>JAEQBH010007678.1:0-137645 GCA_016808115.1 Tetrastigma voinierianum
TTGGCAAGAGGCCTTCAGGTTCGAACCACCTCTCGCAATTTATTCCCATTTGTTGTGTGTTTATTTCCTCCACATACGGGTATGGGGTGCACATGAGGAGGGTGTTAGGCGCAATATTCATATTAATCCCAAATCTACAAGTTTGAGCTTTTAGAGGATGGTTGTTCTTGATGGCCAATGAAAAAGACACAGTGACCTTGGAATGGACAACCTATCATATAAAGCAGCTGTTCCTATCCTTCCAAATTGTCCAAAATAAAAGTAGAATTACTGCTCTCCAAATCTTTTCTGTTTTCCCCAAAGATCCATTACAGCTAATTAAAGTCTGTTTCACCAAGAAGAGCATAGTCTAACAGCTCTACCAGCAACAAAGACATATTCCATAGCACTCTTTTCTTCACACAATGTAGAAGAAGGTGATTTATCATCTCTTCCTCTTCAAAAAAATAACATCCTGCCACCAGACTCCATCCTCTCTTTTGCACCATATGCAAAGTTAAAGTTGTACCCCAAGATGCCTCCCTAGCAAAAGGACATATTTCAGGTTGCACCCATGCCTCCCAAATGCCTTTTTAAGGAAAAGAAAGCACTAGCTTCGTTTTGAGGTGTTGCAAGATTATAAAAGACTTGCAAATCTTTTTTCAGTTTTTATAAAACAAGATTATAGCCATCAATATCATCCCATTTCAAGGTTTTGAGAAGGCGGAAAACATTATTAAAACAACCCATATTATTATTCTATAGGTTACTTAGCTGGAAATAGACATCTGGGGTCTTTGAGTGAGGAGTCATCTAGTTGATTTTCTATGCTATGTTCTGTGAATCTGACATCATTACACAAGCCTGGGCACACACTCAAAGCATGCCTTAAAACTATGTGAAAAATAATGCAAATTAAGTTTGATAGAAAAAATTCTTATCCACCACAGTTCATAGGAGTAGCCCAGTTACCTAGATTTACCAAGTGTTGGATTGTATGAAGTCAATGGAGAGTTCTAAGGGCTTGACCATGGAAGTTTCCTCAGTTAGTAAATAAATATATAAGTAAATAAATAAACAAAAACTTTCATAAATCAAGACTAGATTTCAATAGCGATAATAAATGAGCTTGCATGGCGATATCAAAGCAAAAACATTGACTATCATGCATTTCTTTATTAATCATTACATATATGCTTATAAGGTCATAAATGGAAGTGGGATCAACAGAAGTAGACAGCCCAGGGCAGCCTAATCATCAGCATAATCTCTAAATGATTTCCTATCACCACTGGCATTGTTCATGCGTGCTTTCGAAATGAAGGGTTGCTCTGGACTGATAAACAAAAATAACTAAGATGCTGACTAAAACATATGCAACACTTATTAACGTTCTATAAAAGTGAGTCTCTATGAAATTGGAGATCCTACTTGAAAATAGCATGAAGATACTAGTTACACTGAAAACATGTGGACCCAAAGAAAAGGCGGATAGAAAATCGGTGGTCTGGGACAAACACACACACATGTAGATATTGTTGCATAAGGAATATGTGGGCCAACAGAAAAATGTAATGGTGAATCAATGATCTGAGACACACAATTCTATTTACAAGGCTTTACAAAATCGAGGACCCAACCACCAGACTGAAGACCAGCTGGGAGAATCATTTGTGCAATTTCAGCATCAAGACCCTATATGTGGCCCAAGGAACACATTGAAGCGCTTCTCAGAAAAACAATACACTCTTGAATTTGAGCTCTCTATGAGCCTCTAATCAAGAATCATTTGTGCAATTTCAGCATCATGTAATGGTGGTTGACTCCATCAAGCATGCCTAGCTGCTAATGACACTAGAAAAGAGCCTACAGTGCTTTCCCGGATGTTTTCTTCTTTTTTGTGCCCTCTTATACTTTTTTTCTTGAGTAATTTTCGTAATGAAAAAACCCGTTCAGACCTTTTAGATTATTAAGAGTTAAAGCAGAGCATGCTTCTTCCAGCCTCTGGCTCCCAGCCAGGGTCTGATCCACCCAACCATTCATTATTTAAGCTAGAAAATAGTACCATCACTCCACAACATGCAAATGCAACTTTAACCTTTAAAACCTTGTTTTTGATGTCCTACACTGCTGTAACCTCACACTTTCACTTCATAGCACCAACTCCGTAAATAAATGGAAAAACTTCTCCCTTGTTTTCATCAAATCCACTATATTATAAATAGTGAACTTAAGACATTCAACCTGATATACCTCCAAAACATTGGAATCATAGTTGTGAGATTCAGCAAATTCTAAACTTGATGACAATGTAAAGAAATTTAAATAAGGATGTCAAATATAACTTATCCAATCTTCATATGCACATCAATCCAAATCAAATAGGGATTACAAGAACCTTGAACTTGCAGTTCGTTGTTCTGCAATGACCTTTCTCCGGCTCCGTCGCCAAAATGTAGTAGCAATGTTGGGTTCACTATGCGATAAACTGACACAGAGAGAAAGGTAAGATCCCCCAATATCTTTACTGGTTGTGAATCATATAGTGTAGGGATTTTCAATCATGGGAATGCAACAAAGGAGAGTAGTTTTCTTTTTTTATTACTTTTTTTTCTTTTTTTGTAAGCATATTTCCAATGGACTGAAACAGAGTATTTCAAGATAAATGGTTAAAATTACCTCAATTTTCTATCAATAGAGGTGGTAGATCGCAGCATTACACTCCGTAAAGATGGACCTGATACATTTGATGATGCCTCTAATCTCCGTTGGAACTGAGGGCCCTCATCTTTCTCAATACTGTAGCATGGAACAAGAATGATCACTGCCCACCAAATTTACATAAGCATTGAGAAGAATATAGGCAAATGATGGAAATCTCATCCTATTTTCAACAGTTATGCAACAACGGAAGGAAGACAATGATAAATAAGGGAGTTTAAGAATATTCAATCAGCTAACCTGTAGGAGTCCTTTCTATCTGAAAAACCATACAAAGGACTGTTTGGTTTCTAGGGGAGAATCACAGAATCATTTCTCTGCAGAGTCACTTTCCCCTGCTCACGAAATATGTGTCATAAAAATTGCCCCCTAGTTGATCTAGGTATCAGCTGGCCAGGAAACCGCACCAGATACGACCAGCAGTTCCACAGAATTCAGAACAACTATCACAGACATATGTTTATGCAGTCTATGCACTCCAATAGCCCATCATTAGGTAAACCCTGAGATAAATGAAAGGAGGAAGTCACAGCCTTTCAAAATTAGATATGTTGATTAGCAATTAACCACATTTCAAACAAATTTCAATTCATGGAATGAAACTCAAATGGGAAGCAATCTTAAGAGACAAATGCCCAGACAACAGCCTCAAAAAGAAAGTGAAAGGTGAATCTCTTACCACCATGAGCCTACTTTCAAGACCCAACAATTATCTGCAAGAACTTTAAATAAATTGCCCGAGGGCTGACACGAACCATGTTTTATTTGGCCCGATGGCCGGCTCCTCGGTCTCAAACATATAGAGTTTTCCTCCAGTGCAGCTTTTGCTGGACTTAGTTCCAAATTGGCGCTTATGAAATCGAAACCTGTTAAGATATTAGCACAAGTCAAACATAAAAAAATCAAGCTTATAAAAAACATTGACCTGGTAATGACTAGAAAACAAGCAATTAACTTTGGTTATAATAATGTAAGTGTCTGACAATATGGATGGTGAAACTTGTCTGTAATATAATAGCATTTAAATAGTATTTAAGGCATGACTCCAGAACTCCATGACTTGAGGCATAGGCATGAAGTTTCTGACTTAAAACTTGTTGGTGTGCTAAACAAAGGTAGATCTAGAAATCAATCGCACTTACTTTAATTGGATTAGGAACAAAAATCATAATATAAGACAAAAACAATGTTAGCTGAATCTTTTACTTTGCGTTAATAATTTTACATGCAGAAGAAGGAGAGATACTCAAATTAACAAACCATGTTCTAGTTATTCACTCAACTCCATATAAGACTTTAATTTTTGTTTTTTGATAAGTCATATAAGACTTTTAATTAAGCATGTATTCCTCATAACCTCCAACTTTATGACCTTGTTGGCCTCTTTTAAATCAGTATAAACAATGCATTGATCAAAAAGAGAGTATACAAAGACATACAAAAAAAAAGAGAGGCCTAAGGACCAACAAAATAGACAAAAGAAGGAAGAGACATACAAACCAGCTCAAAAGGACAGCACTAGGCACCAGTTATAGAATCTATACAAAAGCAATCTAACAAAAGAGATATCTGCCTTAGGAATGAGGCCAGCCTTAGTAAAGAGAGAACGGATGACAAAAAGTTTCACTCTCCAAGAAGAAAAATTAGCATCTTCAAAGATAATTTGATTCCTTTCTTTCCATATTGCCCAAAACAAAAAGAGAGGAGCTGCCCTCCAAATAGCCTTAACTTTTCCCTACTGGAAAGCGCATCAGATTTAGAATAAGATCTTTAACAAGGAAATGACAAGTCCAAGAAGCCCCAAAGCAGAAGGAATATTGAATAAGATCTTTGAATAAGACCTTTTTGCCCTTTTGTCCTTTAATTTTTCCAACTTCAACTTCAATAGTGCCAATCTTCCATCTGAATTAATGATTTTTTTTCCCTTTTCATCTGCTGGCAGAGAAATGAAGCTGAACCACCTGATTTTCCGTTTTTGGCCTTCCCAGATCTTGAATTGATGCGATCACCAACACATAAGTAGTCATTCATTTTTTTATTCTTTCTTCTATTACCACTCATAATCCCAATGCCAGTATTCATTGTTGCATTGCTTGTATAAGGAATACATTCTTTAATTTCACAATATGTTGTGAGATAAGGCATGTAACTAGCCTCATTCCACACCTCATGATAGTCATGGTTGGACCTGAAATCTGAACTCTCTTAAAGCAAACTGGACCAGGAGCCTACCTAACTGGATTTGGATCCACTGTGATAGGACAGTAATGAGAAATGGATTAGAAAGCACTTCCTAAATGATGTTGGCCAATTTAGAGCCTTATTCCTTAAAGTTAAAGAACGAACCTATCTAGCTCATTATGATTATGATTTTCTTGCAACAAACCAAACAAAGATAATTCTGAAGAGACAGAAAAAAATATACCTAATGAATACATCAAAATTCTCATATCCATGAGATCAGAGCCCCCAAGCTCTTTTAGCAAGAGAGTCTAGTGGACACATTAAATCAGCCCCTCTCTCTACAAACCTTCAGCAGGGACGTCCAACGATTGCAACCACTTATATGTACAAGGCTTAAGGCACCACTTTATCCAGGGTTTCCAGCCTTCTATGTCCACAAAACCTTTTCTCTCCCTCTTTTTCATGTAGTTCAATGAATCCTCTTTCTTGGTAATTCTGCAATCTCATCATGTTTATGAAACATAGCCTATCTTCCACACCTACTATTTGAAATGGCATGGCGCGCACACAAATACACAAATTGCACATTTTAAATAGTCATGTGAACCCCACAGAACCTTGGATATGCTTATCTCTAGGCAAGCATATTTGGACATTAAAACAAATGGATTATTTCTTTAGTCAAAAACAAGTAGGACATGCTAAGAGATATCTAGCACGTAAATAACTGTTGATACATCAGTTTCCATCCACTTGATAGCATATCTAGGTTTGAATCATCAAACAATATCAATTAGATAGCTTCACAATATAAGCGTGCACAATTGAAAACACTATAAGCTTATTACTAAAGAATATATGAACCAATGATACAGGAGAAATAAAATAAATTTAAGCAAAAGAAATGAAGAAACATTATAATTAAAAACCTCTTACCAATCCAGCAATCTTTTAATCATTACGCTGGATTTGAACTAGTCCCTTCACCAATGCCATAATTAGTTGCTTTAGCATAGATAGCTTTTTATCTCTCGTAGCATCTACAAGAATGATATCAGCTTTGACACCCTCGCTTCCCAAAGAATAAAGCTCTTCCAGAGTAGGAATATCATCAAAAAGCTCCTTAAGCTTTTTCTCCTGAACACAGTTACATGTTAAAGATTTCAAACCAAACTTGGAAACAACGCCTTTAATGGATATATTGGAGATTGTAACAGGAAAAAAAAAAAAGCTTAATATTTTTATCCTCCATTGGAACTTGAACCAAGAACCTCTCCACCAGCCTCCTTAACCCTTACCTTTGAGCCAAGCCTCAAGGGATAATAACAACTAAATGGGAAAATGAAAAAATATGTATCAAGTGAGGATTTCAAATGCCTATTTCTTCAGCAATGGAAGAACAGGTATTTCTGGGACAAATTGCAGTGGGGAGAAGATGCAATCTTTCATAGGGTTTCTGGCCTTCTTTGGGAAGAAATCATGCACCAAAAATTTAAGGATGAGAGGAGGGAGGTACATGGTATTCCCAGCAAAACCAAAACTCAACTCAAAAATAAATGAATTTGTGTATAATGCTGTATTCTTACATCCTGAGAGAACTTCTACTCTTTCTCGCCACATAAAGTTTATAATTGTTATCAGGCAACTTCTGGCTCCTCCCAGTAGTTTTTATTCACCATACATTGTCTTAGGGTTTCAACAATTATTGTTATAAATCAGTGCCTCCACATTAATGCCTTTCTGATTCTTCACACTTCGTTCAGCTGGTTTATAACAAGATTTTTTCCAAGACAACTTCCCAAGCATTAAAAAAAAAAAGAAACCCAAGAGCCCACCTTTGGGGGCAGTGAGAAACATATTATCAAAGAAAAGGAGGGCACCTGGCCAGAAGATTCAACTCAAAGCAGGCCCTGAAAAGGAATTTAGATCAAGACTGCTCCCCACCTTGTATGCTTTTTCTTATGATGTGTTAATTTATATGATTAAATTTATGATCTTAGCAATTATTAGATTACTATTTCTTCCAAGGAAAATAAATTACAAATCGCAACTCAACCCAAGTACCACAACTCAGCATATTAGAGATGCAATGGTGCAATAAATTTCTGCTCCTCTATTTAATTAAAATTTTCAGTCCTTGAATGTCGTACATATGTGCATCAAATCCATGTCAATATCGTAGCTGTAATACATAGGGATCAACAATTTTTTTCCATTTCATACTTTTTTTTTTTTTTTTGATGAGTCCATTTCATACTTTTTCTTTTGTTCTCTCTCAATAGATACAGATAAACTAAGCTTAGTAAAAAAAAAAACCTTCAGAGGAGGTGATACCCAAGCACACATTGAGCATACGAAATAACCACCATGAAAGCAAAAAGAATCTCATCAACAGCTCAAACCAAAGGAATCAAGGAAAGATCCCAAACAAAAATTTCAGGCTAGATAACCAATGAAGCAGACAATAGGAGACTTTTTCAAGAAAGCGGGTATCCTTTACTAAGCTTTCAAATTTAGCATAGAGAAGTTATGAAAACAGCATTGCTGCATCAAACTAGAGACCTCTACAAACCAAGAGTATTATCAGAAATAAAGCCAACAAACAAACAAGTACCAAATTACTCTCTTACCGACAGAGTTTATATGTTATCCATCAATATAATTAGTTTCAAAGTTGTCAGGGAGAAGTAGTTAGTTAAAATTTTATTGTATTTCCATATAATTATGTTTTAATGTGCAACTACAAATATCAGCCTGTGGTTTTTCAAACTCCTGTGCAGTATCTACTAACTATCGTTTAAGTGCTATCATCATCTGATATACCAATCCCGGAAAAAAAAAAAAAAAAAAATCTACCATGTTTCTGTCTTAATAAGTTTATCCTATCTTCAAAGCATTTCCCCACATTTCCCAACTTTTTCATCATGCTTTGCACATTCACTATATATTTATCTATTAATGCAAAGTCCAAGCTATCAAACTCTTTGGGATCGGAATCTAATTTGAAACTCAGAGAAATGAATTACAGATTTCTCAATAAATTCTCTGTTAAGGCAAACAAAATAGAACATATGCCAACACAAATAAAAGCCAATAGCGAAGTTGGCATCACCTTTATTAATGCTAGTAGGCTTCTAAATAAAACAATTATCAAAAATGTTCATTCAGATTTTGTTCTTTTCATTTATTTATTGGTGTATATGGCTGGTAGGTGCACACAAGAAAATTTGTAACGTTTTCAGTTTATTCTTCTTTTTAATATAGATAAAAATCAGGAAAAAAACCTGATTCATGGCTATAGTTTTAATTATCATAAAGTCTATTATACAGAATAAGCTCAAAGTAAGTCACTGATAAAAAAAAATTGTGACAGTTAACAGAAATGCAATACTCATACTCAAAGAATCAAGGAATAAAATTTTCTTTACGTCAACATTGATAATAGATCTCTCAGACATCTGATTATGTCAAAGATGATGCTGGAGAAAGAATCAACAGAAAATACAATTGCAGAATTGATTATCTAAATGAACAAAAAAAAATATCTGGTTCTCACCGGAATGACACTGTAGAAACCATTAGGAATCGGTTCAGAAAGCATTCCAGTACTCCAGAGAATTTGTGAGGCTGTCTGAGATGACAGCTCATCTTGTTCAGTGTTCCTATTAGAGTTTTATTACTCAAATTTCTTCTTGAGAAACCAAAAACAGATCCAAATTTTTCCATGAAATCTGGTAGCCACCATGTAGCAACAGGAGACCCTTGCTCTGCTGGCCCTGCATCATCTCGTGTCTCCTCCATGTCCTTAGATATTTGGAATCTAAAACCATTTCGCCCCACTTCTTACCCCATAAAAGACCTTCTCAATCTTGAAATAGTTCTTAGAAAACACCGCATTGGTTCACAAGCTTCCTTTTGTTCCTACATTCCTTAAGCTGGAGGCCATATGGCCTGCACAATGAAAACCAGGGCTATATCGATATGCATTTGATTGTTTTCAAATAGAACTGAACATTCAAATGGGCATTACCCAAAGGAAATGAACTGAAATGCAAATGCAGCAAGCCATTAAGTTAATTAAAAATAAAATCGTAAATATTATATGAAGAGAAGAGGAGGAAAACAAGCTACACCATCCATCCACCAGAAAACAGAAAAAAAGTACATCACATCAGAACACAACATTTATCCAGCAGATTCTCCAAGAATAGATGGTTTCAGAAATAAGAACTTTGGCCGAAAAAGGACTTTCCATAACTCTAAAATAGATGGAACTTGGAAAGATGCAAGTAGGAGAATTTCTCCTGGACCTTGTACCAGCTAGACACTGAATAAGGCCTAATCAAAAAGCACAACTAGCACCACCCCCACTTAAGTTTACCTTTTTTTTTCTTTCATTGGGTAAGTGCTTCTGACTAAGTTTATCAGCATTGATAAAACCAGAAAACCAATTTATCAAAAATAAAAAATAAAACCAGAAAACCAAATGCAAATGTGTGACACTGAATAGGCTGGCACCAGGACCACCCTAAAATACCCCTAAACATGGAATTTTAGAGTTTCTCCACAATTTCCATGTGAGAGCTGCAAGAATATCCTATCAGTCATACTCCTCTATCAGCGGAACCAATGGAATTTAGGACCATTCACGAGCAATGTGTTTCAGCATCTATTTCCTCTTCTATTTGCCCTAAACAATCAACTTGAAAAATGATCCTTGTTGCTGTATCAGTTACCAGGTAGCCAGAGCATTTACTCAAAAAAAAGATACTATGCACCTTCGTAAGATATTAGAAATAAAAGTACCATTTAAAATATAAAAATAAAAGGGGAAGAAAGAAAGCAGGAAAGAAAACAAGAACAACCAACCATGTAAGGTTCCACATAAATGCATACACAGAAACCCATGAGCCTGCAATATATGTGAAATGGTCAATGAACTAATATAGCTGTTTTATTTAGAAGTTAAGTCAGCTCTTGACTTCAATCAATTCCATGCCATATTAGTTGAACCACCTGGAGAGGGCCTTCAAACTAAATTAATCTGGTCCCCAAATTTTCCCAAATGAAAACTCAGCTTTTGCCTAGAAGTATTACTCAGGAAAGTAAAACCAATGGCATAATTTACGCAGGAAGAAAACATATATACCTACAAGCTGATTCATGTGTAAATGCTAAAAGTGCTTGTATGTTGTTTGTTTTAGATATCCAATTTGCTTTTCTTTCTTTCAATTGAAAGGGCATGGGTTGCCTCTCCCAATATTGACACCACCTGCATTTCAGATCCTATGGTTTGGAGTTACTAAAGAGAGGCATTGATCTGGGATGGAGGGATACAAAGATGTTTTTACATGTTTCACCTATCACAGAACTCATGCACAATGTTAAATTAGCTCTCTCCTAGGCTTAAGTTGATATTGAATTTGGAGGAATTAAGCTGGAAAATTTAATTCGAGAATAACAGCAAGTATCATCTCTCATTGTCCTGCCAGCAAAAAATACATCTATATGTTGTTTGGACCTTTGCATACTCTCAGTTTTCCCAGTTAGGTTTTCAGAAAACTGGTTACTTGATTCTGAATCTTGAAACTAATGGGGTTATTGCAATGCAGCAGGATTCTGGGCCTGTTTGAAGAATCTTTTAAGAAAAGAATTTAAACACTCCCTCAGAACGAGAGGGAGTAATTTTTATTCCTTTTTTTATTGAGGCCCTGTTGCATACATCCCATGTACTTTAGTGCCTTCTTTTTTGGCGCTTTTAATGCATCTTTTATCAACCAATCAAAAATGTACCAACCTTGCCTTTGTGAATTTACTACCACCCTTAATTAAACAAGCAAGATCATTAAACCACTAATAAAAGACATTTTTGCTTTCAAATAACTGTCAGAACCTAGTTGATCAATAAGACAGCTAGATCACTATTGCAAACTGAATCTTGATTAACTAACTTATAAGTAGAGGTCTTTGCTAAGGACATGAGAGCTCATCACACTAACCTCTCAAAGTCAAAAATCCATTCAAATCAATAGTTAGAACAATAATGGATTTATACTATTAACTAAGCAATTCCTATCTATTTAACTATTTTCTCTTACTGCTGACTTGTATTTTAATTATTTTCTTATTTTCATATCTATTTAACCTACCAAAAAAAAACTATTAATAAAGCAATTCTAATTTCAATTTATTAGATTTCCCAAACTAAAAGCCCTTCGGAAACATGTTCACCAATCCCACATCCATCCTAATGCACCTGCAACCTCACCTGCATGCATAGCAGCATAGGAGGTCCACCTTCTACTAACATGATATCCACAAACATCTCTCAACTCCACCTCTAAAAGCATTGCCAAGAAGAGGAAGAAATCCATCCCACCACACAATGCCACAAACCAGTGCAATCAATGAGCCTACAAAATATCATTTATTTTCCAGTTCAAGATTCCGGGTTGCAAACCTAATCTCCAAGAGCTAATAAACAATTCAATTCAGAGACTCTGAAGCCATTACAAACTTCAATCATTCATCAGTACAAAATGGCAAATTCAGATCAAAATCCAAAACCTCCATATAGAGCCTACAGCGATAACGACCTAAATCAATTCAAATCAATTATAAATACCCCGCCATTATTTTTTTATCAAGCATAAATACCCCGCCATTATCAGGAATCCAAACAATACAAAAACACACTCTAACTCCACCTCCCAGGCAACAACCAAAACCTCCAAGAATCCAACAGCTCCCTATCAAAACAAATCCAATCCTCCCTTACAAAAACCGCACTAGAAGCAAAGAAGAAAAAATACACGAACCAAAATCCTAACACCATATCGCCGCAACGAAAAAGAAGTAAAACAATCAGAACTATCCATCTCCACTCTCATCTTGCTCGTTTTTCTCGAGAGCCAAACGCGGATCAACACCAAAGAAAAACAAAAAACAAGGCTTACCACCAGCAGATCCGAACACCTGAATCGCCCGCCGGTCCTCCCCCACTACCGAGCAATAACATTTGAATCTCAAATCCCCACCAGCATTTTCCAGAGAACAGTTTCTTGATACAGAAACGGTATTTGATTTCAGAGAGAGAAAGAAAGAGAAAGAGATATTAGGGGGGATTTTATTTCCTTAACATTTTTATTATGGGTGGGGAGGCTGAGGGTGAAATGTTTTCGAAGAGAAAGCGATGGGCTTTTTGCCTTTGGAGAAAGAAAGATAGAGATAGAGAGAGAGAGAGAGAGAGAGATGAGGTGTGAGTCACGTGCTTTCCGCGAGCCAAGGTTTTTGCAGAAGAGGAGGAGAAGAAGCTCCGACAGGCCCAGCTGGCGACAGGGTGGCTTACCAACATCCACACACTGCTGCATGATAACTGCTTCTTGCTTTGCCTTCTTCTCTCCTCTGCCCCCTCCTCTTCCTTTTCTTTTTCTTTTTTTCTTTTTTTTTACAGAATCGTCAATAATAATAAAAAACTATAAAATTAAAAAATAAAAATAATAAAAATTTCTTTGTTTTCTTGTCCTCCAGGCAAGATGTAAATGACAAAACAACAACCCTGACAAACGGGGACTCGCCCCGTTCTAAGGACGTGGACCAGTTTTGTTCTTTACACATAAAATATACCCAAATTGTGAATTTCGTTCCGTATAATTAGTTTCATTCTTTGAACTGAACGGGCTCATTTTTTCTCACACGTTATACATGTGCAATATTTAAACTTTAATTTAAAATTATATTGCTGGTTGAAAATCAAAATCAGTGTGTCCAAGGCTATGCGACTGACTATTAAATTATAGATCGAAAAGTTGACTAAGAAATAATATTTTATTTTTAGTTCATTTTTAAAATGATTAATTGTAAAATTAATTTCTCATTCATTAGTATGTTTAAATTATTTATTAAAAATATTGATACAATAAGTCCAATATTGTTATTTTGGTTTCTGAAACTTTTTATATAATATTATTATTTTTGTCATTTATAATGGATTCAAATAAAAATTATTATTTAATAATCTAGTTTTATATGTTTTTCGCGGTTGTCGTCGTCTTTAATGTGTGTGTGGTTGTTGTCGTTTTAAATACGATAAGTGTTTGTCGTGCTTATCTGTGATTTGATTTCGTCAGCGTTTATTTGTGTTTGTCGATTGAGCGAGCAAAGTATACGTGATTATAAGCAAAAAATAAAATAAATAATAGTTAGTATCTGCTTGATTATATTAAATATATAAATTCCGAATATCGAAATATATATATTTTATTATCTTTATTAGCGCCGATATTATTTAAATGCATTTATGGTTTTAAGCTATTTTGTTTAATTAACATTCTTAATTCTGTGATAAATTATTTTTCAAAAATATAATAATTTCATATTAAGTTAGAGATAAATTATCTGATAATCAAAATAATAAAATATATTGAGAATATACTGAATTAATAATCTTGTTAACATAAAAAAATTATTTGCTTTACATGAAATATAAAACAATAATAAATAATTTACTTTAAAAAAATATGTGGCAGTTCATAGCCAGTATCAAACAGCCAAGCGGATCTTATTTAGCCATGTTTTGTCCATGCCTTAAATCAATATCAAATCCAGTCTTAAATTTTTAAATATACTTATAAAATACTGTGCTTAAATTAATAAATATCTATTTATCAATAAATCAACAAAATATTTAAAAATAATAATATTCGAGTTCTTACGAGTTCTATTGGGTTTAGCTTTAAAACAAATAAAAAAATAAACAAATTAAAGTCAATAAATGATAACCTATTATATTTATTTTTAGGCTTGTATAAAAACAATTAATTAATTAAACATACAATTTATTGCAGGTTTATCATCTAATAATCACTAGTTTAAGTTGCTTTGAAGTTGTTGTAGAATATTCTGGAGTGTTGACTTTAAAATTGTATGAAAATACATGCAAACTAACCCATAACCCATGTAAAATTTAACATTATGAAATTAGCCATAGTAATTATTTTAGTAGAAGAGAGTAATTTATGTTTTTATGCTATTATTTGGGCTTGAAGTCGGGAGTGTGATTCGTGGTAATAGTCGTCGTATGGAGTGTCGATATATAAATCGTCATCGATATTCGTACGTGGCCGACCGCGAATAATAGAAACTTTGTCGATATTTTGTCCGACAGTCAGTGCATTATTCGGTGTTCGTGGAACTCCGATCACCGAAGATATAAGAACTTTGTTGATTTATTTAAAATAATAAGAATTATAATTAATAATTCAAGCATATTTAACACAAATAGCCAATTAATTTTATTATTTAAGTCATATAAATTATAATTAATAATTCGTATTTAACAAATAATTTATTAAATAGAATTAATTAATTAATATAATAATTAAGCGAATTAGTTCGTATTAGGCAGTTGACATGAATATGACTCGTTTATTAAATATATCGTATGGGTCGACGTAAATATAGCACTAATTATGATTATCTGTCTGAAATCTATAAATCGTATTGAATTTATATCATGTTCACTTATCGGTATTAAATTTTACCAACCCTAACAAGAATGCTTGTAAAGTAACATTAATTTTTTCCATTTAGGAATGAGATTAAAATGGAACTGATTTCAAAACGCAGAAGCGACAAATTTGGATCTTTTTAGTGAAAAGACACATTCCACAGTTGCTCTATCCCATAAATCATAATCCCACCTTTCATTGACTCATAGAGGCGCCAAAAATCAAAGCATGCCATGAGGTAGGTTACCCCACTCGAATCTTTATAAACATCATCGAATGAATAATATCCAACCACTGTTAAATAAAAAGTAGTCAAATCATAATATTTAAAATAAGTAATTTGAGTTAATTGTAAGAATTTAATTTTATTTTAACTTTAAAAATATTTAAAGTTAAAAAGTATATTTTAAATTTTAAAATTATCCAAATATTTAATTTAAGAAGATAAATAATAGTTGTGACCCTTCAACTAAAAATTCCTAATAAGCCACACAAGTCATGACTTTTACACACCTTTTGAAATGCTCTTGTTTTTCATATATATATATATATAATTATTATTATCTCGATCAATTTGTGTTATAAGCTAAATCTCTCAATAACTTTAAAGGGATTTAAATAGATATGTCGCTAAACTTATAAATTAATTGAATGATGAAGTAAGATTTTCTAAATTTCATTAATTTACTGGCGGTCATTTATAAAGACAAAGTTATAAATATCAAAATATTTGTACCACAAATAAAATGGGCATTCCCCCCATAAGAAGTCACTTAGGCTTTAAATTTTTTTTTCAAAACCCAAATGGATTAGAATTGATAGTGGATGAGAACATATTGGGGCCAGGGAAGAGGGGGAGGGTAGACAAGGAGAGAAAAGCAGTGGGATTAGTGTTGGAACTTGCATGCCTTAAATGATTGTAGCTTGTTTTAAGACATGGAGGGTGAGAAAACCCACCATGAATGGTGTTTGTGTAAGCAACATCATCATTACTCATTAGGGAGTGACAATTGGGAAATTGGGCTAAACCTCATCATCTAATCTAACCATGTTTGTGCAGCCAAAAGTTTTAAGCAGGTTAGGAATTTCATGTTAGACACTTAACCCCACCCCACCTTCTCACACCAAAACCCTTTAAGCCCTGTGCTTGTTCTACCACACATCTAGAAAGTCAGCCCTAGCCCAATTCATTCATTTTTTTATTAATTTTTTCTTTGCGAAAATAAGTATTTTATCGTCAATAACTTTTAGCTCTGATTTTCTCCCATTAATTTAATTTTCTAATAAGAGGAAGAAAATGTTAAACTTTTTTTATATCTGATTTTATGGTGAAAATATAGAATACAATATAATTTGTATAAACACAACTAATGTTAATAGCATATAAAATAAAATAAAAAAACCATTATGTTCTGAGCACAGTGATAAAGGATAGCATGAGTTTACAAGAAGTTACAAGTCGGTCAGCCCATAGTAATATATCTTCTGATATAATGTAAATATTATAACTTTCCTCGTCCCTTCATTATGCCGATTGCCAGTTCGTGCATCCTCTAGGACATCAATGGCGTGATATAAATATGTAAAAAATGGGGGTTCGGCTCTGATCTGCGTTCTTTCTCCAGATCACTAAGTTTCTCAATAAGTGGAGATGAAGAAAGAAAGTCGACCGAGTTAGGGTTGCATACTTTTCCTCTTAGGCCTACGATTTATATTCGAATTTATCCTTGGTTTTTGAAAAGATAATCTCGTAATTTTAGCGAGAAAATAATTCATTCCTTATCAAAGACCAATTCTCCCTGATTTTTTGAAAGATAATCTCATGGTCTTGGTGATAAAGTTTCTCTTTCCTTATCAAATACCAACTCTCCTTTATTAAGGATTAACTTTTTTGAGGCGTATCAGATTTGGATGCTAGGAGACCCGTAGATAAACATCCTATGTGTAAGTTGCTTTTTAGCATATTTATTTTTGCCTAACCACCCAGGTATCTGGTGGGACGTATTAGAGACTCGGGACCTCTGAGGTTGGGTGTCTAGTGATCGGTTAAGGTGCGCGGTTTTTAGTATAATCGTTTGCCTTTGGCCGCTTTATAGAGGCGAAAGCCAGCGGTGGACTGCTTGTCATGACAAATAGTGGACTGCGTGGGTGCTGGGCCTATTGATTAGCGGGTATGGGTCTAAAGGCCACAATCACTCTATCTTGCCACTGCTGGCTGGGGATCGCTATGCTCTTCTAGTTGAGCATTGCTGTTCGGGACCCTAAGTATGGAGAATTGTAGATTATTAATGCGCTATGTTCCAATGCGCTAATGACATGTGATGTCCCGATGGTGTACTTAATGCATCTTCTAAGGTTTCACCTCTATATATACGGGGTTGAACCTCCGTGGTTTATGAAGTTGCCAATGGATTCCTCTTCTATTACACAAAACCTTTGTTCATTATTATGATTTCTTTCCTCACCGTCCGCTGGGCCGGGTGAAGGTGGAGAAGGTTGCTTATGGAGGCTTTAGGAGGACATCTCTATAGCTATTCATCATTAATGGATATTATGTGTTTGAAGGTGATGTCTGTGTTGACCCATCAAGTGTCCTAGATGGGAGGCCTAACTATGCCAACATCATCTTTTTAAGGCTCTTTGATGGGCACGCGCAGTTGGCCTAAGGAGTCGCTTGAAAAGGGGCGCGATTACCTTGACGGCCTTCTTTGAATTTCATGTCGAGTGGTGCACTCCCACCATGTGTTGGCGCCCTGCGGGGTGCGAGGAGGTCAAGGTGTATGGTTTAGAGAAGGATAGTGTCACACCCGATCCGTCCAGGCAGAGATAGAATCTGAGACAGTCAGGGCGCGAGGTATATCTTGGGACTCTCATTGGCTAGGTTCTTTCTGGCGAACTTGTACTGTAGTTATACAAACAATTTACGTAACAACAAAATCATTTACACATTTACAAAAGAACTACTTCGTTGATGTCCCTCAAAATCCTATACATATCTGAGTCCATTTACTTAGACATGTACATTTGTTATCTAATACAACACATCAAAGATCACGGAAACTTGATCCCGGTGAGCACCTATCTACAGTGACTGCTCTGTAGCGATGTGGGATGTCACATCCTCTTTCCATAATATACGCTTCCTCTTTAAATGCTATCTGAAGTTGAACGCCGTCTTCAGGCTTTCTGACTTAGTGGAACGTAAGCATGAATGACCACCCATGGTGACCGTCACAAGCTTATACATATGCATTTCATATATCTATATATATTCATATAACTTTTATTTCTTATCATCATTTTCTTTCCTATTGCATATCCAATCTTTTCAGATTATATGTTCCATGTCTTTGGCATAACCTATCATACTTTTACGTATTCTGTTTCTATACTTTGCATATTCCATAAATATTCTATAACTTATTGTTTCATGTTCTAATACATCTTCTTTCCATATACTTTGTACTTTTATATACTTTCTACTTTTCATGTTTCATCTTTCATGCCTTATCATATCTCATATACATACATTACTTTCATGGTTCTTATACCATTTGTTATATTCTATTTTCATATGCTGTTATCATATGCGTGTTCATATCTTGTTTTCTGTTATACTTTTCATAATACTTTCTCGCCTGTACTTGTTCATATACTTTTGTGTCGTGACACTTTGCTTCTTAACCTTGTATACTTCTCATACTATCATCGCATATGATCTTATGCTTCTGTATAAGTGTCTATATTCTCTACATTTCATTTGTTTTATGTTTCATGCACGCAAACCTTAGAAAGTGGATAAAAAAACTTCACCAGAGCGAAGAAGCTGTTGTACTCATATGCAAGCTTGATGGTCTATAAGAATCAGAAAGCATTTATCCATCATTATCACGAGGTGATGACCATTTATAAGGGCCGGCATTGTACTCCTTTGTCTTGAAAGCAGTGGTCTATAAAGAACACAGTATTGTGTTGACCCTTCGGGGCCACCAGTGATCAATGGGATCTATCTCATCGACCCAAAACGGGGCCTCGATATATGTATGCATGTTCACGGCAAGCTGTATCTTCCTATGGGCATACCTATCTATCTCTACACTAGGTTCTAAGCGGTGATCCATACTATATTTTATGTTCGTACATATCTCTCTCATATTCTCGAATCATTTTTTGTCATTCATTGTCCTTACAGAAAGTCTCTCCCAATCATTTATTCTTAACTTTGCATTTTTCATATCTCATATTTCACTTTACATATTTACATATACATATAACGAGATCATATACTTATGTCATATTCTATACTTGTATCGTATGCAGTGCCTTATATATGTTTAAATACGTATAATTTGCAGAGCATATGCAATATATACTATCATTACTTTAATCTATATTGGATTTCTCATATACGTAGCTTCATATTACGGTTCTCATATTTCTCTATAATACATATATTCCTATATTTTATCATGCATGCATTTACTCATTCTTATATTCATCTATGCTATCATTCGTGTACATATACTCTGTTCCTCGTAACATCTTACTCTGTTCAACTTATATTTTCATGTAATTTATTAGTCTATCATATCTTATGACATATACCTATACATTTCTATACTTGTACGTTTTACTTGTGCTTTATCAGATTGTCCTATCTCCCATAGGAGTGCAGAACATAGATTTCTTCTTTAATACCCTTAGGTACCCTTAATGTCCAAACTATTTACCTTTTTATCTTTTCTTATTCAGATACACACGTCTAAACATTCGCTTGCTTGGACCGGAGATAAAGAATGAATGAGACTCGGTACAATATATACTCGAAGGTACAGTACGGTAAAGAATATAGACGTGTCTGCCCACGTAATAGAAGTGTCGAAACACTAGCAGGAGGTTCCAACTAGCCCAGTGTGTATCGTGCTGCCCGTGTAATAGAAGCATGGTAGCACTAGCAAGAGTGCCAAAGCAGCGATCGCTTATATGCGTGCACATACGTAATAGAAGCACCATAGCACTAAGCGGGAAGTCTTAGAAGCAGTCAAATGTCTTGTCATTCAATATTCGGTCTTAGGCTGATCCGCACAATTATACGTGTTCTCTGAAACTAATGTTTTCTTTTTCTTCTACTGTTTCTTTACATATCAAATCTACTTATATTTATTATTTCTTGTTCATATCCTATCCTGTTTTTCTTATCCTTGTAATTCCAGAGTTGAGCTTTACCCAAGCGATTAGTACGCGGTACAACAATCATATTTTTAGATATTGGACTTGAATGCCATTAAATAGCATATGGTTAGATTCTAGACTCAATGATCTTTCAGCGTAGAGTCGAGAACACAGCGGAGTTCGGACGAAGGAATTATGACTAACCAGAAGTTGGAGGTCATAAGTATTTAAGCTGACCAAACTGACCCACCTATACTGAAGCTGGCTCGATCTGACATCAGGTGTGCATAATATCCTCTGAGCATATGAATAGATTCTTGAATCAATGGGCTTTCCATATAGTCAGAACACCGAATCGGAGTTGGACGAAGGAGTTATCGACCTTCCCGAGTTGGAGGTCATCGTAGTCAACCAGACGGTGACTGAGCGCGGCGACGACCTCAGTGAGCTCAGTCTAACACCTCAGTCTGACACCTAATATCCTCCTCAGAATATGAATGTATTCTTGACTCAATGGGCTTCCATAGAGTCAAGAACACCGAATCGGAGTTCGGACCCGAAGGAGTTATGACCTTTGAGAGTTAGGGTCGTCATTAGTCAAATCACGACAGCGGCTGAGGCGCCGAGAGCCCGGCTTAGCCTCGGTGAGCTCGGTGACACCTCAGTCTAACACCTACTATCCTCCTCCAGGCATATGAATGTATTTACTTGACTCAATGTGTGGGCTTTCCATAGAATCAAGAACACCGAATCGGAGTTGGTTGAAGGAGATTATGACTTTCGAGGGTGGAGGTCATACGTAGTCAAATCTGACAGGCTAAGCTTTGGGCCCGGGTGAGGCGGGGCGACCTCGGTGAGCTCGATCGACCTCGGTCTAACACCCTACTATCCTCCATAAGACATATAAATGGATTCTTGACTCAATGGGCTTTCCGCAGAGTCCAAGAACACCTGAAAGCAGGTTCGGACGAAGGAGTTATGACCTTAGGATTGGAGGTCATACGTAGTCAACCCGGATGGTGACTGAGGCGGCGGCGGCCTCTAGCGGTGACCTCTGTGACCTCTTCGGGATGGTCTCTGGGCTGACCTCTGCTGACCTCTATAGGATGAGGTCTACAGGCTGACCTCGGTAAAAGGACCATAACTTGGTCTATAAGTCCAGGTGAAATTCAAATCTGTTCAATTTCATTGATGTGACTCGATTTGAGAAGAACTCACACCACCAAATCCCCTTTATTTCACAGTGACCCAAAACCCCCGTTATAAGGTCGGATCTTGTGTATGATCAAAATGAGAATTTTTCTTGGTTCAACTTGCTGTTGGGCCTTCGGCTGCGTATATAGGATCACTTAGAGCTCTTCTCCAACTCGGCCACAACAAGAAATGAGGTTGAGAGTTTCCCAGAGCAAACCACGCTACCTGAATGGGGTTCCAAACCATGTATCTATACTTTCTATACCCAAAACTAGACAAACCCATACTATTGTACAAACATCGTGCTTTTCCATGCACGGAACTTAACAAGTTCCATACAAATCATACTCAAATTCCATACACCCATATTTCCATACAAATATTCATAGTTCCTTACTCAAATTTCATAGTTCCTTACCTGTGATCTTCTTTTTCCTTTCCTTCTTTCTTCTTTTCTTTTCTCTTATTCTTCTTCTTCTTCCTTTCTCTTCTCTTCTCTCTTATTTGTTTTTACTCTCTCTTTCTCAAGACCAAAATGAATGTTATTTTAGTGCTATCGCTATTTGATCTTGCTCATTTTTATTCCACTTTTCTCTCTTTTGGAGCATCATAAATATCTGGTAAAAGAGAGGGAAACTTATTTCCTCTTTCGCCCAATGGCTTGTCTTTTCCACAATTTTCTTCCTTATTTGATTTTTATAATATCTTTAAATACATTACTCTTTAGTCCTCGATTTCATTTTATTCTCGATTGTTTATCTAAATCTACTTTAGCATGAACTTATTAAATTACATGACCCTTAGGTCTGAATTAGTAATTTATTAATTTAACCTTAACTTTGTATTAATTCCAAGTTCTTGTTTATTTCTTTTTTATCTTCTTTTGTCAGAAAAACTGTGCTTTTACTTTTATCATACCACCTAAACATGTTATAAAGCAGATTTAGGGTATAATTTAAGTGAAGGCCTTCGGGCAAAGCATCTTTGGTGGGCCTTCAAGCAAAAGCATCTCTGGAGGGCCTTCAAGCACAGCGTCTTTGGAGAGCCTTCATGTCACGACCCGGCCCAACCATGTAGATATTCGACCGAGGCCTAAGGGGCCCTCACGGCTTGCTTTAAAAAAGCGAGTACTAGGTTGAGAGAGACCTTCTCGCCAAATAGTCTTCGTTTCCTCCCATATCCGATGTGGGGATATGACATGACACCTCCCCATGCGGACACAACGTCCTCGTTGTGTCCCATGGATGCCGGGACCAAGCGGGCAGGACCCTACATCGAGGTCGGGGATCGGCTTCGATACCATTTGTCATGACCGGCCCAGCCATGCTTAGATGTTGTCCGCTTCAAAGCGAGGGCCCTCCACGGCTTTAAAGCGCGTCTACTAGGTTGAGGAGCCCGTATATAGTGCGGGAAGTTTCTCCCACTCCAGGTATGGGATGTGACATTCTTGCAAAGCTTCCCTATAGAGCCTTCAAGCAAAGCATCTTTGGAGAGCCTTTCAGGCAAAGCGTCTCTAGAGAGCCTTCTTTTTCTTCGACTTTTTACCTCTTCCTTTGTTTTTTGGCAATTAACCTGGTTCAGTTACTTAGACACCTTTGTAATGGATCTGTTTAGGTTCCTTGGATACGTTTGTTTTTGTTTTATGTAATTACTGGCGCAATTTAGCATATTTTAATCAGATTTGGCTTTTGACATACTTGCACGTTGAGCTTTCTATTTTTCACTCTTTCTTCGTGTGTCGCCTAGGGGAGCTTATGATCTGAAATTGGCTTATGAGAAGCCTCTATTGGCTTTTGGGGATGGGTTTTTGTTTTTCCCGGCTAGGATTGCTCTCTGGGCTCTACACCGTTAATGCACTTTGGGCCGTGTCGAGAGGCGAACCCAAGGGTCCAATAGCCAAACGGACCTAAGCCCATAGGGTTGAGGGCTTTGTGGTCAATAGATCCAAAGAGTCAGGTGTTTACCGTCAGTGAGCCCATTCGTTCTTTTGGTGCCCTAGCAGATGAAACGCCTTTACAAATACCAAGCGTTAGGAGAGAAGCACATCTCCCGATATCGTGGCTAACTTGATAGTGCATTTAATGCTGGTAATTTCGCATACTTGCCCTTTATAGAGATATGGGTGTAAGCGTTACTTTCTTTGTTCGTTATAAGCTTTTTTCCCAAGAATCTTTTCAACGTTTGCTATCCTGCTGAAGATTTTTGTGAAGGAGCCATTGAAAACTTCAAACTACTTTCGATCTTCTAGTGGGTTTTATTTTTTTATTTTGTTTGTATGGATTTTTGAATCGCGCTTTCCAATCGGCGAGTAGGTCAGCGTTGGGTAATAAGCTAGTTTAAGACATACCTGTTCTAGGTGCGCCCCAACAGTTTTCAAGAAGCTTCTCGGTCTAGGGTGTTGGTCATGCTTATTGTTTTGCCAAGAGATCATTGAGTTGATCCTCGTTCTTTGTTTGCAGCCTGGGAATGATGAGGAATTCGAGGAGACTTTCCATCGGATAGGTTGGAAACATAGGAAGGGTCTGACAGAGGAGTAGCTCTTGTGAGCAGTCTTGTGTCTTCTATGTCCATAGAGGAATTGAGGTCCTTCTATCGAGTCATACTGACATTAGTTTAAATTGTCGGACAGCAGACTGACTACGCTCTATCGGGCAATTAGATAACGTCGTTTACTTTACTTGAGAGCAGGTTGTAGTTGGACTTCGCTTCCTTGTGTCGTCGCTAGTGAAGCAATTCTTTCACGTCACCCGAGCTCCTCCCGCGCTTGTTCATTCGAATGTTTTTCGAATTTTAATGGGTTGTAGCGTGCTTAACTTTCTCTACCAGCTGGATATTTTGCTGGAAGAAATGTGTTTTGTCTATATGCTAAAGCTAGGGACTGGGGGCCGACTATCCATGTCAACCCACAATCCTTGGCTACAATTTGTAACCGGACTCCCTTACTCCCCTAAGACAAAGGCAAAGGGGGTTATCCTGGTTAGGGGCCCATGGTACGAGATGCTTGGCTCTCTACAGGGTTCCGCACGGCTTGAATCGATCATGGCGTTCCTAGGTTGGTCTTAGTTTGGTTGCAAATCACGTTGCGCTAGATGATTCATGTTTTTTACACACACCTGTCTTTCTGATGTTATATAGGTAAGCGCAGGCAAGGCCGCCTAGTCAACTAAATTGAGAAGGCTGGCCTAGAGAACAATAGACGTCTATTGGAATGAGCGAGCCTTGATCATGAGCTTATCTTGTGAGGAACTTAAGAGTTGACCCAGTGCATTGCGCTTTCGCCGCGTCATCTGTCATTCGCTCGTTGCCGTTTGGCAGAGCTCATTGAGGAGAGCACTGTTCTCGCCGACCTTTGCAAATCCCGGCCCGGGTGCTTTGTCTAAGAGTGATTCTTCGAAAACCAAGCGGAGGTACACCGCCGGGGCCTTAGTAGTATGTCGGGTCGCGCAACCCCAGCGTCATGACCTGCTTGATGCGAAGGGGAGCCGAGATAGGAAAATTAGATGCGTTGATTAAGGATATTTATACTTACGCCCGAGTTTGTTGCACGGATGAAAATGGTGCAAACTCGGAGGATGAAATTTAAGCTCCATATGATGGAAGAGTCTGAGGCGGTCTTGATCGAATGAAGGGTCCGGAAGTTGGACAAATAATTCAGTTTGACCTCCCTACGGCCGAACCTTTAATGATCAACCTGTTTGAAAGGCGCCCCAGCTGGGGTCAATCGTCTCCCAGTGGAGGGATCCTCTTTAGGAGTCTAGTGTTGATAAAGTTGCAAGGGATCTGCCTCAGAGCAATTGTTGTTGCCATGACCTTTGGTCTGCACCCTGGCGGAGGCAGAAAGCAGCGGGGTCTTCTGTATTTGAGCACAATCGTTCCTCCTCATGGGAGGGATCCATCCTTAGCGGGCATAGTTGGCCTGATCTAGAAGTGCTCGGGGAGATCGTCCATCGATGGGCCCTTTATATAACCGGGCGGACCGTCCAGATTATTGCATATCGTGACCTCTATCTTAATTACTTCGATGCAGATGGGGTTAGCGTGAGCGATATTCCATCCGTTCCTAATATCTACCCTAATGCGGACTTTCTAGTGTTAGGTGATCGAGATGAGATGTTCATTCGTAATCTTGACTTTGCATATCATTTAGAACTAATATGTCTTTACTTGTTGCTTTATTTCCTACGTAGTAATTTCATTTCTTCTCCTTTTCTGGGACCTAATGATATTGGAACACTGGTTTTGTTCACATGTAGAAATTTCATTAATTAGATGATGAGGAAGCGGCTTCACATTGATGGTAAATTCAGCAATCAGACACTTGGCGCCTTGCGTAGTCATCCAAAGCAATTTAGAAGCAAAGCAAAGTTAATTGGGAGGAAGATTAGATGGGAGAAAGGACAAGGCCCAGCATCAAGGCTAAAAATGGCTTTGTCGCGCTCCTCATGGCGGCGACGAAAGTAAGGGTAAGATGACCCCAGCTGGATGTGAATGCCATGTGATTGCGAGAAAACAAACAAGGGTTGGAGAAATGAGGTTGCCACTTTAACGATTAGGCGGCGTCGCTCTTATTTAGGGCTGAGACCTCAAAGATGAAGTAATCTCCATTCCCGAATGACGGGACCAAGGAAGCTATGGTGAAGAAGACTACCAAAAAAGCGGGCAGATTTTGCCGTAGCTATGGATATTTAATGTGTTCAACCTTAACATCGAGTGGCCCGATCAAAGTTCTGGATAGCGCGTATTTGATCTATAAACATTCTCTAAGTTTTGATAAGTTGCCCCGGCCTAATTGTGAAGCCAGCATGAAATTACATGGTTAAATAACGAAGGACCCAGTTAAGGCATTGGGTACGAAGGCAGGGCTGACTCTTTGTCTTGGTTTGAGTTGTTTTGAGTTTTATGGAAGGGTCTTTGTTGCCTTAAAATGCATTATATTGTAACCCTTAGTCTTCCCTTTAGCATGCGTTTTGATAAAAAACCTTTAGCATTCACGTATCTGCACAGGCTCCATTTTCTTTTGTTTTGATGACAATTAACATCCATAATGGACTTCTCTGAGTTATCAATGAGATATCAAGCTATGTTTGGTTTGCACAAGTGAGATCAGCCAGTGTTGAGATGCTTTATGTGCCATGTAACACCACAAATATACTCTAGTTGTTTCCAACGTGTTTAGGGTATTTTACAAGTATCAATTGAATTTTATTAATTAAATTCAAAATCATGAAGTGAAAACCAGATTTGTACAGATCTACAAGTCTAAATTCAAATTATCAAAACATGATATAAAGTGTAGATAATACAGATTATATGCCAAGAATGGATAAAGTAAGGAGTTGGTGCAAATAGAAAGGAACTTGAGGATGAAATTACCCAGTGAAAGGGTAAATATAGGTCAAATAGAGGTTGAGACCAGAGTGGTCTCTCATTTTTCGGAGAAGCGTGAAGTGAAGAGGAGAAGAGAAGAGAAAGGAGAGAGAAAGGAAGAAGAAGAGGAAGAAGATTATAGGCTAGGATTTAATGGAGATGTAGGATTCTGTAGTTTTGTATGGATTTGTATAGTGTTATAGTTTTTATGATTATTAGTTGGTTCTCTATTTTCTGAGGTTGTAAATTAAATATAACTGAATTTATTGAAAGATGGTTGGGAAAACCTGGATTAATTATCAGACCAGTGTGGATCCTCCATTTAGATTATAGTTCTTATGGTTCATGATGTAGGGATACACTGTGACATTAGAGGTCTTGTACGAGTTGGGTTGAGTTTGGAAGGCCCTGTTAATCTCATCATTTTAGTTTTGGTTGTTAAGAACATTGAATTAATTTTGGTGATAACATAAATCATTGGTTTTGGTTGAATTTAAGAAAAATTCAGTGAAAAGACAAAATCGGGCAGTTGAGGATCTATGCAGCGGTAAGGAGACATAGCAGTAGAGACCCATCTGTGACGTGAGTCCACGCCAGTTACCTGTAGCGTATCATCTCTGAGCGTGATATGGCTACAAGTGGGACCAGATCAAAGCCACCTGATCCATCCCAGCGGCGAAAGTCATCCTAAGTGTGAGTCTATCTTGCAGTGTGTAGATTATCTCCAATATATTTAACAGCTCTTCATTATAGCATGAGGAATTTGATTTTTATTTTGTTTTGCTATTGTTATTCTTGAGGACTTGTCTGTTGGACTAATGAGATTCTCTAGTGTATGAAAGGAGTCATTCCATGTTTTGTAAGGCAAAGGAAAATTAAGGCAGTGCCACCATAGCACGACGAGGATTCAGTCTGAGCAAACTTAATGCCTGCAAATACTATAAGATGGTAGAGTTTCCACGAACTACACATATCTATTGGAATTTGCTAGACGATGTTGAGATATGAAGCATCCACGACATTCACGTGGGCATCTGTTTTACGATGATGCCGGCACTCTGCTAGTAACTACGGCACTTGTTATGTGAAGCGGCTGCGTCTCTGATCGGTGCCCGGTACTCTGCTAGTTCTCGACACTTTGTTGCGTGGGCGGGCACGTCTCTAGCGGTGCTTGGCCTCACGCTGTGCTCACACGACCACCTCATTATTCTTATCTTGTACCCAGCCAGTACTTATTTGTGCATGTCTACTCATTTCAGTATTAATGGTCTAGGTATTCCAATAGTTATATGATAAGAGTCTAAATAAGGAATAAGGTTAAAGTGTAAGCTTTGTTGTAACTACGGGTACCTCTGCACAAATATAAGCTCTATAGTACCTACAGGTACCTCCGTATAAGTATAAGCTCTGTAACTCCTACGGAAGTCCCGTAATAAAGTATAAACTCTGCTATAAAAATGCAATTATAAAGCATGTAAGCTACCACGAGAGATATGAGCAATCTCAAATCTGCTATAGAAAATCTGTATGTATATAAATTTGTTATATGAATTCATGAATAACTACGATATTTATATTACATATTTCTTGTATTATGTCTTATGCTTAAATATTGATAAATGACCATGTGCATATATGTATAAGTCATATGTTTCCCACTAAGCATAAAACAGCAGGGTTTTAATCAGTGTAGGTACGGAAGGGCGTCTGTGATCTTCCAGCATCTTTGTGACGACACACTAATAAGGGTTCATCACGGTGAGTTACGCGCTCGATTATGTAAATGTAAATAATACAGGTTTTGTATATGCACGCCTGTTAAGCTGGGACTCGAGCGTATGTATTGACAACGCAAACACCCTCCCGGTGCGTGAGATTTTAATTTGTATCTTTATCACTCATAATATTTTGATTCGATTATAAGACTTGGGCCCTTAGTAATAGAAAAAATAAGTAAAAGAGTCCCAATCTGAGTTCCTCACCCCCTTCATCCACCTAGACGAGGGGTCGGGCGTGACATCTAATATGACCCATCCTTCATTAATAAGTATCTAGTAATTTTCAAGAATCTATTTTTTTTTTAACCATGTGTTTATAACGCCCAATACCTAAAATTTTTATAATAATTTTATTATATATTCTTGGTATAAATTATGAGACCTTAAACTTGGGTTTTCAGGAAAATTGATGAAATTGTTCCTGCTGCATGAAAGTAATAATAAATGAATATGTGAGCATATGATTAAATATTATATGCTAAAATGAGAAATTGATTGAACACAGAGGAAATAAACCCAGTGAAAAATGGAAAATTTGGAAATTTGTAATGAGGGCGCAGGGTGTAGGGAATGACTTTAAGTACTAAGTGAATTAAATGGTAATGAAAAGTGAAATAAAGAGTTAAAATGCCAAAAATGAGAAATGAGATTTATTAAAATGTCAAACATGGCCTTATAAGGATAATTGGTATTAGACCACATTTGGTCTTAGAAACCTCCCACAAATGCCAAAAACGTTTTGGAGACAAGAGAGAGAGAGAGAGAAGCTAGGGTTTTGATGAAATAGTTGGAGATTGGTGTGAATCCCTCCATGTTATGCAAGATCTTGCAAGGAGGAAGGAAGAAGGAAGCTAGGGCTTCCAGGGTGCAGTAGATTTTTCAAAGGTATTCTATGAGCCTGATTCTTTAAATGATGATGTTGGGTTAGAAAACCCTAATCCATCCATAGTTTGCTCTGGTTGGTTTGGATAATCATCCGTCTGCTTTGGGAGGATTTTCCATAATTTGTTTTGAGTTTTAGGTGATTTTGGACAAAATCGCAAAGGGAATGAAAAGCCGGGCATTTCCCGGGCCTTGGCATGACGAAGAGACACCTTCCACCCTTGATGAAGAGGCACCTCGCATGACTGAGACGAGGGCGAAGAGCCACCACATGTTAGATTGCCGGTGTAGTTGTGCTACGTCGCGACAAAGCGCCGCCGGCTGGCGTAGCGATTGCTACGCCCGTGGTGAAAACCTTGTTCCGCAGGCAAAATTTTTTTGGATTTTGATGCAGCCTTGTAATTCATGCCGTTGTTTAGGAACCCTAATAAATTATTAATGGGGGTCCAAATAAGAATGAAACTAAGTGAAAAGTACCGTACTCTTCCGCTTGTGGTATATGTGATTAGTCACTGGTTCATTAATGTGATGTGTGTACTGATTCTTTAGGAATGAGTGAGGACCACGACTAGGACGGGTGAAGTCGAGGCAAAAGAAGAGATAGGTCGGTTTGTTCTACCTTTTCTTATTCTTGTTTCAAGATTTGAAATGAATGTTATAAATGTATTAGAAAAACATATTGATTTGTTTTAATTGATTTGAGGCAATTGATTGTGAAATGTTTCTCGAAAAATTGCATAGGTATTTAGAAGAAATGAACCGTTTATGCAAATGCCCACTCATTGCTTTGTATTTCTCTATAAAGTTTGGTACCCTTAATGGGAAGTGTGGCTGGTCGCATTAAGGATAGATTGGTATACCAATAAGGGTCAAATTAGCAGTATTGCGAATAAATGTATTGATGTGTCACTCCGATCCGTAGCCTAGTGGGATAGTATCGGTAGTGTTCACGAAATTGATTTTTATAACCGGTCAATGGCTTAAGCGGGCCGTCTTGTGTTATAAACAAAATATTTTATCTGGGCACACCTTCAAGCGGGACCATCAACATTGATCAGATATCTGGAGAATACCTAAAACATAGGATTAAATTCTTTAGGCGAGGCGAATTGATATTGAATTGTTGACATATTAGTATTGAAAACATAGTTACAATTGAATTGAGCAGTATTTGTGAAATACGTAATTTATAAATTAATTATAACATATAGTGTATATTTAGGATGATCAATAGGCAAGTAAATGATTGTATGAAATAAGTATATGTATTGCATTGACATTGATCATCCAAAAAGATTTGAAAGTTTTGTTTAGAAAAATTGCATGCTTACACTTAAATTGAAACAGAATAATGAAATTGTATAGAACCACTAAGCATGAAAATGCTTGAAAACCATTGTTTTATCAATCTTGCGAATTTTCGGTGATTGATAGTGATTCAAAGTGGACCCAAGGTCGAGGGCTCGAGTCATAAATAAGAAATTGCGGGGTATAATAACAAGACAAATGCATTACTCGATTTCTTTTGAACATTGATATTTTGTAAAAACAATTTAAGACTCTTAACTTCTATTTGTAAATCATTTGAAAGGCATGGAATGCCCCTTCATTGTAAATGTATTTGTTAAAATATTATCGCCTAATTAGATTTTAAGTGTTGTAGACATGCCTAAATTGAAATACAAAGCTACGTGTATTTGATAAGTGATTGCAGTGTTGGCAGATTGTCCACAGGGTTCGGTTTGGAATCTTGCCCGATCGGGTCGGACCAGGCTGAGTTGCCTGATATTAAATTTTAGAGGATGTGGGACTATCCTCGATTTAGGTTTATTCTTCTTCATTGTTGATTTTGTCGAAGATCCATCATCTTAGCTTATGCCTTCGTGTCTTGGAAGTGGTTCCCTTACAGGAATGTGATCCCGGGGATGTGGTTCCGAGTTCATCATTCTTACTATCTTCTTGAGATGATCTAACTTTGACTAAGCCATAGTGTTTTTAAGGTTCCTTTTAGGTAGTTTATCTCTTTCTGAGGTTTTCTTTGTCCAATGAGTTTGAAAACATGGGCTTGAAGATCCTACATTGGTTTCATTGTATTTTACCACTTTTCTATATAACCTTTATACTAAAAGATAAGTCTTAGTTCTTCCATTTGAGATTTCACCTTCTTCTTTGTGCACCAAAGAAAGGGCTTGAGAAATCTATGGGTTAAAGTGGGGACTCAAAAGTCTAGACTTTAAGATTATCACATTTTGGAAATTCTTGGTTTTGCGTATGTTTGGAGAAACTACTAAGGATGGCGATGGGCTAGATGGTTGGTTCCACAAATCATCCTTGTACTCTAATTCATCATCCTCCGGTGTGGGAAGGATTGGTTTACCTTTTGTTTTGGCACCTCACTTCAATGCTAACCAAACCTCATATTCTACGCATTAGGTTGACTTGTTTCTTGATATTTGATCACAGTTCCTTGTGTTCTGACTTTGTAGATTACTCTAGATCTGATTTCACAGTTTGAGGATTACCTTTTGTAGCTTGACTGGCTGGTGTCAGTCAGGTGTCATTTTTTTATTACAAACTTATAACGCTAGGCTTTGTTGTTCATATAATATTAAACATTTAACTTGTACTATATTCTATAGTAGCGGATTACAAAATATATACAAGCTCCATAAGTGGAAATGTTCAGCATTTACAATATTCACATTTTTACCAAGGCAAACATATACAAAAATACCACCAGATTATGCTGGTGGTGCCTGGTAGTGTTTTTGGCCTTGGTTGTTGATGTGGAGTGTCTGGACTTCTTGTTTCTGCTTCTCCTGTACCTACAGATGAAACACCATTTAAGCTTTTCGCTTAAGTGGGAATAAATAAGTGAATGACCCTTTAACACGGATCATCACACTTCTACTTTTATATACATATAACATATCATTTAAACATGTATACATATATCATATTTTATTTGTCTTATAATATTCATTTCTGTCAATGTTCACCTTCATTTCATATCATTTTGCACAGCTATGTTCTTTATGAGTATGGCAAATCTATCATATGTGATCACATACTCTCTTAATAATATATGTGAGTGTTGTTTCATCTTTACCAATGCCATCGTTAGAAGTGGATAAAAAACTATAGAGGGCCCAAATATGCTGTGCTCACTTTGAAATAGTGGTCTGCAGGGCTGAAGGTGCTGTTATCATTGTGTTGAGACAATGACCATCTATAAGAACGAAGGCGTTGTAATGACCCAAGCAGACTAGCCGTCGATATCTTGCCAAACATTTTCCTAATAAGCATGCCCATCTATCCCTCCTACGGGGTTCTTGATTAGTGTATTTATTTCCATTTTATCTCTATATTCCTATAAATAATTATTGTCATCAAGGTAATCATATCTGACATTCTGACACATTTATTACATTATCTTTTGTATTTTCATCTCATTATGCATGAATAACTATGGATTTTCATGTATGCTTATGAGCTATTTATAATCATTCAATTTCATCAAGGCTATCTCTGGATGAGGTTAAAACAAAGTTCTTTCCATAGAGTCTAGAACATCAGAAATGGGTTAATTGAAGAAAGTATGAAAAAGTCTCCAGAAGTTGGAGGTTTCCGCGAGCAGTGGCTACAAGCAGCCGGTAGAGACCTACTATTTTCTTGATTTTTGGACCTAATGCGGTTCAATATCATCGGGATCTATATCTAGATGGATTCTATACTCAAAGGGCTTTCATAGATCAAGAACATCGAAACGGAATTGGACGAAGAGGAAATTATGGCCGTCAGGAAGTTAAGGCTTCCCATAAGCATTGGCTGCGGCAACCAATAGACCTACTCTTTTCTGTGATTTCTGGACCTATGGTTCAATATTATCAAGCTATGGATGGATTTTGGGCTAAAGATATTTTCCATAGAGTTGAGAGAACAGCTCAGGCGTTTGGGCCAGAAGAAATTGAGCCGTCGAAGTTAGGAGCTTTGCATGAACAAGTAAAACTATAACAACCAACGAGGCCTACTATTTTCATGCAGATTTATAGACTGTGTTCAGTTCAATATTATAAGCTATATATGGATGGATTCTGGGCTCTAGGTCTTTCACAGAGTCTAAAGACATCCCTACATGAATTTGGCGAAAATTATGATCATCAAAGTTGATTTGTGACATCTACTAAAATAAATGTTTTATTAATAAATATTATTAAGCCAGGGATTACAACCAATAACCAAATCCAAAGCACACCAATATGCTGATAGGGTTCTTTTGAGCCTAATTCATCAAAAACGGGTTTTATGGTTTGATTTTCTCATACAAAAACATAGACACCCACATCAAAGTTCACCCCATTCCAAGCATTTCCATACTAAAGTCATAATTTTTCCATACAAAAACCTAGACTTCCAAACTCTTTCTTCCTCACCTAACTCAAAGGAGGAAATCATACCAAAACCATAACAATGCAAAAATCCACTTATAAAGCGTAATGAGTTCATACAAAATTATAAGCGTATACTGGTGCAAAATCCATACCTTTGATCTTACTTTCATAATATTCTTCACTAACTTCTTATTATTTCTTCTCTCTTCTCTTCTCCTTCTCAGCGTGAAGCCCCCAATGAGAGACCGATTTGGTCTTATCCTATTTGACTTTTAATTTCTTTATTATTTACACTTTGGTCCTTAAATACTCTCCATTATTCTCAATTTCACTTATTCAAATTCTACTTTGGCATACAATCTTTTATTCTTATGTCATTTGAGTCCTTAATTGTCAATTTACCAATTTACCCTTGACTCTTGAATTAATTCCGGATTTTACTTATTTTATGTTTAACATTATTTTATTCTGGAAAAATATGCATTTACTTTTATTATACCATAAACATCATTATAGCTGTAGGGTATAATGATTTGGGAGTGTTACAACTTTCGCACAGTATTCAGCCTTTTTGCCAAGCTCTTTCATAATTCTTTGACAGCAAGGCCACGATTCTAAAAGCTTACTCCCTTCATTAACGGGTAGTTTGGACTTAGCTCTTAGTCCCATAAGTTTATTCCTTTTCTCAGACTCTTCGCTCAATTCTATTTCAAATGTACGTAGAGATCCGATAAGTTCTTCAAGTCTCATATTTTTTAAGTCTTTTGCCTATGTTATTGTTGTTGCCTTGTATGCAAACCTTAGTGGCAAGGATCTTAATGCCTTTTTGATAAGCTTTTCTTCTGAAATCTTTTCCCCAAGAGCAAACGATTCATTGGCTATGTCGCACAATTTTCCATTGAAGTCGCTAATAGTCTTCTCCTCACTCATTCGCAAGTTTTCGAACTTTACTGTACGAAGTTCTAACTTTGGATTTCTGGTGTGGTTCCCTTCAACGTGACATGAATTTCCCATGTTTCCTTGGCTACTTTTGCGATGGAGATCATCTTGAATTGAGTGGGATCAACACCAATGAAGATTGCATTCAAGGCCCATAAATTTTGGGTGGATAGGACATCTTCTTCAAGTGTCCAGTATGCTTCGTCTTTAGGAACAATTTTCTCTTCTGTATCAGTCTTGGTAAGGGCCTTCCATCCTTATAGAACTAATCTTCATGGCTTTTCATCAATTGATTTTATGAAGGCACACATCATCGCTTTCTAGTACTCATTATTCGTCCCATCAAGAAGAGGATGACGACTAGTAGAACCACCTTCTTTAATCAAATCCATCTTATACTCTTTTTAAGTGGTTAAAGTAAACACTTTATCTCACTTAGTAACTTAAGTGACCGCTCTAATACCAATTGACAAAAATAAGTGTATGTTCCTTGTCACAGTCCTTAGTGCTCTGACTGTGTTCTTATTCCGACTTTAGTGCAGTGCGTCCAAATTCCCGTATGGGTCTTAGATTATTACCAAAGCAAATATAAAGTTTATGCAATAAAGTAAAGACACACATAATCTTTTTGCGTGGTTCGACAACAACCTACACCCACGGGGTTGTACCCAGATGCAAGGATTTCCACTAATCTTATTCAAGGTTTATAATTAGTCTTATGTGATACGAGACTTCCACTCTACTCACGACCCTTCTTGAAACCTAATCACTCACAGTGGAATTCAAAATGAACTCCCTTCATTCCCTTCTTAAAAGCATCGCACACTTATAACCCACATTACATCAATATAAGATGAAAAAATAAGAAGCATCATATTTCACATAAGGTGAAAAGCTTTTAAAGTGCAATACCTCAATTAAGTATCGCGCCGGCGCTCTTCAACAATCAGAAACTTGGCTTTGTTCTTCTTGACCTTGCTCTCTGAGAAATCCGTGATGAGAACTTCTAAACCCCTGAATTTATAGTCTTGCAATTCAGTCTTGGAAGTCTTGATAGGGTTGGATCATTATCCTGATATGACATATATTATCTACTGTATCATTTTTATGTCACTTGTCTTTAATTTATCATAGTGGAAATGAGAAACTTGTTCATCAAGTATCCTCTTTAGAATAGAAATATAATTTGTTTCTAATTCTAGTTCGATAGCTAAAAAGTTCAGATCTTCTGTGATTTGATCTTTATCATCTTGCGAAAAGATCTGGCCATCGGTACCTTGCTCCCGAGCACTTAGGCCTCGAGCTTGCGGGCCCGTGTCTTGCTCCGTTAGCTCTCACTCCTGTCCTCTCAGACTCAGTCTCTCACGTCACGAGATAAATTGAAACCACCTTAATCCGGACTACTTCTTGGATCCATTTCATTAAATCTTCATCAAACTTGAACTCTAAGACAAACGTCTTCATGGAGAACCCTTGAGACGAAGATAAGGACACAATCTCGAGCCAACAAAAACATACACGAAAACAATAAGTATATTCATGAAATCAATTATCAAATTAAAGTAATAAAATGATAATAAAAATGTCATTTTATTAACAAAATGTAAATTGATATTAAATACACTATTGGCCTAAAGCATCTCACTTGTAAATAACAATCATTGTTAACATTTTTAACATTAAATTCTCTACTCATCCTTGGAATTTTAGAACTACAATCCCTTCTTTTTTATCTTATGATAATAAATCCAGCTCTTAAAATCATTCACCTTGGACAAACATATCACAAAATTTTCTCTTACAATGATAATCAATAGAACTCCATCTCCTTGACCATTTGATCTAAGAGATAGTTATAGACCAAATTCACTCTATAGACCACTCATCCCATGATATTTTGATCCAAAAGCAATCAATACGACTAATATGAGTCTCACAAATTGAACTATGATGAGTGACAAAGTACCTGATATATGTCACGCTCAGAAACCGCTTTCAGAGCATGATGGTTATTTTATACTAAAAAAAATCCTTCTTTTGTAAATGAAAGATTTTCAATGATCAAATTCCTAATAAATTATAATTCTTTAATCTTCAATTTAAATTGTAGTTAAAACATCATTTAAACTTGTCATTATCTCAAACTTTAAATTAAAATAATCCAAATACAAATTGCACTTTTAACTCTAAAACTTATCCAAATAAATAAATATGATCGAAACTCTTAATATCTTACTAATGCCAAACTCTTATCCTAACCGTCACTCTTCGCTCAAATTAAAGTTACTTGAAAAATTGTCAACGAATGGGATGAGCTCACAACTCAATAATAAATAATAATACAGTTTTATGGATCAAATATTTTTAACAATTCTTTCAAAACGAAGATATATCATGTAATCAATTTCACAAAAACTTTTGGAGTATAATAAAACAAAAATTCAAACTTTGTATCAAAGCTCCATATTAGTAACAAATCATTTTTTTTTATCAAATCCAAATCAAAACAACTCAAATATATTTGTTCTATGTTTTTCGAATAACAAATGGTCCTGAATTTGATGAAACATTAACAAACAATCAACTATTATAACATGTTGATTAGGGTCATAGTGTCAATTATTATAACTCATTGACAAAGGTCATAGTGTCAATTATTGTAACCATTGAGCGAAATTCATGTCAGTGTATGACTCATTGATGAAGTCATAGTCAATTATCATAAAATATAACTCATTGGCGAGGTCATAAGCAAAGTAAAAAACTTTTCTCTCAAATCAAATTTATGAAACAATTTCATCATATCTCCAAAATTTATATTTTCATAAAACAAATGTATATACTTTCATACCAAAATCATTATTGAGTCATAGATAATCAAATAAATAAATAATAAAACTTTTCATAATTCAAATAATAAATAATTTATTTTGCAAAGTCTTATATATATATATTCTTTATTTTCTAAAATTTATTAAATTGCTACACATATACATAAAAATAATATTTTATTTTTAAAACTGTATTATAATCTCTTTCTTCAAGGGAATACTCAAAACTTTGGGTCCTCAAAGAATATTAAGACAAGATTTATTATTCACTCGAAAAATAAAGTTTCAAACTTTGAACTCCTAGATCTTCAAATCTCGAACCTTCAAATCTTCAACTCTTTATTTTCTCTAATATTTCAAACTTTTGCAAAAGAGTTATTCTGATTAAAAAGGTGAGTATGCTTAAAGTTTCATATTTGAAATACAAAACACTTTATATCCTTAATAAATTAATTTAATTTATCAATTATTTTTAAAAGTCGATTTGGTGCGTCTGTGCCAAGTTGGAAAATCTTGGACTTGGAAAAGATAAGGATATGGAAGAGGATCGCTACTAAGGAGAAGAAACAAAATGCAAATGGGAAGCCCGGATAACTAGAGGGAAATCGAGCACTTGGCGAAAAGGAAAGAGAGCAATCTTACAAATACCAAGCTCCTCCTTGATGATGTCCCACAATCCAGGTAGAAAGATCAACTGAGTGCATGCGATAAGGAAGGTAGAATGCGAGTGCCAAAATAAGGAATAAGGATATTTCGAGGAAGGAATATTCGGGAGGAAGAGGGAAACAAGCAGGGGCAGACGACGAACACTAGGTGGTGTCTAGATCAGCCAAGTCAAATCTTATTCAGAAAGAAAGAATAGGTCACATGCAAACCCATCCCAACCATGCTCTCATCCAACCAACTAACCTCCCTTGATAATATATAATGGCCCATCCTATCTGGAGAACACTTTTAGGATCCTCCTGTAGGAGAGATGGAAAAGGAGACTGATTCCTTAGTGGAAAAGTTGCAAGATGAAGGGATGTATGTATCTCAAAAACCTACTACACCCCATCCTAAGCAATTAGAAGAGGAGACTTTGCCAGTTAGTAAGCATGACTTTCCCTTTACTAGGAGAGGTAGAAAGTTAGTGAAGCGAAAATTTGGTGGTTTTTGCAAGCAGGAGTTGGCAAAAATGTGCATGTATGCGTGATAGCCAGAATATACCTGTTTATTTATTAATGAAAGTTTTAATTTGGAATTGCAATAGGGCAACCTCAAAATGCTTCCTCAAAACTCTCAAAGACATACTGTACCGACTAAATTCCGCCCCATAAGCCTCTGCAATGTGGGATACAAGGTTATTACAAAGACTCTTACAAATATATTAAAAAACTACCGCCCTTACACATAAGCGCCCTACCTAAAGTAAGCTTAGTTTCGGACCTTGGATCACCTACAATATAGTAATCTATTAGGAGTTTCTTCACTCAATGAGAACCAAAGGAAAAGGAAATGGTTCTATGCTTATAAAGGTGGACTTGGAAAAAGGCTAATGACCGAATCTCTTGGAAGTTCATTAAGGATACGCTGGAGAAAGCTGGACTCCCATACATGTGGATCAAGAACATTATGCATTGTGTAGAAACAATCAGAACGTCAATGGATAAGCGAAGCCCCTAAAATGGTTGCGAGCCAGGAATTAGACAGAGTGATTCGATTAGTCCCTACCTCTTCATTCTCTACATGGAGCGATTGGGTCACATCATTTCCCAAGCAGTTAAGGAAGGGAAATGGAAGCCCGTTACTCTATCCTGCCATGGACCACCTATACCACACTTGTTTTTGCTGATGACTTGTTACTTTTTGCAGAGGCAAGCGAAATCTAAATGGAAACAATCATGGGCTGTCTCAATATTTTTTTTGAATCCCCAGGACAGAAAATCAACCCTCTCAAATCAAATGTAGCATTTTCTGATGGTGTGGACGAAGAAGTTATACTCATGATCTCTACTCTCTCAAGCATGCCCATCACTACAAAGCTTGAGAAGTACTTGGGGATCCCTTCCATTATGGGGCAGACGAATACCAAAACTTTCCAATACCTCTAGGAATGAATAGAACGGCGTTTGAAAACAACTTACCTTAGCAGGGAGAATCACATTGACCAAAAAAGTTCTAACTTCAACACGTCTCTATTCCATGCAATCCAACAAGCTACCGAAGACGCTTTACAACAATATCGATAAGACGGTGAGAAACTTCATGTGGGGGAGCTCAAAGGAGGAGAGGAAAATTCGTGCTTATCGATTGGGAAGCTTGATGACAAAAGGAAGATATAGGAGGACTAGGAATAAGGGTAGCAAAATATGAACAGCTTTCAGGCTAGCTCGGATGGAGACTCTTTGTTGGCCAAGAATGAGCTTTAGGCCGGATCCTCTCCATTCCAAATACGTAAAGGGTCTTGAAGTGTCGAGATAAAAGAAAAGAGGAATCTTCGAATGTGCGGCTTGAGGCTTGAGTAGCGTGAAGGGTATAATTCAAAAGGTATGAAATCTATGGTTTATAATGGGAAGAATACCCTATTTTGGAGAGATATATGGCTAGAAGACTCTCCCCTTCTTGACTTTACCCTCGAAGACATTAGTTTGGAAGAGTCTTACAAAACTGTGGAGATGTATTGGAGCGGGCAAGGAGGTTGGAGTGGGGAAGCCCTACAAGGAAAGCTCCCTCCCCAAATTCTTTTGAAAATGGGAACCTTGATGGTACGTTCAGACTTTGGTGGGGAAGATGGCTTTTGTTGGGGAATCTCAAATAATGGAATGTTCTCCGTGAAGACCGCTTATAATGCTAGTATGCCTAATCAGACCTCTAACCTAGATGGCACATGGAAGATAGTATGGAAACTACAGTTGGCCCAAAAGATTTGCACCTTCATATGGATGTTATTTCATGGGAAGATTTTGACAAACTTGGAAAAGTGAGGAAGAATTATGAATGATCCTTGTGCCAAGCTCTTTGCCCACAGGATTTGGAAGATCTTTGCCACTTATTCCGAAACTACACAAAAGTGAAACCATTTTGGAAGAGGGTGATGATAGAAGAGGATAAGAAAGGAAGTATAATCCTGCCCTTTAAAGAATGGCTAAGATGGAACCTTACCTATAGCAATCCAAGGGAGAGACACATTGAAGGAAAAATTAAACTGCACGCCTGCGGTGGATTTGGAAGTGGAGGAATGAAAGAGGTGTTTCAGCCACTTGATATTTTAAGCCGGAAAGAAGGTGGTTGTGGTAAATACTTATACCCATGAAGCAGTTGTAACATTCGCCACACAGGCCATAGCAATGGGAGTAATTGGAAGACTAGGTTGGGAGTGGATAGGTTGGAGCAAACTACCTCAAGGATGGAAGAAGCTAAATGTTGATGCCAATCTTAATGTTGTGATCTTGAGTGCTGGGATAGGAGGTGCATTAAGGAATTAAAATGGAGATTGGGAAGATGGCTTCATTGCTAGGCTTGGCTTTATACCGATAAGAAGAAGAGAATAATCTTAGGCTCTTCTACATGGGCTAAAAATGGTGAGGAAGCAGCTAGACAACTTATAATAGAGCTTGACTCACTACTTGATGCATTGGTGGATCGGAGGGTTGAAGTTAATAATTCTCTTACTAATGTCATCCCCAGGAATGCGGGGATTACATAAATAAGGCGGGTCAATAAGCATTAAACATGTTCTGAAGATAACTGAGTAGCGTGGAGATGGCCAGAAAATTTAGCCTTGAATTCTCGAATAGTATCATCCTTGAGATGCCAAAAACCTTCAAAAGAACTAGAGAACCTTCTCATACCTGTGATATATTTAGGTACAAAGGCGCCAGAAAGATTGTAATCTCTATTTGTTGTATGTTGGGGTAACCCTTCTCACGACAAAAAAAAAAAAACGACATAAGTTGGAAGTTGCAATGAAATAAGAATATAAGTAATTGAGCATAATGCTTGTCCTATGATCATTTGATCTAAAGATTAACCATTCTAATCCAAAATCTATAACTAATATGAGTTACATTAAACCAACCATAGTCCATATATAGTTTTCTATTAGACATCATCGGTTGACAATATCAAATTATATAAAGTCAAATGTAAGCACTTGGTACCCATAAGTACAAAGAATTTCGTGCCAACTTTAAATAAAACAAACAATAAAAAAGGTACGAGGACTACTGGTATAGTGGTCCCGATTTTATGATTATCATATTATAAATATTATAATTACCAATGAAGCTTATTAAGAGTCTCTGAACTTTAGTGGATAAGTTGTGAACTCTCTATCACATATAATTGCCCAATTCATGAAGACTCTTCATAAACATATTGTCGTAAGAAGTTTATAAGTTGTGAGCATATTTAATATTATAAACAAAATTACGATTAATTTGATTATCTGAAAAGGATCAATATGACTAATCATTTGGTGACTTTTTATTTTTTATTTTTTAGAAAATTCACAGTTTGAAATGCCTATCAAGTTGAAATAGGATAAGAGAATTGAATAAAGAAAAATTAAAAGGTAAAAATAAAATGTTTAGCTTAATTTTTTAGGATAAAAATTAAGGGGTGTTTGGTTCTTGTTTTTTAAAGTTATTATTGAGAATAGTGTGGGTATCGTGGGCTTGGGCCTAACGCTCCCACTAGCAGGCCCCGGCCAACTAAGGACCACAGGATGATGACCCAATCTACAGGCTCAACCGTTTTCCTCTATTAGTCAGGTCCAAACATACATCACCATTCGGGTAGGCTATATGCCTCTTAAACACTATCCCTCCTGGCCGGATAACCTCTTTAAAAAGATATTCGGAATTCTCCCGAACTTGAACAAGAATTATAAGTCATGCTCCTGCTCCACGAGGGTGGTCGAACATTCTTGGACGAAAGTGAGGATGACTAGGCTATCTAAAAGGAAGAATAAGTCATAACGCACGAGAAAAGCGCCACCTTCCCTTTCCGTTCGAGAGAAAATCTTCTCTTTCATGGAAAGAGGATCGCCTTTCAGCCGGGATAAAAAAAAAAAAAAAGCAGGAAAGAAAGGAAGAAAGAGGTATGTTATTCCATACTGAAAGAAAGAGCGTTTTTCACTCTCGAGAGGGATGAATCTAACTTAAGCATCGGAGAAGCGGTGAGCAAACCACCGTCGTTTTCTTGTTTGTTTTGCAGGAATTTGCTAGTTAGTTCATGCTTCAACGGTTCAGTGATTCAGAAAGTTCAGGAGACCAAAATTGGCGCCGTCTGTGGGAAACGCCAAGCAAGAAATCTCATAGGCAATACGCGAGAGCTTGGGTACACCCAATCCTAAGTGATCTCCAATTCCACGAAGCTTTGGTAATTCCCAATCATTCCATTGAACCATCGGAGTTTATCGCCATGTCTAGCAATCGGCGAACCCGGCCTATTAGCGGTCGGTTTCTTTCTTTGGCGCCACAAGAGATGGAGCGAAGCGGGAGGAATAGGCTAGACGGAGATGGCGAATTACGAACACATGAACAACTACTTGTGAAGGGAATGAATGCTGCGAACCCGCATGCGGGAGACTAGCAGGGTGACAATCGAGAGGCCCATTCATCGCTGACTGAAGCCCAGTGGTGAAGCCCATCCTCATGGGAGAAAGTGATCCCCGGTAGGCGATGAACTATCTTTCGAAAGCTCTCCTCTCCTTAGCCGCTCACCACCCTAGAACAACGGAAATTTGAATCAGGCCCCAGCGCCGATCCAACCAATGCATCGGTGGCACGCGCGGATCTGAGAAGAGAGCTAAGCGGGGATAGAGCGCCATTTAAGGCCGACCCAGAATATATGCCTATCTAACCGAGGCATGGCTCCTCGGTTCCGATCGCCCACATCATCCATTCGAGGTAGCCTCGCGTATTTGGTTTCTTTTCCGCTCTATGCAGAGTAGGAGGGATGTAATCCTCACCCACTGGGCCCACGTATCTAACCCACACCCACATTGGCCGTTATGCGAGTCGCTTTTTCCATGTACGGTGGCTCTCTTGCGACCCATCGACCATATACTGCATTCAACCAAACATGATTCTTAGCGCGGGAAATAGTTGCCTCTTCTTCAAGGTATTCCCGGCCGAGTTTGAAGGGGCCACTATGGCACAGTTCCCTGAGCTCAGGGGATCTATAAACTCATTCAGCGAATTGTGGGCAACGTTCATTTCCCAGTGCCATCATTGGTCCGGCTGAGAGAAAGGAAACATTAGCTCACTCCAGGCCTCCTCAAGCGGGAAGAGAATCTCTCAGAGGACTTAAGCCCAAAGATTTGGAGCAAGCGAATCCCGACAAATTGAGTATTCTACGGCATGGGCGGTCTATGAAACTTCGAGAAGAAGCTTCGGGCCCTACTACACATTTTTCAATCTCTATCCACGGATCCTCTATTCCATAACAATGGAAGAACTATATCGACGGCGAGATAAGTATTCCACCTTTATAGAGAATAATAACCTCCGTACGCTTCGGGGAACGGTAATGTCGCCTTTCGAGCGGCAAAAGCCGCTAGAGCCCTTTCAACCGAAGGAGCGAACAAGAATCGAAGCGCTCCCAAGAATAGTCGAACAAGGATCCCCGATTCACCCTTCTCAACATCCCCTTATGGCTCCTACCCCTCGTAAGGACCACCGTTGCAATGGCCCAGCGTGAAACGGAAATGCGGACTCATAGCAATCGGTCCACGAGTGCGATTACCATAAGGACCATGGCCATGAAACCAACTGCTGCCAAAGCCTAAAGTTCCTGGTAGAAAAATTGATCTGAGCTGGGCACCTCAAAAGATACATTCGGGAGCCGACCCTATGACGCCTCAAAATCGGGGTGTCCGTTGATAACCCGTCAACCCGCGGAATACTCGTAGATGTCGGGTTACCCAACACCACTCACGAAAATCGGGCGAGTCTCGCTGTGCAGGGGAGCTCTGCAAGGTACAACGTCCCGATAATCAACAATGATCTTACCTGGGAGTGCATATGCGAGTAAAATAATGGTGCCTTGGGCTGCATCAATACTCAAACATATAAGCACATAGTATAAAACCATAGTCCATAAGAGTTTAAATTCACAGTCGCTCTTATACAAATAATTACAACCCGTATATATTTACAAATATATAGTAAAGCCCTGTCCAAACTTTCTTCATATGCGGTCGAATGCGTGTCGGTAGTCACTTTTGATCACGTATTTTGAAAGGGGGTCCAGAGGAATTGAAGCAAAGCCTAGTAGTGATAATCTTTTACAAAGGCTACTCCCCACCTAAGTGCACATGCAATGGTCGCATAATCAAATACACATCCAAGTGCAACATACACATGTTTACCTGAATGTCTACATGCCATGAATGGACTCGTGGACTCACCATGCCCCATGTCACAGAGCTCTCGTAGGCTCCATCACTCAATATGTCATTGAGTAATATATATCCCGAGTCACTCAGGCTAGTCTCGGCCACATACGCCAAGCGTATTATTTGTCAGCGTATTACGATGATATCGAGCCCTCAGGACTCCATTACCTGATACAGAGCCGATGAATGACAAATCGAGTCAATCCTAGGCTCTCTATCACCTGCCGAAGTCTATGTGATAAACATGACAGTGTGTCTTCTTTGAAGCGACATAACTTTTCGGATGATAAATGTCTGCCACTCTTATACAGGAGGAACTTTATATGATATGCGGATATCTTACACTTTGTGCGCCTCGAGTTCTCTCCTTGACTCCCTCGAACAACCGTGCCCTGTTAAACCTCATTTCCAAACAAAATGTTTGTTTTAGCATTGAACTGACGCCGATATAAATAGTTGGACTGATTTCAGATAATCTGTATTTTGTGGGCAACCTCAGATGTAATATCAGTTGGTGACTCTAGGCGATTGATATTATGTAGTTGACCCTCAGATGTATATCCAGATTAGGGCAGACTCTAGGCGATTGATATTATAACAAGATGACCTCAGATCGTTGTGATGGGCGCTTTTTCGGGTTAACTAATATTTGTTTGGTTGATACTCCGACGATTCAGCAGAAACCACCTCATACCACTCTAACTCATTGTTCTGAGACCTTACAGTGCGTACTGTAAATACGAGCCATTTCCGGCATTTTTCTTAACCGTGCGACTCATTTGGGCGTTGTCTTATTAGTCAGCTTGACTGAAGAGAAATCAACACCTGCCCGGTGTTGACCACCAATAGATGTACTCACGACACACCATCGAGCTTTAACACGATGTCGATCTCGACTATGCACTCACACACAATTTCTAAGGTTGCCAGTGCATATGGAGTCTGCATGATGCCAATTCGACATTCATGCTAATATATTAGCATCATATATATTCTTTACAATTAAATCACATAAAACATGTTATGTGTTCTACAATCAATAATTACACCAAAAATTAGCTCATGGGCTAATTAACATTTCTGAAACAACTTCATTTGAATCGCTCGACCATACACATTCCCAAAAAAATAATTCGTGTCACTATTCATGTTACTATTATCACGTTATTCTTACTACGTAATAACACACAAAATGGCTTGTGAATCTGGGACCCATATATCATGAGGCACACCCTCTTGATCCCTTCACGGTTCATCAGAATATTGTGATACCAAAACACACCACGAAGCAGAAGACATCGGTCAGAAACAAAAAACGAACCTTATGGTGTTAAGGGCACTTTGAAAATATCTGAAAATTACATCGTGGCCCCATTAAAAACCTGATCTCCGTCAGAGATATTATTAAAAAAACTTGATCTCGAAATTCCTTCAGACATCCCAAAATAGTCTCTCAGAAAATTCTAAAATTCCACTCGATCAAAATTTGAGGCGAGAATTTGACTTTCCGTCTTTAAGCCAATTAAAGGCAAATAACCTTTAGGCTGATAACACAAGTGAGAAAATTCCCTACCTCGTGGGTTGTGAAACTCAGTTTTGGTGCCATGACGTAGCTAAGTCGCATGGATCAATAGCACATATGACCTCAGTGTCAGTACCTACGATCGATTTAGTGAATCGTTGAAAAACAAGAAATAAAATAAAATATTTTTCTCTCTCTAGCAGCTCTCTGTGACGCCCTCTCTACCCCTTTTGATTTTTTTCCATTTATTATTGTAATAATAATAATATTATTATTATTATTATTATTATCTGTTTTGAATACATGGTTCATATTAGCAAATTCTGAGTCGAGTTTTACCCCGAAATAATTTATTTTCTGCGTTCCTTTATTTTAATGAACTTAGCCAGTCATTTTCTACGACTTAAGATTTCATAAAAATCTCTGTCTGAAGTCATTGACGGTTTATTACCCAGAAAATCGTAAAATATTAAACGTGCCGAGTGCGATGAAAATTTTGCAGGTAACTAAGCTCTGAAGACAGAATTTAACGGTCTTGCGATCAGTTCGACATAAATCTGAAGAATTTTCGGTTTTCAGCGAAATTCTGCAGTTTTATCTTTTAGGAAAAATTGGGTATTTTACATATTGGGTTTTTTCTGGACCCACGAGCGAAGCATTTGGCCCCGGCCCGGCAAGGCCATTGCGGTGTTTGAACACCCGTCCCGAACCTCATTCCATGTTGACTTCCCGCCATTACCGGTCGGTAGGTGACAATACCAGTAAGCGGCAGAGAAGAAAAATGCTTTCGACCTCGGCGAGCCGGGATAAACACCATTGTAGTACCACGGGGAAGCGGCGCGGCAATTCGACGGATCAACGGCCCCATTTCCCTTTCCTCACATAAACTGGAGCCGGTCATCACTCCTCATTATGATGCACTTGTACTTACTTTGTGTATTAACAATTTTGATGTGCATAGGAGTTCTTCTGATCATGGCGGTGTTGATTTGTTACATGCTGACCTTCAGTGAGATGAAAGTGTCGTGACCATCTTAGTTCGGATGGCAAAGTTTTTGTTTGAGTTAGGTTGGGCCCGCCCCGACGGTTATGTGTTCTTCGCGTCGAGCGGAGCGATAACTGATAAAAATGTATTGTTTTTAGTGGTTGAGGACCTAGGATGCATTTGTCTTGTCATTAGTCGAGACTGAGTTACATGTACTATGAAACAATCCCCTCAACCTATCACCAAACTATCGAATTATCGACTCTCATCGGGGCAGGTTGACTTCGAGTAACAATTAGGCACGCTCATCAGGTGTTACGATCGGTCGCGAGCGTTGAAAAGTGAAACCTCTAATGGCTCGCCCCCCGAAATTAAACCATCATAATAACAATCACAGATCGCGGGCCGCTGTGGAAGATAGGGAACAGTTTGCAGTAGATCCTTTGGAGTCCATACTCATTGGCGGGCCTGGTAAGTACACCTATGTTAGTTCCCTTCTAACAAAAGAGGGAGAGGCGCCGATTCTGACAAATCTTACAAGGTAACGGCGACGTATTAAATGCGGACCCATTCGGATATGGCGGGGTCCGATCTATCGTACTTCTCACGAGTTAAATGTTCTCGGCCTTGAGACCGCAATCAGAGCGAGTAAGGTACTCCCGCGGGACCGCCGCTAAATCCTCCGAAAGCTAGGGTGGATAATCTTGAAGTTGGGTTTATCGGAGAAGTTAAATGCCGGATGGCTTTGGCGATGGTGGTGGTTCAAGAAGGGGCAAATGGAGTCTAGTGAATTATGCGGATGCTTAATGATCTGCATTCTAAAGACAGTTTTCATTTACCATAGATTAGATAAGTTGCGCCGGCCAGAGGATGGCATGTCTTCCTCGATGCACATTTTAGGTATCATCGAATCCCAATGCACCCGATGTGAAAACATCTCCCATCACCCCACGGGTACTCTTGCCTGGCAGTAATGCCATTCGGGTTGAAGAATGTTGGAGCCATCTATCGAAAGACTATTAGCTTCGATCATGTTTATTGGCGCCGGAAAAACTATGGAAGTGTATATCAATGATATGTTAGTAAAGTCCAAGGAGCGCCTGGATCACATTACGCATCTGCAACAGGCATTTGAACTCCTTAGAGCATATGGCATGAAACACAACCTTATAAAGTGTGCATTGAAGGAGGTTAGTACGGCGGGATCTGGGATTAGACTGAGAGGAATGAGGCCCGACCCGGCTCGACATTTATTTTGGAATCTCTCCGACTCCCCAGCTCCAGGAGAAGGGTCTGATGGGCGACCGCAGGTTGGCGCCACGGGGCTGTTTATTTCTCGTTCAGACCGCTGGCGATTTTTTGCTGCTGTATATGTAAGGAAGCGGCTGGCTTGAATGGAATGAGAAGAGTGCGCGATTGGGCTTTCACCCTTCAACAGTGCCAGCGAAGCCACTTATTCTTACTAGTCGGACCGGTGAGACACTTTTTGTATATGTTGCGTCTCGGGGGAGGTAGTAGTAAGTCTCATCTGTTCAAAGAAAATAGCGACATAGGCGAGGAAGCGGAATTCATGCCGACCAAATCCACTAGTAAACGATTGGGCCGATGCATAGTCACCTTGGCTTGGCGACCTTAGCCCTACAAATGGTAGCTAAGAAGCTCATACATTTCCGACACATCCCAGCCGGTACTAACTTGGAGCCTCTCAGGACACACTCCATAAACGACTTCTCTGAGTAGAATGAGTGCATTGGGCGATCGAACTAAGTAGAATCTGAATCAGGTACAAACGAGGCTATCAAAGGGGCGGTGTTAGACGACTTCATGCATTTGAAATCCCAGCTCTAAAACACACCCAGGAACTTCGGGTGGTGGACTGCTTAATGTAGATGGGAGTCGAGAAAATTGGAGGCGGGGTGATACGTAGTTGAAATCACCTGATCAGGGGAAGAATCGAACAAGAAATCAGGTTAGGCTTGGCGCGCCTCAATAATGGTCGACATATGAAGCCCTCTTATCAGTGGCGATCTCTGCATTTGTATCTGGCAAACGAGTTCAGTTGAGTGACCAGGGTTAGTGATCGGGAAAGTCAACGAAGAAGTGAATTAGAGACCTTTGATTGGCAATATGTCTCGAAGGAAAGCGATGCAGGCGGTTTGATCTGGAAGCGGAACATGTACCCGGGGCTATGATGATAAGCGGATGCCTTGGCGTGATGGCCGCCTCATGCTAATAGCGAAATAATATTCTTGCCCATCTACACCGGTTGTTTTCCTCATCTCTCCTCCCAGTGAGCAGTAGAGGAGGTCACTCCTATAAGTGGATGGACCACAGCCAATACCACATCGGCACGGAAGTGGAGGGATAAGGCCTGAATACAAAGTCAGTCGACTGAATTTTCCGCCAGTTGATGGGCAATTGTGCCAGCGATCCTTTGGCGACGCGTGTTGAAGTGCTTGACACGACGGGCGGTATGTGTGTTGGCGGCGTGAGGGCTATGCGAGCCGTCGAGCTGACAAAGCGTTGGCACCTGGGCTCACGCCGAGGTACTATTGATGCGACCATGAAATCAGAACGCGCAGTTATACGAAAAATGTGATCGTTGCGGCCCGGTAGCTCCGTCCACAGGAAATCACGGTGCGAATCACGTTCTCCGTCCTGAGCCATAGCCCCCGCGATGAGGAATTGATATAGTAGGGCGTTGCCCGCGCCATGGCTTCCGAAGAATTGTGTTAGCGTGACTATTTCAATAAATGGGTAGAAGCGAAGGCCTTCACTAATGATCAGAACGAGGATGTTACTTTCGGTTATCTAAGCTTGTTTGGCCTTCGGCATCGGATCAATCGTAGTAAACCAGCGACCCCCGGTCAGCCCAGTGCGAGTCTATCGAAACCTTACGCGGGGAATTGAAAATCTAAAATACGTACTCCGCCCCGTTATCTGCGGAAGCGTGGGTAGTAGAAGCCTCAACAAAACCACATTGTTTGCCTTGAAAAAGCGGTTGGATTAAATTTAAAGTAAATGGGTGGGCCGAACTCCGGGTGCTTTGGGCTTCTGAGAACTACCACTCCCGGATCTGGCATATCCCCTTTGCGATTACTTATGGGATGGGAAGCTGTAATCCTAGCGAGATTGGCATGCCTACCATCTGACGATATCTTGACGAAAATGCGGGATTGAGCCAATCATTTACGGGTGATGAACGTGAGTCAAATGAATCGGCATTCTGTTTTCAATATTTGCAATAGTCTTTAACAATTGGAAGCCTGGATCGTTCCAGCAGGAGACTTAAAGTCACAAGAAGATATTGAAATCTTTGTGACCATGTTAAGAAGATTCAAACCTCGCGGGAGGACCATATCTCGTGTTGCGATTGACTGGAGTGGATCTTCAGCTGCCGGGCCAAGCGACCGAACCACTACTTTTTAAAGATGGACTCTTGCTCTTAAAAGATATTATCAATAAAGGATGATTCAATATTTACATATTTTTTCCATTTTTCTCATCGTGCGGGTAAAACTTAAAGAAAACTTTGGATGGCGTAGTAAATGACTGTCGGCCAGTGTAGATAACATCGTGATTACTTAACGGATGGCCTTGATGAAATGACCTATCTACGACCCGGTATAGATAACATCTAGCTGATGACGATGAAAAGCTTCGGATGTTGCCTTGATGGCGATATTTATCGAGCCGATTAATGAATATATCTGAATTAAACTTAAAGCGGGATGTTTGATGACCAACCTAACCATCCCAATATAGAAGACATCGTGGTGACTTAAATGCCGATAGCCGCGATAAATGAAACTGTCATTTCGATTATGAGAACATCTGGCGAAATTACGACTTAAAAGCAGAATATAGGCGGGAGTAAATGACTTTATCAGGCGGTGTGACAGATAACATCTGATGAGTCGACATTAAAGCGAATAGTGCTTGATAAATGACTTGTCGCTGGTCTATGCGGTACATCTATTGGACAACACTAAGCCCAGGATAACGCACAATACGATTAATAACTATCCAGCCAGAGCTGGTTATATTACCCCGTCACAGATTCATTTAAATGAGAAGAAACTATTTCATCACCACGAGTTCGGCATTTGTGAAACCAAATTGGGGTATTGAATGTCAACATCTGGCAAAAGATAAAAAATTTCGGCCTTGGCGAGGTGTAAGGTTTAAGCCACAGCCGCCCTGTTTGCGATGTTGGATGCCATCGTTCTAGCCGGGAGGCTCCGGCGGCGCATATGTCCCATTAACGGCGGTAAGGACTCTGGCCGGAGGTTCCTCCACTATGTGGCGGCGGCCGGGGGTCGGAGGGCATCGGAGGGTTGATAAAGCTGCAGGTGGCGGCTCTAGCGTGGGCATCCGGTGGGATCATGGGTTTGCTCCCATCATATATCATCATCGCATGCCTTGTGCCCACGTAGTTAAGATCACATCCTTCTTTCGGCGTCGAATTCTTATCCATCCACTTTCCACCCGTGGGTTGCCTTTGCTTGGAAAGTTGCGAGTTCCTCTAACTGCAGCCCCTAGAGCTCCATGATTAGAACGATGCAGCTCATCTGTGTGACAAATCTCTCTCTCTACCATCAAGCGACTTCTCCTCGTAACAGCAGGGGCTTTTCTGAGCTGATCCGGCACTAGGACTCAGCCTTGTATGGGGTGCCTTACGAAGTAGTCAAAGGCTGGACGTGGTCAGCTGGTCATCGTGCTGGGGCACTACCAGTCGCCTCGGTCTCCAGACGCTCCATCGCCGCTTCATGTCGGACGTCGCCTGCCTCTTTGAGCGCCGCCTTATCCACGGCTGCAGCCTCGGCTCGGTGTTGAGCATTGATTAAAGCCTCTTTTGAAAGAGGCATTCGATCTCGTTGACCGTGAACAAGCGGTAAGGCTTATATGTCCCTCGACGAGTTGGAATTTAAGCGATGAGCCCAGCTATTCGGGGATGGAGGTGATTTCTATGAAGAAGCATATTAAGTCTGACCGAGGATATGGCGTCGACACTTTTTATGATCTTCACTGCTTTGCGGCAGTCGATTGGGCGTGGTCCCAGTTGCCAATTTGCATCCGTCCTCGACTATGCGTTTGAATATCCTCTTTTCGATACCGGTAGGAGCAAGGCAGAATACTCTTGCGCCCGATCCACTAGCCCGGGGAGGTTCTGAGGCATCCGTAGCGTTCGAATCTGAAGTCATCCCGGACGATCGGCTCTGAGTGCGCCCCCGGTTAAAGGCCTTGGCCCGGTGGATGATATGCTTGATGTCTTCGAGGCCGAGATGCGGTAACTTCCTCCCGGCGTGGGGCCAGGAGAACCACGATGGGGAGATAAGGTCTGCGGTATCCGATGTAGCGGCAATGGCTATGCACCTTGCTGGAGCTTCCGCATGGCTTAGCGCGTGTTCGGACTGACTTCGCCCCGTCGGGGAGGGTGGATCACACACTTGCGTGCGGGGCGGGATCAAAGGGTATCATCAGCTCCGGGGTGACCCTCGGGACGGTCAGTGGCCGACCCATCAGAAGGCACATGGATGATGAAATAAACGTCCGACAGGATCTGTTGGTGAGGTGATTAGTCTTTGAGCTGTTGGCCTGCTCAAACATCTCCTCAGCGCTTCAGTTTCATAGTATTATCGCGATAATGACCAAAATAATCTTCATATCTCTTACCCACCTCATTCAGGGCCAGTGATTAGAGACAAATTGAATAAAATCTTCCTTGGAGTACAGAGGCGTTGTCTGGGATGTCACCTCTTTAATATATTAAATATGAGAGGCGGGAGGTGGTGCCTCTGATGGAGAGAGCACCAGCGGTAACCCTTTACTTGACTGGCGCACTCATTGAAGCGGACCCTATTCTTGTTGGCGACAGGATGATCCAGGTAAGTGGGATACTAGTTCCGATGATGTTTTGACGCTCAAGACCTGGATGAAGACCCAGCACTGCCCGGTTAAATTTAGCCGAGTTGCGGTGACAAAATGTTCCCCGTCAGAGCTACGAACGAGGGGCGTGGGGATGTCCCGGAAGGTATGAGGCCGGGTTGCGTCTCATCGGCTAGATTCGCCCGGGTAGGGAAGAACCTCGTAATGGCACTCTGTTTGAAATGATATCTTCAGCGTAGGCGGATTTTCTAAAACTTGCCCCTTTTCCTGCCCGGTGTACTGACTGCCCCTTCGGTTTTTCCTGCGCTGATAATCCATAGTCGGTATGCATAAAAAGTCGTAATGTGCGTAGACATCGTTCGACTCGTCCACACCTACCGCGAGCACGGAAAAGGCGCGTGGAATTAACATCGAATGGAAGCCCAAGGGAACCCGAGGTCTCATCCCAAGCCCCTGACCGATGCTCAGCATCGCCTCCATTTTGGGTGAATCGGAGATCCGTTAACAAATTCTCGATCGGGAACTGCAGGTAGACATGGACATCAGGCCACCTCTTTGTACCCTCAGATATAAGCGAAACAAATCTCAGCAGCCTGAAGGTCGAGTTAGTGCAAGAGGTTATTCTACTTTACATCGGTTAGAATCCGAATGGTGTTGGGATGGATAAGGCGGTTCCACAGTGAGTAAGCTGTAGCTGCAATGGCGGGCCTTGCGGGGAAGCGAAGCCGGCGCGAGTGTTCTCGGGTAAAAACACGACGTTGTGTTCTCCACACGAGTAGATTCATCGGCTCCTCAATCAGTTTGGTCGATGTTATCGAGACATCATGATAGCCCTGATTCTCCATCCGTAAGGGACGGGCGAAGTCTTTGCTTGTAGAAGGTGTCCCAGAGTAGGTCTTCTCTGTGACAGCTGACGAGTGGAAGTCGCTTCTTGACCTCGGCCCATTCTGAGCGGGACCAATGAGAAAAGCGAGTCAGCCACCAAGTCGTATGCGAACTAGTAAGAGGCAAAGTCACGAGCTTGAAGCGAGAGGATCACGAACCAAAAGTTCCTAAATATACCCACTTCCCCTGAGCTTCCTACCGGCGGCGGCGGATTAACTAAGATTAAACCCTGAGAGGAAAACGAGTTTTACCTATAAAATGAAATATGAGCAAACGTCTAGAAAACCGGTTCATGAAAAAAAGCAGAATCGTACCAGCGTACCCGTAGAGAAACTTGAACCAGAAGAAAGCTAGTAGACATAAATATGCGAGGAAATGGGAGAGATAACTCATTGGTGACTCACATGCTCTGGCTTGCACAGGCCTGCGGACGCATTAAATGCAGATTGACTCATCACATCCACGGATGGTTGAGATTCTGGTGATTAAGCGCAATCGGAGACACTAAAAACAAGCGTGGGCCCCGAACTTGTGGGCCTTGTATCATATCTTAAGCCCCGGATGACCATTTGTATATCCGACTCGGCCCATTTCAGTCAAAGCATGCCAAATACCATAGCCTTTGGCCATGAGAATCAATCATTATCACTAGCCAGCAAATGAGGAAGGCATGGAGACAGTATATGTAAGTATGCAGAAATTTCAAAAAATACGAATTCATTAATCACGCCAAAATATGTTCCTAATTACACGGCATCGTTTTCGTACTATGACTACATGATCCATTCGGATCAAATATAGAGCTCAAACAAAAGCAATTATGAGTAGCTTAGGCTGCGAAGGAAAAAAGAAGAAGTTTGAAGAAGAAGGCCACATGGAAGTGAAGGAAGCGCGAGAGGGTGTCTTGGATGCGAGAGGATTCCATTCGAGTTTTAGAACCTGGGACCAGCGCTAAGAACAAGGGCGTTCATTTAGGCTCCTCAATCATGCGATCTTGATCGGTTCATGCTTAGAAATCATGTTCAAACTATCTGTTGTAATCATCCTTTATCAGCAATTCTCCACGTCGACTCACCGGCGTGCAACCGACCTTCATTGGAGCGGGGGATAGCGCACGATTAGCCGAGAATATGCACCCTTGAGTAACAGCTTTTATAGAGGGGCCTGAGGTATCTAAGAGACCATATCGAATCACGAATCAAGCAGGTTAAGCATTACATTTAGACATACCAGCATTGATTATCCACGTTGATTCCCATACTAAGCGAGTCAGCGCATTTTCTTTTTCTGCCAGGAAGCGACATACTCCCCGACGAGAAAAAGAGCGTTATGGGTACCATGGGTTTTAGACCCAGTTGCTCCCTTCTTGAGGCTAGGCGACTAAGGACCGTAGGATGATGGCTCCCGATCTCACAGACTGCGACCGTTTTCCTCATCGATTAGGTCCCGAACGCCATCACCGTCAGGAGTGGGGATATATACCTCTTAAACACTTGTCCCTCTGGCCCGGGATCATATAACAAAAGATATTCGGGTAGCCTCCTGCGGCTTAAACAAGTATAAAGTCATGCTCACCAACCACCTGAGGAAGTGAGCATTTCTTGAGGCGAGTGCGAGACGGCGATTTATCTAAAAGGAAGGAAGCAGTCATGCCTTGCTGAGAAAAGCGCCTTCACTGCGTTTGAAGGAAATCTTCTTTCCATGGAAGAGGATCGCCTTCACTTGAGATAAAATGAGGAGAGAACGGAAGAAAGAGGAATGTGATTCCATACTGAAAGAAATAGCGTTTTCACTCAGGGAATGAATCAGCAAAGCGTCGGGCTTGGTAGACGAACCACCGCCGTTTCTTGTTTGTTTTGTAGGAATTTGCTAGCTGGTTCATGCTTTAACGATTCAATGTACTAGGACTGCCCTTGTGCAGCCTATATAAAGGGCCTGCATGCCCACTTGGTTAATTCATATTGTGAGTTGGATCCACAGAGAGCATAGAGCATCCCGAGATGTGGGAGCCTTTGCAAGAGAGTCTTGTATTTTAGTAGCTAATAAAATATGAGTTGGGGAGAGTGCCTTGTACACCTTGTGTTCACTGTCACACGCCTAAGTTTTGGCTCGTGTTCGGCGCCTAGGAACCCTTTCTTTTTCCCGTAAGGCAATAGCCCTCCGTGACAGGAAAAGGGTGGGTGTGGAGTGTCTGGGGGCTTGGGCCTCCTTGCTCCCACGCTAGTAGGCCCGGGTGGCTGGAACCATAAGATGATGGCTGATCTGAATGACCATTTTCTCCCTCTATCGGTCGAGTCGAACATACATCACCATCCGGGTAGGATATATACCTCTTAAACATTGTCCCTCATGGCCGGATAACCTCTTTAAAAAGATATCCGGGTAACCTCTCTGAACTTGAACAAGTATAAGTCACACTCCTTACGCCACCACGAGGGTGGTGAGCATTTCTTGAGGCAGAAAGTGCGGACGTGAGCTATCTAAAAGGAAGAACAAGTCATAAAGCATGAAAAGCGTAGCTTAGAATTCCCGGTTCGGAAGGAAATGTACTTTCCATGGAAGGATGCCAGCCGGGATAATAAAAAGCAGGAAAGAATGGAAGAAAGAGGCACGTGATTCCATACTGAAAGAAATAGCGTTTTCACTTCTCGAGGGCCAGATCTAACTTAAGTATCGGAGCGATCGATGAACCACGACCCGTTTTCTTGTTTGTTTGCGGGAATTTCTTTAGGTAGTTCGTCTTGACCAGTTCGATGATTGAAAGTTCGAGGAGACCCTTAGTGAGTTTTAAAAACATAGAGAACAATATTTTGGTATTTTATAAAAAATATTATTGTTATCTAAATTTAGTGTTTTCTATATTATTAAAAAAAAACTCTAGTTTTTCTTATTATCATCATTTAAAAAAAAAAAACAAGTTTTTCAAAACGATAAACAGCAGTCCACAGGTTTTGGTTCCTATTTTGAAATTGTACTTAGAAACGATTTTGAAACATAGAAATGTCATTTGATGTTTTAAAACTAAAGGTTGGTATGTTAAAAAAAAAAACCAAGAGAATAAGAAAAATAAAGGAAACATGTTTAGTTTCCGATGTTTTTTTTGAAAAAATAAAAAACTAAATTTAAGAATAAGAGTTTTCAAGAACCTGATGTTGGTGTTCTTTGTTAACTCAAAAGCGTTTTTGTTCTAAAAAACAAAGAAAACAAGAAAAAAAAAAAAGAACATGTTTAGTTCCCATTTAAAAAAAACACACACACAAAAAACATTAAATTCATAGAATAAAATACACTTTTAAGATAACACAAAAATATTGTTTTATATGTATTAAAAAATTGTTCTCAATAACCGTTTTTTAAAATATAGAGAACATCGTTTTGGTATTATCTAAAAATTATTCTTATTTTCTTAATTATTTTTTTCTATATTCTTCAAAAAAAAAAAAACAAAAACAAACTTATTCTCCAAATTTTCTCCATTCTCTTTGTTTTGAAAACAGAAAACAATGTTCAAAAGCAAGAATAAAAAATTTAGTTATTTTCTGACTTTAATATTTTTATATTCTTTATATTTTTCAAAAAAAAAAGAACCAGTTATATTCTTAGTGTTACCTTTATTCTCCTTAATTTTACAACAAAAAGCAGTTTAAAACTATACCATAAAAGCCCTAAATCGTTATTATTATTATTATTATTTTAAAGTAATTGGTTGGGGTAAAAATAGAGTTTAAGCGGAGTGTGTGTTTAAAAAAAATATTAAGTTAGTTTGATGTCAAACTATTAACCAAAGTAATGTGTAATGCCGTTGTTTGTGACAACGACAATTGGATTGCCAAAGTCGCTAACCACAGATTGCATTTAAAAAAAGGAAAATGTTGTTGTCCATGACACCGGCAATTGGAGCTATATAATTCGCCTGTTAGGGTTTCTTTTCCTTCCGCTCTACTCCTCTCCGGTCCTTATCCCCTCTCCTCCTCTGCTCCTCTCCGGTTCTCCTCCCCTCTCCGGTTTGTTCGAATCTCCTCCCCTTCTCCTCTTCGGTGTTGAAGACTTGAGTGGTATGCTTTCCTCTTTTCCGCATTCTCTTTTCGTTTATTAATTTGTTGGATGTATATTTTTTTCCTCAATGTTTTTGTGCCCTAAATGGGAAGTGTTTGCATTCGATTTAAACCCTTTTCTTAGATTTCCTACTCAATTTGATAAATTTTTGTACCCTTTGATTTCTTTCCATTTTTGTTTGCATTGGTGGGGTGATGTTAGCCTTGTATTGTAGTTCTACTGGGTTGATTCAATTTTGTTGTATTGGTTGGTTTTGGATGAGTTTGGCAATTGGATTGTCCCTGTTTGGTTACTTGATAAATGGATTCCGAAAGTCTTTGAGAGTTTTTAGTATCTTTGAGGTGGAATGGTTCAAAGAGGAGGAATGGGTTTTGGCGAATTTTTATGTTTATTTTAATTTTTAAATTGCTTTCCTTTAATATACTGTATGGGTAATATGAAATCAATTCTCATGATTGGAGTCTAATTTCATCACCTTTTGTGGCTTCGATGGATTGGGAGTATGGGGCTATGGTCAGTTGGGTTACTTTGAAATGATTTGGGGAAGTTGGTTTTGTAGGTGGTGAGTGTTTTGAGACAGTTTCGAGTGTGTTTGGAAGCTGATAAATGGCTACGGGAACATGTTTTTTGCTGCAGTAGGAGTAGGTCTTTTATTTATTTATTTATCCTGTTAGTGTTTGTGAGATGATATCCGTGTTGATGATTTTAGTTGTCTTAGAGGAGTCTGAATGATGGATTGTGCTCTTTCTGGTCCTTGAGAAATGATTGGGTTTGTTATTTTTGTTTGTTATGCTTTACATTTGCCTTTTTTAGTGTGAGTTCTGATCAAGTATTTTTCATATGTTACTTGTTTATGCCTTTTGGACTAGGGCAAAAGTTGTATTTGATTTTCAATTTCTTGATGTAATTGATTTTAGGGGCTGGTATGATTTTTCTTTTCCCCTTATTTTGGCTTGGTTTTTCAAAGCCTATGTATACTTCCTGTATGCTTTGGGTTCATCCCTTTTGTTTTAATATATTTTTTAGATGGCTTTACCTATAAAAAAAAAAGCCTAACTGAACTATAATGGATAAGTGAATAAGGATGTTAATGAACATAAATGAGGGAAGATCATTTTTTGATAATATCTTGTAGTTTATTTGCTCCCGAGAAAAAAAATAAAAAAGGAAGATCATAATGAAGAAACGATGGAAAAGAGTGGTTAGTTTTCTGGTGCATTGAAGGGGTGGCTATGTTTAGTCCCTAAAAAGTGTTTGAATAAGGATGGGATGTTTTTTCTCATAGATAGGATGAGGAATGGTCCTTTCGTTTTTGACGTTGTGTATTTCTTGGATGCTTCATTTTGCTTTGATGGTCTGTATTAAGAATAGGAGGCTACTCTGTGTTGATTTCATTGACGTATTGGTCACTTCTTAAGGACCATGTGGTCCTGTCTTTTTTGTTTATATTTTGTTTGTTAGCTGCTGCGTATTCCTCATCTGGAATTTGTAGCGCGATTAGATTTATCTTACTACATCCTAACATTTGCACAAACCACACAAAATCCTAAAACCCAAAAGCCTACGACCTGGCCACAAGCCACTAAACCTGTAGTAAGCAGTAACTAAATGTAAACTCTCGACACGAGCTACTAAGCCTACAGCCTTAAAACCACAAACCACAAAAACCTTAATGCCACAAACCACTAAAACCTAAACCAAGAAACGATGCCTAAGACCTTAAAACCACAAACCTAACTCAAAAACCTAACGAAAGCAAAAGCAAAACCAAAAACCTCAAAACTCACAAACCTAAAACCCACAAACCTTAGAAACCATAAAACCACAAAACCACTAATGCCTTAAAACCTTAAAACCTAAAACCCTAAAATACAAGAACGCAAAGCGCAAAATCACTAGCGCAAAACCACAAACTCGAAACCACACAAACCACTAAATTTGAAATTGAGTATAATTTGAAATGTCACCATTTTATTTTAGAACTTTGTTGTTTTCTTTATGATAAAGTTGATGTGATATCAGGATAATGACCTCTCATATTATTTAATTCAGTTGTGACCATTTTGTCCAGGTCAATTATGTCTATTTCAACTATTACTGTGATATGTTATTACAATGGACAAATATTGAGGACTGAAACAGATGTGAAATATGAGGGGAGAAAAGCTCGTATTGTGCCTTTGGATGTATCGGTTGAATACACTTTTGAACAATTGACTAATATGATATACACAAGGACAACCATTGACAAACAAAGGTTGAGTGGTCCCTCGGTGTAAGTATCCCCTAAAGAAAGTGGAAATAGGTTCCAACATTTTCCAATATGGGATGTGATGAGTGTGTCTTAGGAATGTTGAACTTAGTTAACACAACTACCATTAAGGAAATTGAATTGTATATTGAAGTTGTTCGAGTCAAGGCATAAGTGAATCAATCTATGGGTGGCCATGTAGATTTATTGGTTCGCGATAATTACAATGTTCAAGAATTTGACTATGGAGTAGCGGTCCAGTACCGGATACTGGAGTTTTTGGAGGTGATGAAGACCGCGCTTATGAAGACGGTAATGATGAATATGATGAAGATGTTGATGATGACTATAATGGAGATGTGGACGTTGAAGCTGGTGGACAGGCATCATCCTTCTGAACTTTGAACCAAGTTTTGGAGAATGAGCAAGGGATATATGTCTCTACGCAAGCACCATCTTGTGATGTATCAAATAACCCGAGATCTTTGGGCATTAGATGAGTCATCCTGTTCATTATCACTTACCACAACCTTCCAATTTGAACATATTTGAAAACCTGGTATTGTTATTTGCGAGAAGTGGTTGGACTCCATGGATGCTGCATACTACGGTTTTAGTGGAGAGAATTTGTAGTTAGCCAAGTTTTAATTCTAAATCTAATTTGCGAAATTGCAGATTTACTTTCGATTAAACACAGTTTTTCGATTTGTTGCGTAGTAAAAATTGCCGTTTAAGATGTAAGAAAACGGAAGAATGTCACTATCAATGGAAGCTTCATGCAATGGTTGTGAAAGATACTTGCTTATTTGTTATCAACAAATATGGAGCCCATCTTGTGTCGATCCTTTGTGAGCAGGGACCGTCATGAATTGGACTCAAGCTTGGTTCTGCTCGTATAAAGCGATGTGGCGCAATTCACATTGACTCTGACCACATTCAGCGAGTGTGATAAAGAAATGGGGATATGAAATATCATACAGGTGTTGGATGGAAAGCATAAAGCAATTAGGCTTGATTGTTGGTGACTCTCTCGGTCATATCTGAGTGACCACACGTTTGTTCTTGGCAAACCAGCCAGATCAAGATGTGTTGTAATTTGGAAACGTGCTGACATTAATATGCGAACACTTTGAGATATTCAGCCCAGTATTCTGTCATTCGAGCCATATATTGAAGGTTCGAACATTGTATCGTCCGTAATGAGTGACCAGTTTATATCGGGAAGTATAAAGGCACATTAAATCGATTGTCGTAGGGTGTGTGGAGAAATAATTAGTTATTTCCATTGGCATTTGCTATTACAGAAGATGAGAATACTAATGGTTAGGGATGGTTCTTGGCATGTATAAGAAATAGAGTTACTCAACGGCCGGGAATTTGCGTTATATCTTACAGACATCTAGATATTATGAGCTGATAGTAGATCACACATCTTGGTTGTTTGCACCATCTGCTGTCATGGGTTTGCATGCATCATCTTTGGCTTGATTTTATGACCGGAGTTCGAATAAACTCTTGAAGAATTTGAATTTTGCTAGAGCGGCTTTAGCGAGTCTGAGCATGAATTGATAAATATGACTACAATTGAGAGAATTAATTTTGAAGCCTGTGTGATGGTTAGAAGCGATCCGCACTACGATTATGGGCTCTTTCACATAATGGAGTCGAAATATGGGATAATATGACCTAATGACAACCAAAATTTCGAAGGCATTCAACAATGTCCCAAAGGAGCTCATAGCTACTCGCATCAAGATTAGCACAGCTTGACCTTCTTCCACCTCTCAACAGCTACTTTGCTGCAAGGGAACTAGGTGCTGCTAGATTGGCATCTAATGAGCAAGCTTCACTCCATATAAGCCGATATGTTTTAATTCAGCAAGCCACAGCATATACTAGGTCAAGAAATTGTTCTTACGATCACGTAAGGCCGCATTTCATGTCAAGTCAATGAGTGGTCGAACGACGCTCAACTTATGTTTCATAAAATACATGAGTTATATTTATATGGATTTATAAATCCACAGAGCAAAGCATGTCAAAGATCGTATGTGTTGATTTTTCACATTTTTTTGCAAGTCCACATAATACACAAATGTGACTATGACACATAGGCAAGCTTGTTTCATCCAATATTCAATGAAGATGAAAGGTTTCTTTGGCGATGGTCCTACGATTGTACCAATCTTAGTGAATGAAACATGCAAGGACGCCCTAAATCAACCCGATTATTAATGAAATGGACATTAGGGAGGGAAACAAATCTATCATATGGGTCAGTAATCATCACAATTCCATGGTCTTTGTAAGAATAGAAATCAAGTTCAAGAACTATGTGTACGAATGTATGAATGTAGTTATAAACAGCAAAGAAATGCACAGCAGAATTATGCACTTATTAATAACCACCAAGTAATATTTATACAATCGGATCTAACCATAAATTAGTGAAAGAAAACAAATTACCCACCTTCCTTGTATCTTCTGCCTTGTGAAATGATTAACAAAAATACTAGGTCTTCCAGGCGGCAGATTTCCAAATTTAAGGATCTCTATATTTAAGGAATTTGGAATTTAAGCATACGCATTTATCCAAACACAAGAATCTTATATTTGAGATACAATATACACACTACTTTGTTTGTATATTTTTCTACGAAATGTTTGTTTTTTATGTGTTTTATTATGGTGATAGAGTCTATCCAATATGTTTTATTAATATTTACAGTGCCTTTCAAACATCCAAAGTTATAGATATGCATGCTCGTGAGGGCTTCATGATGCATCTATTGGATCCATCTTGTCTGGTATCAGAAGATGCATACACAAATCCCACTTAATAGATACAGAGAAGGTATATATTTTATTACTTATCAATTAATATTTCCAGCTTGTACCCATGTAATTTATATATTCAATTGTGAACTTGTGGCTTCTTCGTTACTTGTAGTTCTAGGAAGTACTCCACCGCTGCCAAACTGGGAGTTTTCATCAAGATGGTGGATATGGATCCACGTATTCATCCATACGTGATCCATGCAGGATTCTATGGTATATACCGATTAGGCCACATCATGATCGATTGGCCACTTATCACTTGTCTCGTCGAGATATGGTAGCCCAAGACATACACATTTCATGTTCCAAATGAGAGATGACGTATCACGCAGTAAGATGTCGTTATCATCCGCCTTCGTGACGACGCCGCCAAAGCCGCAGTGGGACATATGCAGTGCCCAGCGGCAGAGGCTGAGCAGCCTGCCTAAAGCACCCACCCATGCTCTTAGAGGATCCGCTATCTCCATCCCAAGTGGTTGAGGTGGACTCGCTTATCCAGCACCCCAAAGACTATGGGACGAGGTTGCTCAGCGGCGCGCGTGGTTTCCATCTTAGTGCCGATGATCCTTCTTGCTCATGACAAGAAGGAGTGCACGCTCATCCGTGCTTTCTCCCACTACGCCAGATCCACACATACCGCGACTTAAAGGTCGGGCAAAGCAGACCCAGTTAACATACATATCAAGGAAAGGCGCGATCTAACTAGATCGTAGACGATATTAGCGATCAGACATAATCGATACAAGCATGTAAACATTATTTTTTATTACATACAAATTCAAGCCCAACATCATTAGGCTTATTTTTCTCATTTATTTTATATTCGGGCCTATGGTCTTAGGAGAGACTTCAATGCGGGGCGACTCCGATTTTGGGCGATCACAAAGATATCCAAAGACCACTAAATTCATGCCCATATGATGATCGATTCGGCGTCGCCGATGGAGACTCAGTTAAGGCCTCGAATGTATGGATTACCGCTTGAGCCTGGGTTGAGCCACAAATGCATTGCTTCACTGGGGTGTAGGTGGAGAGTACTTAAACACGTATAACCTATCCGTGTACTTCTCCTATATCGAGATCATTTAGACGACAAAACTTGATCGATAATTATATATGTAAAAGTATAAGGTCTCTATAGTAATTTCATTCATATTGACATAAAAGTTTTATTAATGTATGTAAATATGTAGGTCTTATATAAACCACGCTTCAGAGAGTTGGTCGACTAGCTCGGGACATCTGTTTAGTTGATCGAGATCCGCACAATGGCGTCACCGCTTATATGTTTTTAGACTGCTGAGTGGCATCGCCTGCAGAGTCTATGCCGCGAGTCGCACCATATTACTACCATCTTGCTCTATGAGCAACAACCATAGAGTGATGCAATGCGGACGACAATTAAAGAGATCGGGCAACGAGATTATGCTCATATCGCTTTATGGGATACGCAAGGTGTAAGATCATCACTACACCCCTGCGTGCATGGTGACTTCCATGATCCATATACGCAAAGGGTATCAGTCAGACATACGACGCTTTTATGACACCAATTAACGCATAGGGATGATATGGTGCTCTATACTACAACCTATCATTAAGGTTTTGCAAGTTAGTGTCATTGTTTCTAAAGTGTTTTCCAAATTTTAATCAATATATTATAGTATTTATAATTCTTTTGTCTGTCTACTCGCATCTCCGCTACGGCTGACATAACTAGTCGCCAAGGTGCTTATGCTACCACCCGGTTTAGTGTAAAGGCTCACATACACTATATTGTCGATCATTGTTACATTAGATCGGAGAAGAGCATCGCATCACGGCCATGACAGAGCAAGATCTACATCACATTAATTATCTATTGCACTCCTCCGATGTCATCCACTCCAAATCGTATGCAACCCATTCAGGCGGGGGAAAGGGAGAGGTGGGAGAGTTGATCACCGAGGTTGTGGCCTGGATATGGTGAGGTCATGGTCGAGAGATGGTGAGAGCGGTCGGGTCTACCCGAGCCGACTTTGCCTACTTCGATACCCCCTCATACATACCTCACCCGAGATTTTTATACCCCCACACACTGACACATCACCTTCCATACCCCAACACACTTACACATCACCTTCCATACCCCAACACACTTACACATCACCTTCCATACCCCCACACACTTACACATCTTTACCATATCCGTTGTCGCAGTGCCAGCCAAAGATTCATAAAGCAAAGAGATATCACATCCTCATCCCACCCTTTATCATCCTCACATTGCCCCACTCTGCACACCATCTCGACTCCACGTAGCCTTCGGTCCACTTCGGGCCTAGGCGACCTCGTGCTCCACATATCAGCCGAGTACTTCATCCATCGCCCCTCTCGTCTCCATTAAATCTCCCATTTCCTGTCCCTCGTACCCTTGGCCTCCATATCAACCCATCAACTCCGTTTGAGATCGTGACAAAACCCTATTGTCTACCGTGTCAGGTATTCTAGGCGTCATTCTAAGAGAAATATAAAGACGCCATTTTGCAATACTCCAAATGATATATTTTGATATTTTTATATATTGATACATTTCTATGCATGTTTTAATATATTTATATGATTTGCTTATAGGAGGTCATATCTTATTAGTGTCCTCAAGAAGGTGGTTGTCTGCTATGATTATTTAATAATCGAAAGTCATAAGTAAGCAAGATTCAGCTTATGGTTCTTTCCGTTTTTTGTTGCTTTATGTGTCTGGGGGGCACCAACAGATATCCCCAATCCCACTACAGCTACTTTTCCTAGCCCTATTTCATTGGAAATTACTATGCTTATTGCAGATGCATAAAGCAAATCAGTCAAAGCCCATACGACATCATTTCTGCATTTTGCCTTTCTTCTTTGCTTAACAATATGCGGAACATCACCTTTGAAAATAAAATGAAACTTTTTTTAAGTATCCGCATTTTAAAATGTAATGAAAGATACAAGGATAAGTTGAAATAAAATGTAATATATAATTGCGAATTATATAGTTGAAAAATGTATTAATATTATAAATTCAAAAATTTAGTTATCAAATTTCTCTAAAGATTTTAAAATATTATTGTGGATATTTATTAATACCTTTACAAAATTATGTTAAATATTAAATAATTATCACGTGACTTTCCTAATGACTTCATCATCTCAGTCAAGTTTATTTGTCTAATGTTAAGACATATCAAAAATTACTACATAATAGTTGATAAAATTATACCAAACTTATTATATTTAAGACTAAAATATGTAATACGCTTTTATAGTTTATTAAATCAAAGCATAAAGAATGGTATCAAAATGAATAAGAAAATAGATATACTAATCAAAAATAAATTTGCAAGCCAAATAATGTGAATGGACCTACCAAACCAATTTTATAGCATTAATCAATTGGAAAATGCTTACAATTTTCTTAAATTGAAAATTTTCAAGGGTCAAATTGGAAAATATAAAAGTTAAATTACATAAATATCAACTACCCATTTTCTTACCATCCTCATAATAAATGACAAAATCAATATATTTATAAAATTATTGAATAGCGCCTTGCTAAAATGAGTTTAAAATAAATAGCCGGTATCACTAAAATAACAATTGAGTCATATAACCTCTGTTTCTGCCAACGGTATTTCAATAAATGCAATTGACGTTATTCTTGCTAACTATTACTCACACCCATCGATCACGCTGTCTCGCTAATCCGCATTTCCAAATTAAAATACAATTACTACGTTGTGATTAATGATTTTGATAAATCCAATTACCATTATCACATATAACAACATTATCATTATGTATTACTTTGATTAATAGTTTGATAAATCCAAATTAACTTTTTTTTTTTTTTTTTCCTTTCAGGCGCATTATTTCAACTCGTAAAAATACGTGGGGCTAAATGCTAATGAACACGTGATACGAAAACCGCGTTTATGCAAGCAAGCATACACGTACGATCCATCAGATCTGCCACAGCTTGCTTCCCACGTGTATCACGCGTGTCAAAAAGCTGTGATGCGATCGGAACCAATTAAGATTTTTATTTTAAATAAAAGAACCTTCCACCTCATAAATTCCGGTACTGTACACTTCTCTGAAACTGCTTTAAGATTAATTTAATTATTAAATCAGATTCTTAACTCGCCTCTCTCTTAAATTTAATAAAGGGTATTTGTTCTTTCCCATCAATCCCATTCAAAGTCCTGACTCTGACATCCTCCTCCTTCATAATTACTCCCTATTCCCATTTGATTTGACCTTCTTAATCTCATCATTATTTATTTATTTTACCCATTAAATTGTCCTAAACGAAAAGTAAATTCCATATTATTATTTGAAAACTAATGCCATTTTTTTGTTTTTAAATTAAAAAATCAAAATGATTTTTGACTTTCTCTGACTGACAATTATGGACGAGAGAGGAGCTACTGCTACCAATCTCCAGCTGGTTTATCTTCCCCACGAATCTCTTGTCCGGAAAAGTGTACCCTTTTTTATTTTTGACGAAAAAGACATATTATGATATAATAATACCCAAGTTTATAAAATTGGAAAATTTTAAGATATTGATTCTGTTTGTACATTATTCTACTTTAATTTATGTTATGAATCTCTACATGTATATATAATGATGTATCAAATCATAGGTAAACAAAATGAATAAAAACAAGAAAAATTAAAGTGATTTGACGCATAAATCAATGTAAGATATCAAATATGGTGTAAAAAAATTGATAATCCATTGGGATTTTCTCACTTTGATTTTCCAATTATTTATTATATTTTTAAATACAAATTTATATCAAATTTTGAATATTACAAATATTATTAAATAATTTTTAGATCTTACATTATGCCATAACAACATTAATACGTAATTACTTTTTAGTTCAAACAAAAACCTTATATTCATACACCGATGAAACGTGTCGACGCTTTTTTGTTTCTTTTTTTTTTGTAGATGAAAGGCTTTGAGGTTGTTTAGTTTCTACTTTTTTTTTATACTATTATTAAGAATAACTTTTTAGAATATGAAGAATTTTATTTTAGTGTAAATTTATTTGAATTTTAAATGTTTTTTTAATAAAATTATTTATTATTCCCCTGTTTATCTAAAAGTTGAATTTGGAGTGATTAGTGATTACTCTATTTAGCATGTGTCACATCTTTTCAAGGAATTTCAATGATATTCAATCACTAGCATAATGTCAATTTTTAACTTTGAAGTAAAGAAAAGAAAACACTCCATTTCTCTTAAAAAATTATGTGCTGACCTTTTTTATTTAAACAAGGATTATTGATTTTTTTTTTGTTTATGCCTTCAAATAATCCGATAATTATTCTATATATATCTATATTTTAATTTATTTTTTCATAATTTACCGTCGCTCGATTAGATGCTAGTAGTTTCTTATCATTTTCATGAATACCGCTTCGCTGCCATCTTAATGTAACGAAAGGACAAGTATTTTCATATAATAGATGATTATATTACTTCAAAGATGATATTTTAAATTTTTATCATCGTAGCATATCATTGTTATTTATTTCGTATTTCACGTATTCAAATATATAAATTATATACGACGTATTAATAAATCAAATCGAACAAGTAATGTATATTTTAATCACAATAGTAATATTAAATGTGTAAGTTTAACTATCAAATATATAAACTTTAAATCGATTGATTATACAATTATCCAATGTACTTGTAGTTTGAATTAATGAAATTATTTATTTTCTAAAAAATGATAAGAATTATTTATCACAAAAATTTGAAATTTGACACAATGACACTTTATCAAAATTTGGTTTGATTTTAACGAAAATATATTTATTTTTTTATGTAAAAATAATCATTTTTAAAAAAAGATAACGTAAATATATAAATGAAATAGGGTAAAATACTTTTTATGTAAAATAAGTTATTTAAAAAAATAAAAAAAGAAGAGGTTTTTTATTTTAAAAGAAATACAGAAGAGGTAAGATAGGCAAATTTAGGCGTATTTGATGTGTTTGAATCAGATATTTATATTTTATGATAATAGTCATAGTCAATAAATAGATATGGATGGATTGGGATCTGGAAGATAAGTAAGGAATTGAAGTGGGTAGAGTTATTATATATTGGGGGAGTGGGGAGTGTAAACTATAAAGTGAAGGGTGTATGACTCAATTCCCAATAATTGAATTGGCAACTTGATTGCTCTGAGTCTGACCTCCTCTACTTTTCACAAGCTTCTTACTTTAATTATCAATTCATTATTGTGACATTGCCTCTACCATTTATATTTTATAAATATTTTCACATGATCCAAAACAAAGTCACGTAATTTCCAAAATTCGATAACAAAACAAATCACGTAAAAAGAAAAAAGTGTTATTTGAATTTCAAAAAATCGGCTTTTCACTCGTTTTCAATTTTCATCCAACACCCACTGACGAGGAAACGAATCCGTAACGTTAAAATATGGATTTGAAAAATCGATATCATTTTTCATTAACGACGGATGAGGTGAACTCAGCTCTCAAGTAAGCACAAGAACACATGCGTACAAAGTGGTTTATTCTTTCTTCACTTCGCCCTTTCCGTACTTTATTCTCTCGCTTGATATTTCATCTTTCTCTGAAGCAGCAAATCGGTTTGCAGAGGTACTGTCTCTTGCTCTCTCTCTCTCTCTCTCTCTCTCTTTTATATGTTTCCCTTTTCTGGGTTTTTTTTCTTCCCTTTTTGTTTTCTTTTTGGGATGGATGTGTTTGTTGGGGTGTTGTTATTTCATGTTTTTAAGCGTACTGTTTGATCTTCTGAACTTTGATTTGGTGGGGAAAATGTGGGAGAAGATTGCCATCTGGGTATCTAGGATGCATTTTGATGAAGATTTGGGTGATTTTTTTTTTTTGTCTTTCTTTTTCGTTTTGGGTGAATTGGTCTTCTTGCATGTTCATTTCCGGTGGAAAATGGGGAAAATCAAGTTAGTTTTAGCTTCCATTCCCAATCTGCTTTTGTTTTCGGAGAAAGGGTTTTATACAGGGATTTATTTGTTTATATTTTTCAATTCAGTAAAGAATTTCAAGATTTCACCTTGCGGCTGGAGTAGATTTTCTTTTCTTTTTTTTTTTTTTTTTTTTTTTTTTAATTTTAAGTTTCTAAATTGGTTCAGGAAGATTGGGGAGACTTTATGATATCTGTTCAGTCAGATTTGATTTGATTTTTCTGTTGGGGAAATTTCCGTCAATCTCACTCTTTGAATCCCACTTTGCATCACGTTCATTTCACTACTTTCTTTTTCTTTTTTTTCTTTTTTCATCAATCCATGATTGCAGTGGCATTTTCTGAAATACGATGCATTCTTAGCATGTTCCATTTCATAATTCTGAATTATGTAGATGGGAGAAAGTTAGGAACCAAGACTGGAACTAAATGATGAAGGGGTTTGATAGGATTTGGATACTGATTGGTTGACTAAGCTGGAACATTATCAGTACTATTAAACTGAAACGAGTAAGGTAGTTTATGGCGGGTTTTCATTTGGAATTTGTATGTTCCATGGAAATTGAATTGTTCTATTCTATTTTGGATGACATTTCAAGGAGATCTAAAATTGTTTCTTGAACTCTTTATGTGGTAATATCTCTGTCTGGAGTGATTTTTCCTTTACTAGCTATGCAAAGTAAAAAATTCAATGTAATCTTAGACTATAAACTTTTATGATGTTTTCTTCATCTTAATCCATATGTAAATTGGACTCAATATTTTATCATTAATGATGTTTAAATCAATTTATTGTTGTCTTGAATAAACGGGCAGCATCTTTTGGTTTTATCTTTCATGTTAATCCAATTCTAGTTTAGTTAGATTTTAGACATCCTTGGGATTTTATTTATTTCTCTAATTTGATTCACATTTTAGATTCTATATTTTCTGAGTGTGGAACATCTGATTTTTTTCTCAATATGCCCTCTTGGTTTCGTTTGAAATGATGTTGTTTCAGGAAGAACTTAGTTAATGCTGTTGAAGAATATGATGGAAGACAAGCAACTTAATTTTAATCAACCACTTTTATCCGTTCGGAGATTTTCATCAACAGTGGCTTCCACAGAAGTTGACAGCAAAAGGAAGAATGATAGTTCCTTTTCCAATATACCTCCTCTCCCTAGTTACAAATCAGAGTTGAAATCAGGTCCAGGAGGAATCCTGAGCTGTTCCTTCATATGGAGCAGACTTCCAGAAAACCTAAGGATGATAGGAAGCCACGGGGCCCTGAACGACCTCTCACTGCCCCAAAGCTTCCACCTGGTAGAATCTTGAATGCTAACCAGCAAACTCCTGATAAATTTTCTAAAGATCCAATTGTTGCTGGGACCCAAACAGCTAGTATCCTTTCTAACCCTCGAAACCATTCTTCTCTGAATGAAAATGTTACTAAACTTGAGAACTTTAAAGAGGGAGTTGAGGATAAAGAGAGTTATGGTTCAGAGGATGGTGATGTAACCTATTTAGATGCACTGGATACACTTTCCCGGTCTGGAATCTTTTTCCTGAACTGTAGTGTTAGTGGTTTGAGGGATTGATGGTCCTGATGTCCAGCCATCTGGAACATTTTCAACAGATCCACAGACCCGGGATTTCATGATGGGTCGATTCTTGCCAGCGGCCAAGGCAATGGCTTCAGAAACGCCTCCATATGCCTCTAGGAGGCAACCTGTGGCACAGGTGCAACAAAGACAGGTAAAGAATGTTACAAGCAAGGATGGGCGGCCTCCCCTTTATCAATATAGGCCAAATGTTTCATCACATTATGCTCAAGATAAATGTAGAGAAGAGAGTGAGGATGAACATGACTATGATGAAACTGAACTTTTGTCTGCCAAAGTTTGTGGGTTATTTCCTCGGCTTGGCTTGAAGAATTCTTTTTGCCTTATGAATCCAGTGCTAAGAATGGGAGTTCAGTCTCAGTACTTGCCTCTTCTCTCCGTGCCAAGAGCTAGATTCTCATGGTGATGCTAGATCGACAACTGAAAATATGTGCATGATCTTTCTTTTCTGTTAATAATTACCATAGTTGTTATCTGCTGAAGTGCTTTACTGATTAGTGTCTTTTTTTCCTTTTCCTGTTTAATTCTCTTCATAAACAGCTTCCATCCTCTACAGCATTCTAGAAATGCTGATAATGAAAAAAGATCAGGTGGAATCCAAAGAAGCAAGCTGCAGGAACTTAAGAGAGGAGAAGAAAATGAAAGCAATAGAACTAATTACAAGAGTGATCCACAGAAACCAGATGGTTCATCCCTGTACATGCGTTTGCAGGGAGGTGGTATGTCGCTTCTACCGAGGATCTACCTTATCGTTAATTTAATGAAGATAAAGGATTTCATGGCATTCAAGAAGAATCTATGAGCTCGGGGGTTAATAGCTTTGGTTCACATCAACAAGGTCATAAAATCTTCCGGGAATTATTAGCCAGTAGCCCTGAACAGAGATCTGGGCTCCCAGAAGAAGTCCTGCCGGTTGAAAACTCTGTACATAGATTCTGTACATGTTGTAGAACCTCGGAATTCTAATTCCAGCGGTTCAGATATGAAGGGGCTGAGAGAGTCCAGGAGTGATTTTGAGATTCTTGGAAAATCTAGGACCCCTTCAATGGAGTCTTCTTCGCTTCAAGACATCAAGCACTTAAGCATTGCATATGAAGAAGCCAAGCCACAGCCAAAAAATTTGGATTCTGATGATCCCAATCTCCTATTTTCCTCTGTCAAATCAGATCAGGAAGTCCAGGTGGATCAAGAGGAGAGAGAAAGGTTAGATAAGGTCAGATCTTACTGTGGATTATAACCTTGGATAGTCCAGAAGTGATGGATAGTAGGAATCTTGATGATGAAACCATCAGCCTGCTGAGAGTAGATAGTCAAGAAAATTTCATGATAATACAAATTTCCTCTTCCTCCACCTCTACCAAAATCTCCCTCCGAATCTTGGCTCTCGCGTACATTGCCTTCTGTATCATTCAGGAACCCCCAATCACATTTCGCCTCTTGGACTAACCCCAGAGACCAACTTTCCAAGACACCATCCCCTGATCCCAAGTGGGAAACAATTGTCAAAGCTTCTCATGTGCATAACGGGCATCTGCGGTTTTCTGAGGTAATTCTATCAATCTCCTCTCCCCATTTTGTTTTATATTAATGTAGAGCTGAGATTCACTTCCATTTCCCTCTTTATTTCCAGAAACTGTGGCTCCAGTACAGAAGTTGAAAAGTGCAACCGCCAACTCTGAACCCCATTTACACACAATTATTTAGCTGCCTCATTCATCATAGCTTCATGGCTATGTGAGTTTAAAGGCAATTGAAGCATTTTCCATGTATATACCCACTTCTTTCAGACACTCTCTCCTTGGTCTTTTCCTTTATTCTATTTATAGAATTATAGCAACAGGTAACAGAAGTGTATACACTTTGTAATAAATAATCTTTACTGTAAATGCAAATGAAATTTGTTGAACTTCAAACTTGATCCTTTCTGCCTTTTGGTTTTTAATGTAAAGGGAATCTTAAGCTGTACTTTGTAATAAAAGACTGAGGCTGGGAAGCTGCTTCCTGCATGCATGGATCTTGTGCACCATCCTTCCAATCATGAGAACTTGTTTTGATACTCTGTTTCATTTATGTGTGAAAGGAATAGGGAGAATCAAATTGGAGAATTTGATGAGATTCAGGTTGTTTCTTTCTATTAAAGAGTCATTACAGGCCTACCTAATTGATTTTGTCACATGGCCTTATGATTCAGCTTGTGTTCCTCCTTGGGGATATTTTCACGAGAGTTTTAGATCGAAATATTTTATTTTAAAAAATATATATAAAATTAGTTTGGTTTGATACTCTTTCATTTATGTGTGAGAATAGAATCAAATTGGAGAAAATTTTGATGAGATTCAGGTTGTTTCTTTCTATTAAAGAGTCATTACAGGCCTACCTAATTGATTTTTTCACATGGCCTTATGATTCAGCTTGTGTTCCTCCTTGGGGATATTTTCACGAGTTTTAGATCGAAATATTTTATTTAAAAAAATATATATAAAATTAGTTTGAAAATCAAATTAATCTTGCCCAAAAGTAGTACGTAATCTGTTTGTCGTGAATAGCGACCGATTGAAGAAATACGTTATCGAATCTGATTGAGCTTTTGTAATAATTTTGAAATAAAATGGAGAAATTAAGAAAGGAGACGGGATAGATAAAAGCTGAGAATATTTGTTATCTTGAATGATTAAAAATTTAAAAATCGAGAATATCGTTGGCCGAGGCGAGTATTAATTAATCGAGTCGAATCGCGATTCGTGATTACATATTTGAACTTTTAAAGAAAAAAAAATACTGTCAAAATAATTTATATTTGCCAAACATATGTGGATTTGAACATTATTTGGTGAAAAACTAAATTCCTCTTTTATTTTCTTTTTCCCCATAAACACTTCGGTAAAAAAAAAAACTCTATTTCCACCCTCAGGGCTCAGTCTGCAATAATTGAAGCATAATTCCATTTTTATTTGGACTGAAAAATGTTATAGATGGGACCCAACTGTCCTTCTCAACTGTGACCTGTTGCATGCATCTTGGCTTTGTACTACTGTCTCTAGCTGGCCTTTCAAAAAGACAATCGCCTGCCGGACAGATTCTTATTTTTGTTTAGTTTTGTTTTCAAATTATTGGAGCTATACTTTAATCAGGTGAAAACCATGACATTATAACTTTATTTATGCTCCAATGAGCCTTAAAAGCCCTCCGTTTAGTTATAAGTTGTGATAATAGGTTTGACACTATCCTATGAATTCGTTCCTTTCTTGTTAAAAAAAAAAAAAAAAAAATCTATTAAGCTTTGACGAGAGTTTGGACAAATATATTTATTTAAAAAAGAATTTTAATAAGTCAATCGAAATAATGTGTTAATCATCCTACGCGATGGTATCTGGCGTCAATAATATCGTAGTCGATTTGGTATGGCGTTGTAATTTATTTTAAGTTAATGTAAGTGATCGCATTGCCGACATCGTAATAATATTGTAATTATTATTCTGGCGTTATAATTTTAAAGTTAATGTAAGTAGTCGTTCAAAAATTATAATGATGTAGTCAATTACTACAGCGTTATCGTTTAAAATATAGGGCGCATTCTTCTTCTTTCTCATTTGCTATTCTTTTTTGGCCTCTCCTCTCCTCACTCCTCCTCTTCGACAATTGTTAGGACGCCCACATCTTATTTGTGCATTTTGAGAGCTCAATAGATCAAGCATATTTCGATCATTGCGGGTCCTCATCAGCACGGGTAATGTAGTTTTATTTTGATTTTTAGGGGTTTTTTTCGATTGGTTGAACTTGAATTCTTCAGCTATTCATTCATTAAAGGGTGTTTTTGGGAAAAAGTGAGTCATTGGATCCTACTTCTTGGATTTTTTAAACACCAATTAAAACCGCATTAATTCTTCAACTATTCTTTTTTGCTTCGCACTGTATAATTGTTTTATAATTTAAAAACAAAATTGTTTCCATCTATTGGTTCTACTATTTTTGTTTGTTCTATTATTGCTAAGAGTTGCTTAATAGTAACTTACTTGGACAAGCATAGTTTTTTTATGTTATGGACAAGACTTTAGGCTACATAGGTATTGATATAGATCAAGGGAGCCCTTCTTTAGTGTGTCGAATATCTTTGCCTAACTATAATGGTGTCAGGATAAACAAATAGTTAGTTTTACCACGAATTTGGTTGATTCTACTTAAATTTGCATCTCATTTTTGCAACACTTTTTCCCTTTATTTAGGAGTTTAGGTTCAAAATAACCCTTTTATAAAATAAAAATAAAAATAAAAAATAAATTATTATAGGCTACTTTTGAAACTTTTGTTCAAAATATCCCCTTATGCCACTTAATAGAGATGTTTAGAATTTCTTATTTTTCAATTAAATTTAGAAGTCATATGCTCTACAAGTAGTTTATCATCTCGTTCCTCACACACTTTTGATATATATGCTAAAGTTTAAGAATATAGAATGGATAGGGTATTAATAATATAAGCGATGTTTAGAAGTTATTAATCGAAGAGATGATCAAAGCGAGAACCCGGATGAGAGAAAACAATATCAAATTTAAGAACACTCCGACTCTTGGTTCTTCCCTTCACGATGAAGTTTTCGTATAATATTCAATTTCTTTAATCTAATTTGTGATTACTTGTATTAGAACTAACAACCCTTGCTACTACTCAACCAAGATTAAAATTACTTGAATTAGCAATGAAGAAGGATAGTTGAATTTCAAACATATCGAGGAGATAGTAACCACTACTTGACTAGAATAGATGCTCGAGACCTTCCAAATATGTACTACTATATTTGGTCAGAGATGCTATGAGGAAGAGCATTCATTATAGATCATATTAAGATATTTGCCCAAAATTTAGTTTGCCATCCACTATCCAACTAGGTGTGGTTCTCTTTTCATCCTAAGAGCCGACAAGAACATTAGTGAACCTGTACAACCATGTAGAATTTGGATAAGTCAATCTTTTGATAAGTCAAACAGTTAACTCTCAAGCTTACCTATATATGATTGTATTTATATTAGTTGCCAATAAGCCTCAAATCAAGCATGATATTTCATTTCCTTCACATGATACATATGTTATTAGCTTTTATATAATTATTAGAAGGGATGCCTATTATTCTAATCAACATCACATTTCAGTGACTTTGAAAATTGTTTCAATTATAAGAAAGTTTAATCTAAATTTGTTATTATCAGTTAGATATAGGAGGACATTAACAATCTTATTAGAGTTTTGGACATATATAATTTTTATACATATGGTTCATGGTTTTTGTAACTATTGACATTCCACTTTGTGTGTTTGTTTTATAAGATAGTTTCAGTAATGATATTATCTTATGAATGACATTTTGCGTAGGTAAATAATGTGTGACTCCATTATTCCCGTCATATGTTTTTATAATGGAAAAACTGAAAGGACTTAAACATATATGAAATATGTTAGAAACAAAACTGTTATTGTGCATTTGAATGTACAGATTGATTGCACATATAATTAGTTGTTAGCTATGATATACTCAATGACATGTATTGATAAAGAAATGTTTCAATTAGTCCTCACTTATAAGTATCCCTTGAAAAGCGGAAATAGGTTCCAACCTTGTCCAATATGGGATGACAATAGTGTGTACCGAATGTTGAAATTGGTTGACACAGCTGAAATGGAGGAAATTGAATTGTATGTTCAGCTAATGCATGTTAAGCCACAAGTGAATCAATCAGCTGATACTTACACAAATTTATTACTTGGAGGAAATTTTAATGTTGAAGAATTAGACTATGGGTGTGGGCCTAGTAGCGCTCGATTCTTTATAAGCGATAGATGTGAAATGCGAAGATGATCGAGGTGTGAATATGACGGGTGATGAAGATGATGACAATGAAAGAAGTGATGGAGATGGAGGTATTCAAGCCGATGGACATGTTTCGACTTTCTTAACTATTAACCAACTTATGGAGAATGAGCGAGGAGATATACGTGGATGTGCTAGAGATTGTGATGCTCAAATGCCCGGATCTGAGCACCCCCGGACAAGGGGATGAACTATTGATTATTACTTAACACCATCACCTTAGTTTAAAAATGTGAAAAACTTTGGTAATATTGTTTCAAGTGATTGGACTCTATGGGTGAACTATAATACTGGAAACTCAAGTGGAGAATTTGTTGTTGGCCATATTTTTACTTCCAAAGATTCTTTGTAAGATGCTATTAAGTTGCATTATATTAAAGCACACCAACAATATGTGGTTGTTGCATCTTCAAAAAAATTGCTAGTGTTAAGATGTAAGAAAGCCGAGGAGTGTCAATGTACATGGAAACTTCGTGTTAGGGTTGTGAAAGATACATCTTTCTTCTCAATCAATAAGTATAAAGGTCTCACATACTTGCCTGTCAGTAGCACACTTAAATGCGGGACCATCAACAATTCCCAGAATCCGACTTGATTGGTGATCATATCAGAAATGATTAGAACCCAGTTCACTTTGTCGGTACATTTATATTCAAGTAACCATTATGGAGGAAATTTGGATATGAAATATCATACAAGAAGGCATTGGTTGGAAAACATAAAGCACTTATAATCTTATTAGGGGACTTCCATAAGTCATATGCAGAACTGCCACGTTTCTTCATGGCATTGGAGCAAGTAAATCTTAGAGGTGTTGTAACTTGGAAAACATTCGATAGTCATATGCATAACACTGAGGTATTTCAATGTGTTTTCTAGGCGTTTCATCCATCTATTGAAGGATTCAATCATTGTCGACCCATATTGATGATGATGGTACACATTTGTATGGGAAGTATAAAGACATGTTAATGATTGTCATGGGCTATGATGGAAATAATTAGTTGTTTCCATTTTGAATTTGTTATTACGTAAGGAGAGAATATTGATAGCGGGGATGGTTGCGCATGTATTAAACAAGGAAACTGTGAATGAAACTTTGTATTATAAACACCAGGACATCAGGACATTATAGCGTGATGACTAATATTCATCTTAGTTGGACTAAACAATATGCATATCATAGGATTGGCATGCGTTATCTTGCAAGCAACTTTTTGAATTGATTCAAAGTTAAAAATTTTAGTGTGTAGAGCAGCTTTAGTAATTGAAGTTGGAAAATTTAATAAGCATATGGATCTGATTCAGGATAATTAATTTGGAAGCCTGTGATGGTTGGAAAATATCCCTTTTGAAATGGCGGCTTTCATGATGGAGGTCGAAGATATGGGATAATGACTACAAACTATGTATGAGAGGTTTCCAATAGTGTTCTTAAAGGAGCTTGAGCTTACCATGCTTGCATTGGTTCAATTAACCTTTTAGGCTCAATAAGCTACTTTGTTGTAAGAAGAGAACAAGGTTGTAATAGATTGGGATCGTATCAGCAGTATAATTCATATGTTGATGCTAAGATTAAGGCAGAAGTGGTTAAAGTTGGATCATGTGAGATTGTTCTTTACGATCACAACTAGGAATGATTTCATGTCCAGTTAAAGATAGGTCGAACACATCGCCTCAACTTACATGACCATAAATGCACTTGGGGTAAGACACTTATATGGATTTCCCTGTAGTCATATTATAGCAGCATGTTAGTTTCGCTCCATAGATTTTTAATCATTTGTTCAAGGCTATTACAATACTCAATCGTACTATGATACATGGACAACCTTGTTCCATCTCATCTTTGATGAATATGAATGACATCCTTATGATGGTTTAACCATTGTGCCTTATGAGTCAATGAAATACATATCACGTGGACGTCCTAAAATCAACCCATTTGCATAATGATATGGACGTTAGAGAGGGAAGACTACTATCACATGTGAGTTCTGCAAACAACATGGTCACAATCGTCGATCTTGTCAAAATAGGAATCAAGTTGATTAAAACATGTATGTTTTTTGTTGTTACATTGCCTTAATAATTGCATTGTATCTATATACTAGTACTTACTCATTTGTTAATCGTTATTGATTATTATATGTTACAGATATGACATTCGAAGGGCCTTATGATGTAGATCGATAGATGGATTTGTCTTGGTTTTACTGGACAGGCATCGATCTCAGTTAGTGGACACTACTCCGGTGTGCATTTTCCATATCATAAAATATTGTTTTCGATTATTGTGTAACGTAAGGGCATGAATTTATTTATTGATATCTTTGAAGCTTTCTTCGGTACTCACAAGTCGAAGTTCATGCGAAAGTGGCATATGGATCCTCATAGTCGCCTGTATGTGATATGATCCGGCTTTTATGGTCTGTATTGCATCAGACACGTCACACTCGATTGGGCCCTCATCTTGAGTCTGGTTGAGAAATGGCGTTGTGAGACACACACATTTCATTTACCGGTTGGGGAGATGACGATCACATTATAGAATGTTGCCATCATCCACGGGCCTTAGTTCATGGACCACTAGTCCTTCGGCACGTGTAGCGACGTCGATGTATCGTCATTTATGTTAGGAGGTACGCTGGAGTGTGATCCACGCTCACGAGCTTAGAGGATATGTTGTCTCAACTCGTTGGTTATCTGGTGATTATCAACTCCACCCTTAGAGCGCATATGAGGTAGTTAGAGTGCGGTGCATGGTTTCATCTATCATTCTTGGGGATCCTTTCTATTTGCAGGACAAGAGTCTACGTGTAATACTTCTCTGTTTTACATAATTTCTGAATTTAGCGTAGATCTCACTTGATTTAGGGTAGTGCGGTTCGCACTTATACAAGGAGTTATACGAAGTGGCTTTGCAATGGTGCTATTGAGATTTTCGATTGTATTACGTTGTTACATGTATGTTGTTAATATTTATAACCATACACATATAAAAGTTAATCGCTAAGATGTTGCTAAGATTGAATGCTTTTTTTATCTAGTTCTAGTCTTGGGAGAGACTACACGTGGGTCGACTTGATTTTGAGCGAGCCAGTCCCTCACCACTTACACGATGATGGTGATGTTGTTAATGGAGTATGATTGAGGGTATCTGACATGGATTACCTACATTGAGCTTGAGGTTCCAAGCTTAGCTTCTTTGAGAGTAAGCTAGAAGTTGATCCATTAAGGTTTCGTTGGAAAGTACATTTATCATGGGTGCATTACTTGCATAACCCATATGGTGTGCTTTCTTGATATCGAGACCAGTTGGATGCATAGACTCATGATCAGGTAATTATATATTAATATATATTATTTTTAGTCATATTCACAATAATGATAATTTTAGTCATATTGACATTGAGGTAAATTGTAGGTGTTATGGGGCCATTACATCAGATCGATTGTCTAGCTACATTATATGTCTTCTTGTCAGGGGAGATTTGGTGGAGCGATGTCACCATATACGCTTTGAGGCCTTAGGTGGCATCGTCCAAAACAAGTCTTGCGTCAATTCGGCCTTCATCAGGGGATACCTCCGTCTTGCTCATTAGAGCAAGAGTTACATTTGGCTGACAGACGAGGACACCACAAGTATGATTGGGAGACATATTAAGCACCATACGTCACCATATGGGCTACACATGTAGAGACGATCGTCACATCACCTCTTATGGTTGTTATTACGGACTTCCATGATCCATATAGCAAGATTGGTATCGACGTGATACGAGGACAGGCTGATCACTACCAGCTGCGTAGGGATAAAATGGGAATTGCCATAATACAACCGCATTATCCCACTTATTGGTAAGTAAGCGTCTTTAAATTCTAAATTATTTCCAATATTTAATGCATTGAGCAGACATTTACTTTTGTTTGATTTGTTTTTTTAGATATTTGGGATGGTAAAGATCGCTATTATATCTCATAGGGCTTCCTCGGGCTTGATGTACAACTTTCATCACATTGCTAGATCATTTTTAGCTTGATTGGAGAGGACGGTGCATGTTGCCTGAGATGAGGAGACATCTCGTCGCGTGGGCCAGTCAGTAGAGACCTCTTGTGTCATCCACTACGGTTAGGATGAGTCAATCGGTCGAGGAGAAGGAGAGGTGGTGGGCGGGTTGTGGTCGACTGGTCGGGAGTTGGTGGCGAGGTGGTCTTGACCCCAGGTGGTTGTTCAGCGTGAGACTTCCATGCCACTCGAGTGTGCAACGTCTAAGACTTCCATACCACACGAGTTTTCCACACCACCCTCCCATACTTTCATACCACTCGTGTATTCCACATACTTTCATACCACTCGTGTATTCCACACCACCCCCAAAGACTTTCCCTCCATATGTCATCCTAAAGTATACCTATCCTTGGCCTTAGAGCCACATTACCATCTTAGGCATCACCTACATCATTGCCTCCGTGTTTAAAAACCATGATTAATGACCTTGTGGAGCTTGGGCATGCCCGCTGGGCGACCTCGCTCGCGTACCGCGTTGGTCGTTCCACCATCGACTCTCGGCTCCTTCATCTCCACCATGATCCATTTGAGATTGCACATGCCCCTACAGATCATCCAACTGTGTATTATAGGCATCTTAAGAGAAAGACGAAACCTCCATCACGTGAGACTCATTAATGTCTATTTATGTTTGACCGTGATATGCCCTCTGTTGTACAGCGTTTAGGACATAACAATGATAATGGAGTTGTTGTGTATTAGTTGTCATTTTAATGCACTAGGATGAAAGTTGGTTAATTTGAATGAAATGTTTGTAATGCAGTTGTGTGTATTGGTTATTATTTTGATGCAATTATGTTGGTTTGGATGAAAGTTGGTTAATTTGGATGTAATGTTTGTAATGCAGGTGATGTGTATTGATTATCATTTACCGATGCAATTAGGTTGATTTGGATAAAATTATGGTTAATTTGGATGAATTATTTGTAATGCAGATGATGTAAATTGGTTGTGTTTTTTGATAAATGTATTATGTTGTAATTTAAGCAATTATTTGTAACTTAAAATTCTCATTCTAACAAAAATAGCATTACTACAATCAGTGACTGTAACATTGTAAATTTTTAAAATGATTGCGCGTGTAAAATTACAAAACTATAGTATTCTTGATGTATGCCAACGTGGTTATGATGAACTAATTTGGACATTATTTTAACTATCAACTTATTTTAATAATTTTTTTTTAAATTAAAGTATATTTTTCCAAAACTCTTTTTATGACTTGAAATTGTGATTATATGATGTGTGCAATGTTCCTCTCTTTCCCCATATTCAACATGTAAGACATCAAATGTCATAAAATATGAGTTAAATAATGAACTTAGCTAGAATAAGTGCAATGTTAGCTTTAAAAAAAAAAAAAAACTAGAATAATTGCAATGACTGTTGTACTTTTAACAGCGCAAATAGCAGTATTAGAAGAACAAGATAAAGTAAAATCCACATAATCACATATGAGATAAAATATTTTCCACAATATTATATAAAATATTATGAATGAAATAAAATTATATATAATTGGGTTTTCGAAACATCTCATATTTTCTAATTTCTTATATTCAATTAAGCTTATATAAAAAATGTAACCCAATTAATAAATGTATAATTCTAATTAATTAAATTTTTATACAAACTTATCATTTACATAAAATTCCAAAAAGCCTTTTTGGAAATCGAATATTACTTGAATGACCAATTTTATTTTTTTGTTGTCTTTGTTAATTTTTAAATAATTTTTTTAAATAGATAAATTTATTGATTAGTTAATATAATCGAAAAAATTAAAAGTCTTCAAAATTTAAAGGATGGCGCAAAATCTAGGTTAATAGTAGAAATGATGGCTGAGTGTTCACATTTGGCGCTAAAAATGCAAATTCGCAAGGCACCAGTTTATAACATGTTAGCGAATACGATTTGATTCGATGGCTCGATCAAATCAAAATTTCCATCAAAATTCTGGCAATCATGAACGTGCCCTTGACAGAGACAAAGCCTTGACGCAATAAGTTGATGACAAAAGCAAAGATAAATCTAGATCATTGTGGAATAAACCACTTTATTGGAAATGAAAACCTAAATCTAAATAAGAAAATAATTGAACGGATGATTTTAGGCGAAAAAATGATAAAAAACGTAGCTTTATTTCTAGCAACAGGGCAGAAAGATAATAAAATGAGGGACGACAAGGGTTTCTAGAGAGAATATTTGTGAGTTCTTATCAAAAACTGAAAATTTTAAATATACTTAATCACTATAAAATGTTATTTTCATTTTTTTTTACTATTATTATTTGTTAAATTAACTTGCAACAAGATATGTGATAAAATTTTGAACATAAGGTTGTGTATTTAACCCAAACATCATAAAGACAAGTCAAATTAATAAGATCGATCCAATACCATAAATATATTAAAATTAATTAAACTGAGTTTTTTTTATTAAAATTAAAATATCATTTGAAAAATTTTATGAGTAGTTTTTAGCAATAATGTAAAAATAGTATATTTAGACCACGTAAGTTAGAGATGACAAATATGTTATTAAATTAGCGATAATTGAAATTTTTATCAATCTTCGCATCAAGTGACAAGCGTCAGTTTAAAATTTTTATCGAATGTGGTCTCCATGGTAGCGATGTTGATAATTCGATCTTATGTCTCCGGATATGACGTTTGAAGTAAAAAATTAAGATTAATTATTAAAAAAATTTCATGGATAAATACAGTGTTATCATGTATTAAGCGTTAGTTTGGGGTTAAGACTAATTTTATAATTTTTGAATAAAGTATTTTGTCCCAAAGCGAATTTGGAAGAATTGTTTTAACTAAGTGAGCAAAAAAAAGTCAACTATGACCATTTGGGAGACGACAAACTTAGGCATGCTGGGCGCATGTATTGAGCCTCAGATCTTGTGAGATCGGCCCCGTTATCTCCTGCAGGCGACTGATCAGCCTACTCTCCTGTTCTCTACACGATCCCTCACTCCTACCACCGCATTGCAGTACAGGTTGTCTTCGTGGATTCCGTAACCGTAACAATGGCCGCCATTAAATCATCTTATTCAGTATCTCGTCTCATTTTCAGTAAAATCATCCATGAAACCCTATCAAACTATCACTTTACCTCCATCCATGCACCTTCAAAACAACTCTTTCTGTTCTCAGTTAATAGTTTTCTCATCGGCTCAGGCAGATTGAGCTTCTCTCTTTGACGTGGAAGCGCGAAAGAGTGATGAGATAAGAGCAGAGGAAAAGAGCGGGCCTCGATACGAAGGAGATTGAGGATGAAGACAAAGAAAGGACACATGGGTTGGCGATGATTAGGGAAACTTGAGAAAGAGGCTCAGGATTGCCCTAGTCTCTTGGCTGAGCGTACCGATTCACGGCAGCGGCGAGGATTGACGAGAGGTTTTCACCCCCGATATATCCAAGAAGAGCAAGAGTGTTTGAAGGGTTACCAAAGGCATGAAGATTTACTCAATAACTGAGTTAGAGGCAGTTGTCCTTCATTAATTTTGAATTATTTGTGGATTTTTTTGTTTTTCTGTTTTAAGTCTTTCTCAGCTTAACAATGAAGTTTGTTCATAGTTTTTCTTAGATGCCAAAGATAATCTCTTTATCCTTTTTAGCTAATGATTTAATACAACCAAAATATTCATAGGTGACAGCAAAAAGCGCTGAGTATAGTTTCAGTTTCACATTAAAGCCTTGAGAAAACATACAATTTCCAACTGAAACCCCGGTTTTTTATGATAGGGCTGGTAACGAAAATGATAAGAGGGGCAGAATTTTTCACACTATGAAACAATAATTCCTGAATTTTGCCACCAAATTTTTGTAAAAAATCTTCAGATCAAAATAGATTTAAAACCTTTGAGAAGATACGTGTTATCAAGAATGAACAATTAATATTGGATTCATGGGAACCGCCTTTTCTTGAAATAAATTACTTCTGGTTTAGTGCGCATGACTTTTCTGTTAACTTTTAATGATTTTAAATGTGGCATTAGAATATTTAAAGTTGAAGATCAGTTTATCGATGATTGTGATGTTTTTAACAATGTTTCAGGGAAAGTTCTTTTGAGTTTCATGGACAGCAGTCTTGTTTAATGTCTTGGGACACTAGTTGGACATGTTTTCCAAAGACTATAATGCACATTTGATGTTACCTTCAAGAAATTTTTATACTAGGGTTTATGGGGTGACGTCTCACATTGGATGTTTTTCTTTGTATCTACCGTCAGCTGTAGGAGTGTTGTCACACCCATTTTCTTGGAAATGTTCTATTAATATTTTATAGTGACAGCCAGAAAAGAAAAAAAACAAAATTTCTTGACTTTTTTTTTTTTTTTTTTAATTTTTAATTTTAAATTGTCTCATATGGGCACCTATTGCAAGCCTAAAGGTTGATGTTTTGTTTACCATTTCATTGATGAAATATGTATGCCACCATACTTCCGGGACAGACATGATGGTGCTCCAATTGGTTGATAAATCGATAAGTTTGAACAAAAACATTTCCAGCTCCTCCCAGAATACAGGGTTATTGGTGAATTGGTGAACCGACTTAAAGACGCAGAAGGCAAGGATAAGTTCATTCTTCAACAGAAGCTGAATAGGGCAGTAAGGTTAATTGAGTGGAAGCAAGCTTATGACCCTAATAATCCTGCCAATTATGGATACATACAGCATGAACAAGAGGGGGTCGATGATGATCTTTTAGAATCTGCTGGGTTTGCGAGGGAGACGCAAATGATTCAAGGGGATGACGATGATGATGGTGAGTTTGATGACATGAAAGAGAGAGATGATATACTGTTAGGGCAGATTAATGCCATTGACAAGAAACTTGAACAGAAATTGGCAGAGTTGGATCATACATTTGGTAGAAAGGGGAAGCTTCTAGAGGAGGAGATCCGAGATCTGGCAGAGGAGAGGAACTTTTTGACACAGAAGAAAAGAAGACCTCTTTACAGAAAAGTAAGCTTACATATCTTCTGCTTTCTTTTGTGTGGTTCTTACCTATAAATAGGGATAACTATCTATTTGAGAAAAATATCTGCAGTAAAGTATCAGTTATGAAATAAAATCAGTATTTAACCGTTGAGACTATATTCTAACCTATTGCTTATTCTTTCTTTTTCTGTATTAGTTATGTAAGCATTGATTAATCTCTGATGGCCTTTTTATAGTTTCAAACTTTTGATGTTCTTTGATTCTTGTGCTTTCCCCTTTCTATAAGAATCATCCAGTTTCAGTTGGTTGTAGTTTTGAACTATGATAACTAAATAAGTCCAACATGTCGATTGTTCTTTTAGTTACACGTTTGGAGTGGAGTAACCTGTATCATTTCTATAAATAAAGAGCAGTGGCAAAAGCATAGCAAGTGCATGAGAGTACACGTGGTGAGTGTCGTAGGCAGAACAAAAAAAAAAGAGCGAAAGCTAATTTATGAACAGAATCACTAATCTTCGAAAGCAGTTTAGAAATAGAGAGGGCTTTCCATCTATTTTATAATCCGAAAATAGATTGTTAAGAAAGTAATTTTTAGTCCTTGATTTGACTTCTCTTCATTTTCAAATGATCTTTGGTTCCTTTCCTTCCAGATAATCCAAAAAATATGTAAAAGAGTGACTCTCCAGGGTTTCTTTTGCCTTCTACCTATAAAAGGGCCATGTCACCCTAGAAGAATGGCCTTAACCGACAGAGAAATAACCTGAGGAACACCAAGTAGAGAAAACAACTGATTTTAAATCCTAGCTTTATCGCAATGAAAAAGAGTGTGATGGACATATTTTCCTCCTTTTTTGCACCAGGCACACCTGTTAACTAATGACCAACCACTTCCTTCAAATTGGTTCAAAGTCAATACCTTATCCCAAGAGGCACTCCAAGTGAAAAAAACCTCACCTTAGAAGGAATCTAGGAGTTCTAAATTATACCTAACCAGAAAGGGTACTATTTGACTCCACAAGAGAAATTAAGGGCTTTTATAAGAACCTTAGGTGCAATTGCCCTTCAAGCTACTCTGTATTCTCCTCCTCCCCATTTATTGACTATCCTTGAGTTTAAATTGAAATTTCTTCAGTATCATCTCTGTCCTTAATTTTCTCATCTCCTTCTTCTACAGCTTCTATCTCATAAATCCCATACTCTGATCATCAAAAAAAAAAAAAAAAATCTGCTTACTACACCTAGTTTGATTTAGTCAAGACAAACAAGGATGGGAAAATCTCACTTAAAAACTCCTTGCTACATCTATCTTTCCAGAACTTCACTTTGTTCCCATTACCAACTCAAAAATAGACTCGTGTTAAAGAGATCCTTCTCCTTTCTTCTAGCTATTCAAAACTGGCCCCATGAGAGTTTCTCACCTCATACAAAGGTCAGAGACTCCAATCTGGCTACCTTTAGTTTAGAATGTTTGGAGTTGAAACAAGATGATCTTGGAAAGTGGTCTTGAGAGAAATTATTGACTATGAGTTAAGGAGCTTGTGAAGAGTACAAATAATTTGGAATGCTTCGAGAGCGTTTTTAGTTTTAAATTATCATCTTCTTCCGCTTTATTTTTTCAACGTGAAATTCTTCTGTAAGATTTTTGATGGATCGGGAGTACGACTTTCCTGCCAAAAAAGATTTGGGACACTAGTTAAATTCTAAGGCAATTCTCTCTGTGTGGATATAACATGGGAAAAGTTATAATGACGGATTGGTTGGTGATACATATTTGGGATGATTTTCAATCAATTTTGCCTTTGCAAGTATAAAAAATTTGCTAATAACATTTTGTTGTATTGTGAGTAGGCTTCAAGCTTGTGGAGCCTCAATTTTGTTTTATTTGAAGTGTCCTGGGCCCTTTTCCACAAACTAGGATTTAATGCTTGGATCTTGTAGAAACCAAGAGGAGAAGAGTTGGAGGAATGAATTTCTTGTGTTTTTCCATTGATTCATCGTACATATAAATACAAGAGGTTAGATTGTACATTAGGTATGTTATGAGAAAAGGAAAATACATTGATTCTCGTTCAATTTTACAAAATAGAAACATACATATTTATACTGCAAAGTATTATGGAAAAAGGAAACTTAGAGTTAAAGTCTATTGAACTAAAGAGAAGGAAAACAATCACAATAGATTAGGAGACTAATATGCCTTTCCATAATTTGGAGCATAAAGGTCAAAGCACGAGCTTGTCACATATATACTTTATCTAGGGTATACAGAGCAGTGAGATATACGCTGGTGGTGATTAAGGAGTTGGCGAAACTAGTGAGATATGCATCCGTGCAATCTCTCTGATAAAGTGACAATCACTTGATGTGTTTAGTGCTTTTCATGGAAGCCAGGTTAGATGAAATATCGTACAAAGGTTTGATTATCACATATGAACCCCGTTTATTCGTATTACCCGATCAAACTCATTGGAGAATTGGCTAAACATACCAGTTTCTGTATTTCATTAAGATGTGGCACCAGTTTGGCTTACGACTACAACATGGATCTGACCATGTCTCGTTTGTATTTCTTGGATATTCAGATTACCTCCATTGGGCGCTAATACGATGTAGGCGTCTATGCGTGAGGTGGAGCTTGCGATCACATATTGTGTCATAAACTGGTTTGACCTCTGTTCTCATACAGCACCCCTTTACATGGTGTTCCTTTGATATAATGGAGATATGAACTACGACATCCAGTCATTTATCACGAGGTGATTGTAGGAGCTGGCTAACTAAACTCACTGAGAGGAAGCGGATGTGGTAGGTGATAGTGAGATAGTTCGAGTTTACTCTGAAGTCTTGATATCTTGTAGATCTCGTGAAGCTGCGAGCTTGATCTGAGTTGACGTTCGGATCCCAGTGAATTCTGGGGCTTACTGACTGACATACCGGTGTTGTCGATAATATCCAGTGGTTCCTCTAGAAATAACCACTTCGAGTGTTGAGCTGCATGTCTGAAAATGCTTGGGTTTACGAGTCTTTGTAATGAAGGTGGTTGAAGGAGGTGTTGTTTGAGTTTAATACCATCTTGGTTAGTGCTGTATTAATGATATCAGCCGACGCAAACCCAATCAAGTAAACACACTGTCCAGTAGTTGAATGATGTTTAAAAACGGAATGGTCTGCTATGCTTCGAATCATGCCAAAGTCTTGAACCCTTTGAGCTAAACCGGCTAAACAAACTCGAAAGTATTGGACCATGAGAACCAGTAATTTGCATACCAAACCAAACTCCCCACGAGCGAAAGTGTAAAACCCGGTGGATTGCTCCCATATAAACCTTCTCGGCGAGATCACCATGAAGACGGACATTCTTGATATGTTGAAAGAAGTCGTGAGCAGATAGCGACCGTAGAAGCAAGCGACGAGAGAGCAATCGCCAGCCGGAAAATGTATCATAATGATTAAGCAAAGTATTGTTTAGATCTTGCCATGCACGACCGACCGACCTTAAGTATGCAGATGTGCGACCGTGAATTATCTTCATTGTATAAACAACGTAGCTAATGGAGACTTTTGGAGGAAGAGTGATAAGTTCCACTATTAATCGTGGAGTAAAGCATCAATTCCTTAGCCATTGCTTGTTTCGACTTGGATGAGAGGAAGCCTCGCCTAGTGCTAGGAGTGAGATAGAACAAGGTGAAACAAAAGCAAAGTAGATGAATAAAAGAGATGAAAGCTAAGAAAATTATAGCAGGATGTGGGTTGAAGTAGAAGCGGGTACCTTTTGAATGACAATAGGTAGATCATCGGGACGGTTGTAGGCTGGAGCGAGGGAGATGATTGCGGCATAAGAGATGGAGTCAACCACGAGGAGGCCTATAGGAGGACCTGGGGCAGGGACGGCCGAGTATAGACACGAGAAGCGGGAGGCGGAGGTCTTGACATGGGAGGTGGGGAAGGGAAATCGGGAGAGGAGTAAGAACAAGAGGGAATAGATAAGACATGTCACGGACGAGAAGGACGTGCGCGGAGGAAGGAAGGAGGATCTTGAAAGAGAGGTGATACTCAGTGGGGAGGAGATAAGTAGTGTGGAGTTAGTATGGAGATAACAGCGATTAACCCTCGAAGGCGAGGCCTTGAGGAGACACACTTTCGGCTGGTGAGGAAGTTTGTCTTGCCAGTGAAAATATGGACAAAACAAAGCGACAAGACTACGAGGAGGGAGATAAAGAGGAGTTGAGTAGGTAGTAAGATGGGAATAGAGGGATCGATCATGTAGTAAGTGAGAGGAGGGACATAGGTCTGTCGAAATAACAAACATTGCAGATAACATTTCTGGAAAGCGTTGAGGAACCTTTATGATGGAGGAGGAGGGAGTCGCATTTATCTCCCTTCAAGTAGCGATTCTTACGCTCAATATCCATTTTGGTGAAGTGTAAACAAGGATGATTAGTGAAGAATCATTTGGGAAGACATAATGAGAGAATGGGCGTGAAGTATTCTTTTGCATTATCGCTTCTTAGAGATACGAATAGAAGTATTGAATTGAATGCGAATTTTAGGGCGTAAATTTTGAAAGATCAGAAAATAACAAGCTGGGTTTTCATTAAATATTGATACATAAGAGAATAATCATCTATAAAAGTAGCAATGCAGAAATCCTAAAGTAAGTGGCGAGAAGGACCCCGAGCATTACAAATTGTGAGGAACAAGCTCGGGGGCTTTGTTAGAGGATCTAAACGCTTTGGGAACAAGACAGTATGTTCCCAGTGCCAGGACTCACTGAGCGAAGATAAACTAGAAAATGAGGAACCGGCTTAAAAACTTGGGGAGAGCATATGGATGACTCTTTGTGAAGGAGGAGAGGAGCTTAGTGGAAGTGCAAGCCAGTGGAGCAAGAGGATAGTTGAGGTGAAGGGCCTTGTGACTTATGTCAGAGTGCAATCGTCTTCCCTGTGCGTGAGATCTCTGAGATTCTGAGTTGTGGGAAAAAGTAAGTACAAAATGAAGATCACGAGTCAACTTACTAATGGAAATAAGATTAAAAGGAAAATTAGGAACATAAAGTATAGAGGTAAGGGGCAAGGAAGGGAGGGGACAAACCGAGCCAATGCCTTTAGCTATGGTTTGAGAACCATTAGCTAAGGTAATTGTAGGTAAAGGAGACGAAAAGGTAGAAAAAAGTCTTTATTACCGGAGATATGATCAGAGGCTCAGTGTAAGGATCGAGTGCGTGGATGTGTAAAGCGGCAGGGCGATACAGATTACGAGTAATGAAGGCGATGGAAAGATTTGTGCGCTTGATGAGGTGAAGGTATCCACGGGGCGTAGGCCCCACGAGGTGTGGATGGGCTCCTGGGGCCGGAGCTTCAAGAACATCTTTGGTGGATTAGAAGGCCCGGGCGAATGAGCGGTGCTGAGAGGTTGGCCATGGCCCGATGCGCATCGATCATGGTGTTCAAGCTATAGCGTGTGTACGTGGGGACGTTGTGCCATCGCGGTGCTATCGCGTCCACCTGGAATCACCTCGAGAAGGGAGGCGAAACCATCACGGGAAGTGTCGGTGTAATCTCGGATCGCATGGGTTAGTGCTTGATGGAGTGTGCGAAATGTCGACAAGAACCTCATAAAGTGCGAATAAGCACATGATTGAATATCTGCTACTGCCAGATCATTCTCAAAAATCTTGCGAGGTTAAGTAGAAGAATGATCATAAGACTCGATCCATCTTGGAGCGAGGGAAGTCTCGGTATTGGGACTTTGGAAAAATGAATAAGTTCATCCTTGAGGCGGGACGTTCGTCCAGCGCAGAAAGTATCATCTTAGAAAACATTTCAAATTGGCGATGGGGATATTCTACTACCAGAGCAGAGGCAATGAATATAAGATTAATTAATACGGTTTCTTTACTGATTCTAGAAAGTGTAACAGGATTTATAGGCCCAAATATTATATAGAGTCTTGGCATCAATGAATTCTTGAAGAATGTACAAGTAAAACATCAGTTTTTTCCCATTGAGTGATTTTATCTTGAATACTTGTGTCAGTAGTAGTAAGATGATATACATCATTGCGATGTTAAAGTCACGAGTACCTTGTGACTAATAGTACCACTCCTATATGAGTTTATCCAGTAATCATAGGAGTTCCAGTTACAAAAGAATTAAAGTCGGCCTTTTTTAACGTATGAAGTCTTACCCAAATACATAAAGATGAGAAATTAGTAGGAATCCCAACGAGATATAAATAAAGGTGTGAAATGTCGTGAGCTCTAGAGAACACAAAAACAATGGAGATTCGGGCGATAGGAAGCGCGATGCTTGATGGTTGGAAAGCGAAAAGAAGGGCTTTACGGCGGCAGTAGAGGCGCGTGGAAATGATGATTGACATCGGCGCGAACACACTTCTTTGGAGGAGCGCGTGTAAGCGATGCCATTGCGTGCTCTTACGGCGCCCGGCACGTGAATTCCTGCAGCCGGGCCGGTGTAGTGTGAGCTCGTGTGATGCTATTTTTCGTGAGCCTCCCACGGGAAAGGTATACTCGGAGGGAAGGCGCTCCTGTTCGAATGTGCTCTTGAAAATTTGGAATGAGTTTGGAAATCTACGCCGTGGGGTGTGTGCCGGAGTTCTCAAAGCTGATGGTTTTGTAGGTGAGGCTTAGTAAGAGGCTGTAATATAGTAGGATTGTGACACGGTCTTTGGATGAGATTCTTGGAATTGACCACCGTGAAGTACCAACCCTAAGTCTTCCATAGAACTCTTTTTATGACCTCACAAATACCATGTTGAGAGAAAATGAATATATTGATTCTCGTTTAATTTACCAAAAGGAAGAAACATGCATATTTATCTTTGCAGTGTTGTGGAAAGAGAACGAGTTAGAATTAATTAGGAGGTAAGAGAAGGAAAGGCCTCGGCTCAAATGGATTGAGGAGCTAAACCTTAACAAAGGTTTAAGTCAAATCTCACTCTTCTAAATGGTTACCACTCACCTGAAGTAAAGTATCCTCAATGGATGCAATCAATATGTAAAGTATGATACATACTACTGCTTACTCTCCTCGAGTTGGAGTACTAGTGCAATAAATGCCACGACTTGTTACATAAATGTGGTCTCATAGGGCCTTTGTGAAGAGTATCTTCTAATCGTTTCAGATGTTCTGCATTATCTCTTGTAGAAGAAATCGAATGGTTGTATTTTACCAGCGAGATGAAATGTGATTTATCTATGTGTTTAGCCATTCCATGGAAAACTGGGTTAAATGCAATTTGGAACAGCTTGGTTTTATCACACGGGAGGCTTTCTATTTGGGATGAGGTTTTAATAAACACAGAGTTGAGTGAAGCCACATGATCCTGTGCCTGTGATTGTGTGTTTATTTATCATCGGACTTTACACTAGATCGAGAGATAACATTCTGCTTCTTACTCTTTCATGAAACCTGATTCCTCAGTAAACACCTGATAACCAGTAGACCTCTGTCTTCCTTAGATCCTTGATCGTATCAGTGAAACACTCAGAGTCTATTATGATCATGATTATTGTATAAAATACCGCGTCAGAGCTCCTTTCCAAGTAACATAGAATATGTTCTATAATATCCAATTATCAATTGTTGGATAAGGCATCTGTGGAACTTCTATTATTGCCAGTATGCAATATCGGGGCATGCGTAAGGTGTAGTTCAGCTTCCTAACCAACCTTTTATATTTTTCAGGATCTTCAAACAATTTGCCTTCTCTAGTAAGATGTAGGCTTTGTGCCAATTTTCTTGTTTCAGATAATAGATCTAGCACATATTTCCTTTGAGATAAGAAGATTCCATGTTTGCTTCTCATAACTTCAACACCTAAGAAGTATTTTAGCATTCCTAAGTCCTTTGTGTGAAATTGGCCATGAAGAAAGGACTTGAGTGAATATATACTTGCCATATCATTCCCGGTAATGATCATATCGTTAACATACACAACTAATAAGATGATACTTGTGAAATTTGCATCATAAAAACCAGAATGATCAGTTTGCTCTTAAGTACCAATTTCTCAATCATACCATTGATTTTGAACCATGCACGGGGACCTCTGTTTTAAGCCATATAATGAATTTGAAGATGACAAACTCTACGATCTCATCGAACGAAAAAGCTAACAGGGAGGTTGCTCCATTATCTTTCTTACGCAAGATCATAGCCAGAAAAGACATTTTTAATATCAAGTTAGTGGAGGTCCGACATAATAGTGCATTTGCTAGGAATATCTGATAACCAAAATGAAGTTAAACTTGGCAGCTAGGAAGTATTAGAATAATCCACACTCACTTAGGTCCTAGGCACTGCTAAGCGAAACAAAATGGGGCCTTAATTTGAACAATCGATCTCGAGATTAACCTTCCCTTTATAAACACCATAAACGATGATAAACTTTCTTTGTAGCATGTAAACATACCAAGTCCTAAGTATAATTGTCAATCAAAACCAATATATCTCTCTTGTCATGGCCTTCATGACCCGAGGGGTGGGTAGGGCCTCGAAAAATTTGCTGTTGGAGCAAATAGAGTCTAAAGATGCAATAAATGAATAAAATGGGATGACAAATGGGTATAAAGAGCAAAATGAAGTGGATGAGGAGTACATTGGCGGTTCACGGCTATAGAGGAAGCGATAGAGATCATTCTTGAGGCTTGGATCGGATGTGACAGGTTGGTGGAGGGCTCGAGGCCCAAAGGGTGTTAGGCGCCCGATCATAGACTGAGTGATAGGAGGCTTTGTGGCTTTGTTTGAGTTTGGAGAGTATAAAACAAGCAAATCATCATCCTCCCACATAGTGTGGATTAGATCTTGAAAGCGTATTCTCAAGAAAGGTGACTGTGAAACTAGGTGCTTGTAAAGACTAGGACAGTACTTATCTATGCCTTTTCATAACTCGGGAAGTACTTGAGGAGGATACACTTGATGACTTGGGATCACGTTTAGACATGCGAATAGAACTTGATAAAAAAAAGTACACGAATACTCGAGGCTTATTAAGGAAACAAAGATTTATGGGGAAAGGGGTTTGAAAGCGAATGTGATCAAGACAGAGGAAGACATCGATTAATCAAACAAGCCAAGATGGAAACAACATCAACCATAAATCCTTTGGCACGTGCATTTGAAACAATAGAATACTAGTAGTTTAAAGGTCGGATTTTCTTTTCATATTTCGTTATAGAAGATTATAACACAAAATGTTCGATGAAGGATGCCATTTTGAAGCATGAATGACTGAAATTGTTCGGACAAATATTCTTTAGCATTATCCCATACAGGATTTTAGGCAATATGAAACCGAGTGTGAAATTTAACCTAAAGCGTAAAGAAGTGAAAATAGCTCGAATGGATTTTCATTAAATATAACCAAGTTGTTCGCGAATAATCATCGACAAACGTAACAAAATATCGAAACCCAGTTAGGGACACAATTGGACATGGACCCCACACATCCGAATGGACTAACTCAAAAGGAGCATTAGCTCGTTTATTGACTCTAGGACGAGAACTAAGACGATGATGTTTATAAATTAATGATACTCACAATCTGGGGACGACAAGCTTGAGAGGGCTTAAAGGGACATAATTTCTTATTAGGGAAAAGGAGGGATGGCCACGTCTGATAGTCTCGAATGGTTCAGTAACCCCTAGAGACATGTAATAGTCTCGATGTTGCATGATCAAAGAATGTAAGAGGCGTCGCTTTTCTGAGTAATCTGGCTTGGCCTTAAGATCACTTAGAAGAGACAAAAAAATTAGGAAAGAGTGAGACCATGACACTTAAGGCATAAGTTAAGTTTCATAAGTAGGGTGGATTTGTTTTTCTTTGTCTCTACCCTTCCTTTGTTGGAAATTTGAAGTGGCTTCCCTTGATTTACTCCTTAGTAGACTTGGGCGCTCTCTTTTGGGTTTCAATGAAATTTTTTATGCCTAAAAAAAAGAGCTCGAAGTAACTATGCTCACAAATATCAAGAATTAAAAAGAAAAATTAAGGTAACTCAGAAACGGATGGTAAAGGAATGAAGGGAGTGGGAAAAATGGTGCTGAACCGAGAACAGGATTTGTGATCCATTTGCAGTGACCGGTGGGAAGTTGAAGGTTGTGATTGAAAGGTAGAGAATAGGCTGGAATTACTTGTCATGTGGTATGTGGCTCCAAAATCAATAGACCATTCGGAGGACAAAGGAGAAACAAGACATGTGTTTGGGTTGTTGTTTCGTGATAGCTATGCTTAGAGTGTAGATGGAGACTTCAATGATTTTTGGTACAAGTGGAACCTGGCGAGATCGTATGCGGAGAATTGAACCGATTGATCAGATGCCTCATTAGAGGAGGCTATATGAGAAGACGTAAATCTTTGGTCAGGTTATGCGACTTCTTCTGATCTTGTATTAAGTATACAGACTTATCAGTGGTAACACACCCCTCTAGAGCTAGGCCTTCTAATGTTACCTCCTGGGCCACTATTTTTGTACCGTGGCTTTCTTGACTCACCAATGTTTCGACCAATGAGAAACCTTGCTCATGCAGGCGGATAGACGACGAGAGCGAGGATATATTTGATAACGTATTCTGGCTGAGCGTTTCTTGGAGCGAAGGAAAGCTTTTTAGGGTTGGACCGAGAATGCATTGCTCTAATAGAATCATACTTAGAAGGAGGGCCAGTGGGGAAGCCCATCATTGCCCTTTTTTCCCCTTGATCTTGCTGGACCTTAACATTTGGATTAAAGGGTAATAGCATGTCCAGTTCCTCATATGTCTTTTTATAGTCTATGAAAAATTCCGTAATCGACCGATCTTGTTTCTCAGAGCGATGAAAGGCTTGACACACATCAAATATGCGAGAAATATTCCCTTTTCTAGAATACACAAATTCTAATTAATCCATTAGGTCCTTAACATACTCACAGTGATTAATGAGAGTAAGTACTTTACCATCAATGGAATTATGAATTTGGAGAAAGAGGCAGGCATCATCCTCGACCATCGTTCCTTGAATCATCGAGTAGGAGGGTCCTTATCGGGAGAAATGGTTGGCCATATGAATACTCTCAGTAAGGGCGAATTGTTTTATTCCAATCCAAGTAATTGGGACTGGTCAGTTTGTCCTCCGTGATTTTGGACATCATCGGGACCACTTCGGGCACCAAAACAGGCTTCTTATATGCCGAATTAATCATTAGGAAGCCAAGGGAAATAGATCAGGGCCAAAGAGTACCTTCAGAAATCAGAGACTAAAAAAATATCGTAGAAACCCTAGACTAAGAGGGTTGTTGGACACAAAAACTACCAAAAATAATAGATCCAAGTACCAAACAGGGAAACCAAGTGAATTTGGAGGTCTTGTGCTCGGATGGCATTGGAGGAGAGCGGTAGAATGGGAGAATGTCTCGGCACACCCATACGCACGGTGGGGTGTGGATCTTGCTGAACTATTGCGGTGTGGCGTGAGGATCCACGGTGTGGTTTCCGACCATCGGTTTATGGTAGGTTCGTTGGTGGTCAGACGGTAAGTCCATTCTCCCTCGAAATAGGTGTTTCAAAAAACACCCCTCACAGCTCTCTTGAGCACTCCGAAAAATTGCCTAAAAGCATTGAAAATTCTCCTAACCTGAGCCCTAGGCTTTGATACCATGTAGAAACCAAGAAGAGAAGAGTTGGAGGAATGAATTCCTTGTATTTTTCCATTGATTCATCATACATATATATACAAGAGGGTTAGACTGGACATTAGGCAAGTCAATCTACTCTTTCTAAATGGTTACAACCCTACAAGTAAAGTATCCTGATGAGATACAAACCAATATGTAAAGTATGATACATACTATAATGAATATATGCTAACTTTATGGAGTAAGAGGCACTTGAAAATGTCTCTCTCCTTTGTTTATATTGGACAATTTGGAAAGATAGAACATAGATGTTTGGGAAGTGAAGCAATTGAACATAGAGATGAAAAACTTCTTTGTTAGTTAGTAGTTGCATGCATGGCTCTTGAGAAGCTTATACTTCTAAACTATAGATTTTGTTGATAGTTGAGCCTGGCTCGAAATCCAGGTTCCCTTTTCTTTCTCCTTTTTTCAGGCTTTTGCATGGCTCTCGTCTCCATATGTACTGGGTTCATCCCTTTCTGTTTAGTACTTTGTTTGCAATATTTATTTTACTTGCCTAAAAAAACTAGTTGCTCTTCTCCTCTAACTTTGATTGATGGCTGGTTCATATAATTCCATGCTTTATTGGTCATTGGATATTGAAGAGCAGCGAGGAGGATATCGTGGGAAAACTACTACTTTTTCCCCACTGAGACTTAAAATTTTCTGTTATCTGATCACTGTTTAATTAGGCTGGTTTATTCAAGCGGATATCCATTTTGTTAGACTGATCTTGTATAGGTTTATGGCTATGCCTAGGCGTAGTTATCTTTTAGGCTGGTTGTTTACCTCACACCTTCTCTTTTGCCTTTTTTTGATGGTCCTTTGTGGCATCTTGTATACGTCCTATATCTCTCTTTTTTGGTCAATATCTTTATTTTTATTGATAAAAAAATCATTAGGAAAACATAACCAGTGAATAACATACAGTGTATATCTGACATTCTTTAGATAAAATCCACAGATGGGAAAGCTGAAAAGTAAATCCATCCAAATATTAAACTTTATTAGCTATCACTTGAAACATTTACATTGTAGGAGAGCTTTACTTTCTCCTTTTGACATCTTTGCATATTGCATATTGGGGAAAAAGTTTGAGGCTACTTCTATTATGATTATAGTTGGTCTTGAGGTTTGTTGTAGAGCTGGAATTTTATTTCCGGATTCATAGCCAAGAAAGATTTATTGGGGAAAGCAACTGTTCCGCTTCCTGGGAGAACAATATTATCTTGGAACGCCCTTTCCTCTAATTTTAGTATCTTATTGAAGATCCACATTCATAGAAGTGGTTGGATAGTCGAGGTATTTTCCCCCCAGTTTTCTTTGATGAATTTGCGTTTTATTGCTTCAGCTTCTGCCTGTAGTTTTCACACTCCAGTTGACTTTTATATCAGCATGGGATGTGTCAGTTCTGTGTTTTCAATTAATTAATTAATTAATATTATTATTAACTAAAGTTGTTATTGATAATGGCAGGGCTTTGATGTGAAGCTGATTCATAAACTCATACCGTAAAAGTTACCAAGAAGTACTTCTACTGCTATCTTCTCTTTTATTTATAGACCAAAGTGTTTACAGATCTTGTATTTTGGCCAGCTCCAGGGGCAAGTGATCCAAGCATTCTGTTATACTAGCTTGTGGGAACTATCATGGTGTTATTGGTTTCTCAAAAGCAAAAGGCCCAAAAATGCCGATTGCCCTCCAGAAGGTATATTGTATAAGCTTTTAGTATTGTTGTTTGCCACACCATTAATGTGTTCTGCTGTATCTATCTAACTATCAATTAGATCATGATCCGAGACTATCACCTATGGTGGATTTGGCATCTGATCTATGTATTATCTGTGAAAAATTCAGGTTTCTCTGATTCAGAATCAGTTATTTGTCAATCCAACCCATTAAAAGTTTGATCCAAATAATATGACTCATGGTTTTAACTAATTTTTAATGTTCACATATGATATATGTATAGCAAGATAATTATGTATGATCTGCCTGTGACCTATCAAAGAAAAAATGTATAGTATATTATGTGAAATTTCATGTCATTATGACTTGAATCTTGAGATCTGGCCAAACCAGTGGCATTGGAGGGTCTTTGGTACCAAGAATTTGAATAAGCCTGTTGGTAACATCCATCTGGGCCCTTGTTAATTTGTAAATAGAGCACCTTAGTTTTTTGTGCCTTTAACGATCTAGTGCCCTGTAGAAACAGAGGTTGATGTGCCTTTCTTAATGTTTAAAATATTTCCTGTAGATTGGCCCTGGGCTTGTGGAACAGGACAGATAAGTCGAATGTCATTTTTAGGCAACTCTTGTTGTGAAAACACATGTGACATCTTTTCTGGAAGGATTAGTTAACCCAAACTGATTCAATCATTTTCTGTTTTGGACTATATGCACTTCAGCAAAGGAAGAATTGCAGTTGTCAGGACAGCTTTTCTTAATTGTTTTCATATTACATGTGGAATTTTATGCTCATTTGTAGGTCCTTTCTTTTTATTTTATTATTTATTTATTTTAAAAACCGGTGGGTCTTTTTTCTTGATCATGAAACTAAATATAATACGTACCTTCTTTCTTTTTCTCTTTTTACTTGAAACAAAGATCACTAAATAAAAGTACAATGTACACACTCTTGTATAACACTTTCTTCTTCTTCTTCTTCTTTGTTTGTAATTCTCTTTTTCCAATTGCAAGGGTCCATAAGTAAGCTATATGGTGGGGTTGCCACTTCCCTCACTTGGTTATTGGCGCAAGACACACTTGAGCGTGGGCTTTTTTAAGTGAGGTGCACCATATGTCAAATATATATTTTATGATTTTTATGATGGTTGTTTCTTATTTTTACATGATTTTCTCGCAATATCTTGGCTATTTTAGTTGATTTTTTGCTTCGTCCCCTCTTCTATAGGCATTATAGAGTGGTTGGGAGCATTAGGAGTTTTGGAGTTTGAAACATGCATCTAAATGGGGTTGGAGGGCTGAAATCTCAAAAATCATGCATGTGGGGCCAAAACGACGTTGTTTTGGAGCACCGGAAGCTTTTAACTAAAGGTACAACTTAAGCGACCTTTGTTTTGGATAAGTTATTTTAACTTGTCAAAACAATGTTTAGTCATTTAAAAGAAATATATATATAAGACCAAGGAATGACATCGTTTTGGTCTGCATTCTGAAAAACCACAAGGCGTGAGGCGGCGTTGCCGTTAGGAGTGAGTGGTACTCTTGTGTTTGGCTAACTATGCTTCCCTAATTAACTCTTCTCCCTCATAGTGATGTTGACAAAGGTGGGTTTGATCCTAGGTCTTTTCCACAAACCCTGGAAACTTTAACAGCAGGATAGGCCACCCCTCCTGTTCATATCTATTCTTCTATTCAATAAAATTGTGTAAGATTGCTTCTATTGATATTTCTTAAAAATCAATTGGTTCAGCAGTTCTCAAGATGTTCCTTCAGTGATATTTTTCATTCCATGTCACATGGGACATGTGTCTTCATGTTCTCTCAATAACTTTCCTTTGGGGTGGGTTTGTGGAAGGATATCCTGAAAGAATCTGGCTGGGTTCGTGGGAACTGGGTGTTCAGGGTGGGTAATGGCACTAGAGTTAAATTCTGGATGGATCTTGGTGTGGTTCTTCAGCCCTAAGCCACTCCTTCTCAGCCCTTTTTGAAATGACAGCCAACAAAAATGAAACAGTAGCTGAGGTGTAGACAAGATTTTTTGGAAGGGAGAGGGGGGAGACGGATGCTCAATTAGGGAAGCTTACAGTATTGTTAGGTCTGAGGACTGGGACTGTTTTCCCAGCCAAGGGCATTTGGATATCCTGCACTCCTTCAAAGTCAGTTTTTTTTTGTGTGGTAAGCAGCTTAGAGGGGAAGGTTCCTAACGTTGGATAGATTAAAGAAGGGGTTGACAGCTTCTAATAGGTGTTATTTATCTTGGATGTGAAGAGACAGTTCTTCATATCTTGTTGCATTGCTCAGTGGCAAATATCTTTGTAGGACATAATCTTCTCCTTGTTTGGTGTTCTCAGGGTCTTTCTAGAGCGGTCAAGGTGGCTCTTTTCAGTTGGAGGGTCCTTCGTGGGAAAGAAATGGAAAAATCTGGAAGTCAGTCCCTCTTATATTTTAGGACAGTTTGGGAAGGAGATAAATTGTAGCTTTTAGGAGAGGACTTTAGGTGTATAGAAAGTTGACTCTCTTCTGTTCATAATTTTATGGAGCTGAATAGTTTGTACTTGGGTAGAAGAGGTTGACCTTAAGTTGAGGGCGGTGAGGTTTTTTGTTCCGCTTGTTCCCTTTGCTCTTTAGTAACATATATGTTCTCTGTTTTTGTGACTTTTGCCATTTCTCATATCTATCTATCCAAAAAAATAAAAATAAAACTCTATTTGATTTCCTACTGATGATTTAGACCAAACTAAATTTTCCAAGCATCCATCTTTCTTTTCCTTGAAATCATATTTTTCGTATGTTTCTCCAGTTATTTGTTTTTAAATCCCTTGTGTAGCTAGAAATATACATCAGATTCCTTGTTTCCTAATTCTTTGATAGTCTGAGTGCTCTATGGTGTTTCAGGCAATCAAAAGTACCTGGTTCTCAGCTTCCTGGATTATCTTCATCTCTTGGTACTTCTGTCATCAAAGTTCACTCAGATGTTTTTCTTATTAATGCTTTAAATTCCTCTTATTTTCATCTTCAGTCTTAGTCACTGCAAAGGTCACTTGTTGCAGATTTTTATTTTATTTTATTTTGTTTTGTTAATAGTTTTATCAGAGGCCTTAGGCCTTACACTGATTAGATTCCATCATTCCATTTTAATATCAAAATATTTTTATTTCCTCATTCTGGTGCCATTGTCAAATCTTAGTTCTAGTCACTGGTGAAATTCTGAGTGTGCTGCTGTAATGGAAATGTTGATTATTTGATTACATATCATGTATACTCAAATAATTATGTTCTTCTCTCATTGCTTTAAAGTTTTCCTCCTCTTACAAGGATGTAATTTCCATAATACTCAGCACTTACAATGTTACTTGGATAATGCTTTTCTGTTGTTTACTGAATGCTGTAAAATAAACAGGCACATGAGAAATGCTTTCAGAATCTCCATTATGTTGAACGATATGAGGATCATACAATCGCTCATGCTGTGCAGACAACATATAAAAAAACGAAGGTTTTGGATCATCTCACTGTTTTGTTCATTTATTTCTTATGTGCAAAAGTTGGTTTTGGTTTTGGTTTTTTTCCTGCAAATGTTTCGATATAGCCCTGAACCTTCATAATATCTTAGGTGTATCTCTGGCCTGCACAAAACTACCTCAGGCATGAAAGCAGGCAAAACTGTCAGGAAACCATTTTAGTTGGCTGGTTTCAAAATGTCAAATCCAGGTATTATGACAACCACTCAAGAACATAAGGAGGGTAGTTACTTGCATCTAGTTCTGAACTCTCTTTTAGGTAATTGGCTCAAGGAATCCCTATAACACAATTAAGGCTCTGTTTAAGGCTCTCAATGCTGTAAGTACCATATATGCATGCTAGTACGATTGAATTTTTCTGTTGTTGTCCAGAATTTTTTGCCCACCCTCTATTATCTCCTTTGCATTTTTCCAGATCGAAACTCCCAAAGATGTCCAAGAGAGAGTTTGGCGGTCGGACAGTTTGTGGAGAAGTACTTGCTGTGATAATAACCTTCATGCAGATAATTTGCATTTGGATTTCAGAGGGTGGTCCTCCATATGATGAGGAAAATTAAAATTTTGTTACACAGGAAACAAATCCAGAGACCCTGTGAGATAAACCTAGGAATTTCCAGAGTTGCACCATAGCATTTTTTTTAGATGTATTTCTTAAATGATCCTTTTCTTCTTTATTCTGTGCACTTTTCCTTTCCCTCTCCTTTCCACCACCCTTCTTGTATTTTTCAGTGCTGCTCCAACCCTTTTTGGTTGCAGGCAGAGTCTTTTTCAAAATACATTAATGGTTTAAAATTTTCTTTTTCTTTATATTGTTGTTTGCAGCACCTGAGTGATTGAAGTACTTGGGAAAAAAAATTAAGTTGGCACAGGTTAACCTCAAATTTATCAAATTTAAGGTATGGTCGAAAAAGCCAACTTATTTAAACATCTGAGGTTGATAATGAAACTGAAAATATGATGTTTTAAATCTTTATGTAAATAATAACAAATAGAAAATAATAAGGCATAATGTAGGTACAAAACGATATAACCAAATTGGATGTGAATGTGATTGGTCATGCTTTCTGTTAAAACGATACAGCAACACAATGTTGTACTCTGCTGCTTTAATATACATATCTGTACTTGGGTTGAAGAAATCAAAGTCAACAAACTTTAACAATAGGTTAATGAACTGAGCCCACGTCTTATTTAGTGGCTTTGAAGCCTACATTTTAACATCAAAAGGATATTCTAAGGAGATTCATTCAATAAAATTGTGTTAGCTTAAATGCTTTCATTGGCGCTGATCTGTGGGACATAGAATCCCTCTTTCTCTTAGCCTTTGTCAATCCATGGCGTCTTCGTCGTGTTCCTTTTCTTTCGTATTAGAGAGATTGGGCCCTTTGTGCTTTTTACTTCTCTTTCACTTCACTTGAGTCTTGGCGATGTTTTTGCACTTTAGCATTCTGATTGTCCTGGGTACCCTAGTTCTGCTCGTCAGAACATTTCCCAAGAAAATGGTTCCTGCCATATGTTCCTTCGAGTCCTTTATTCGACCTCATTGCGTACGCAAATAAAGACATATATGAAGGATTATCATGTGCGGCAGATATTTTCTTTTTGGTCATTAATACTTATTCTAGACTCTTCCATATATACTTTACATATTATGTGTTTTTTTTATTTGGTAGTGCTCAAAATGTTGTATCCACTTTCTCCTTTGTAATACTTAATGAATGGAATATAGATTTTTTGAATATTTCATCATGTTATCATAGCAAGTTAGGTATTTGAATTTTTTTTTCTACTGTTTCTTGGCAAACAACATATAGTTAGTCCTATAATCATTAAAGTTTCTTAAGAAAATGTATGTCGTGATTGGAGACCGGATCTAGTCGCACAACCATGGGCTTGATGAAGATATTAGAACGAGAGACAGCATACTATCCCTAAAGGATGACGTGTAACTACAGAACTTAGATCATCCTGGTATGGCGCTAGTTTGCTGTTAATGGGAGTCAACTATACTGTGGAGCAGGTGATGAATCCTAAACTCATATTTTTAGACCATTTTTCTTGCATTTTTCAGCAATTTATGATTCATTTTAATGCAAAATTCTGGAATAATCACAAACTTTGTGTTTTGTAGGTTTTGAATGTAAAAGAAACCAATTCAGTTAGGAAAGCAGCAAAAATTGGCTAAGGCAGAAATGTCACGACAATGGATTTTATGTCGTGACATAATGAAGATCAGAAAACAAAACTATGTCGCGACAATGGATTTTTATTTCATGACATTGTCTAAGAGGTTCCTGAAGAAGAATGTCACGACATTCTTTTGCTTTGTCACGACATTGATAAAAGCAAATGGCAATGCGATTTTGTCAAGACATTTCAAACTTGTGTGTCGCGACATAAAGAACAACGAGAGGAAGGAAGAATGTGGCGATAAAAACAAAACTATGTCGCGGCGAGAAAGCGGCAGTTAAAAGAGACAAGTCAAAATCAAGTTAGTCCATGACAAAGGTTTTTTTATGTTCGCGACAAATATTTGAAGAATGACAAGATCAAAGGCGGAAAATACATAAAGTTCGAAGTCGACATTGCAAGAGTAAGAAGGCTATGTTGCAGCCGGAAAGTTTTATGTCGTGACAACCCATGACATAATGCGGGGAACTGCGTAGTGACACTTAGGATTTTATTGTAGCGACAAAGGTTGAGAAGAACTACGAGAAGAATCGTGACTTGAGAAATTTATATTGCGACAAATGAAAAATTTGAAGGTAGAGATGTTGTCGCGACAATCAAAAACTATATCGTGACATTAATTGAAGAAGCGCTAGAAGAGAGAGGCTGCGGGGAATGTCGCGACATTTCGAAAGAAACATCGCGACACGGTTAAGAAGCGAAAAGAGTTAACATATGCCTCCACGACATTCCAAACTTATGTCGTGACATAAAATAAGCGAAGAGGCGAGAAACTCTGTGCGACCGAAAATTTATGTCCGACACAATGAAGAGTGAAAGAAAACTTGTAGGCAGCTTTTTATGTGACTATACCTTTCAAGTGTTAACATTGCAAGACATGAAAGAAATGTCGTGACAGAAGACACTTATGCTGCGACAGTTATAAGACAAATTTAGCTGAGCTATGTTGCGACATTTTCAAAGTATGTCCCAACATAATTCAAGAAAGAAATACGAGAACCTTTGTCGCGACATAACAACGCTGTGACCTGACAAAGTATGGAGAATGAGCCATAACTCTGATGTTGCGACATAATTTTCCTATGTCACGACAAAGACGTCACTTGGGCCAGTTTTAGGGATCCACAATTTAAGCCTCGAAGTGCAACCCATCATTTGAAAATCTATAAATAGAAGCACATAGGGCATTGTAATGCGACTTAGTCGAACTTGGGCAGCATCTAGGTAGCTAGAGTATCTTTTGTATGTTATTTTCTTTTATTTCTTTTAAATCTGATTTAGTTTGACACATTTAGTTAGTATTTTTCTTTGGATTTGAGCGTGATCCATTTGATTTTTGAGTTGAGTTCATTGCAAACATTTAGATTTCATTATTGTTTGATTTCAATGGAATCTGGAAATTTTCTAAAGTTCATTTATTTCAGTTTGCTTGCAATTTTAGTGAATTTTCCTGATTAGTTAGTCAGTAATATTTGTAATCCAGTTTTGAAAGATTGAGCTCCCTCTAGGAATGGACTGATATTAGTTATCATTTTCTGCGCAACTTGAAAGAATGTCAGAGTTAGAAATCTTGAATTTATTTAGTGGTGTTGTTCTTGAAATTAGTTATTTCTTAATATTGTGTGCGCTTTTCTAGATAAGGGTTGTACCTTACTTTGATTTCTAGGAGGCCCTTTGAGTGACACAGAGATGCAGATTCATGATAGTATAGAACAATTACTTGGGGGATTGTTAGACTAATATTTTGGAACTAATGAACTCTGAAAGATTACTCTGATATATCACTAATTTACTCATGGTGTGAGGATTAGTTGGTTGATATATTAGCTTAATTGATTAGAGTTTCTCCTCGGTTTGATGGAATGATCTTGATCCGTGTTAGCATATCTAATAAGGAGATAGAGAGTTTACTCAAATTCTCTGAATGAGATACCAATTAGATTGGAGGAAGCTTGCACATTGTCATGTCTATGAGGAGCAAAGTGCTTTAGTCTAAAAACAGGGTATGAAGTATTGTTGAGAAAAATACCCGTTCTTAGAAGAGGATTATATCTGATAGCGATTAGACCCATGTGTTTGGAAGGAATATGGTTATCTAATTAGTGAAATGTATAGTGTATGGAGGAATCCAGACTATATTACCTTGCATATTTGACAAATTCAGATTTCAAACTGATGGCTGAATTATGTTATAGAATGATGCAAAAATTGATAATTATATATCGATCTATTTCCCAGTGTTAACTTTACTCAATGAACTCTCAATTCTAATTCATTTTGATTTTCTTGTTATAGTTATAGAATTTTATTTAGTCATTCTTCCTTTAGTTTAAACAAATCAACTTTGAATTTATGAATTCAAATAGTAAGGATCTTGAGTAGTTGGGATAATTGATCTTTAGATCTCTGATCAATCCTTGTGGGAATGATGTCTCTGGACTTAAAATCAGCGTATTACTGTATGACTTACATGTCCTTACAGAAATTGAACCAAATAATAATTTTCATTCTTACATACACAATCGAAAACATTTTCTTATAATTTTTAGCTAAACAACAAGTTTTAGCATTCTTGTTGAGGATTGAATAGTCCACACAGTGATCATGTTGAAATAAGTTGCAATTTTGTGTCTACGATAACAACTAATCATGTAATCAAGTTTTTGAATGCCAGATTCTTGGTGAACATAGTCTTTAGTACTTGATGGCGTAAATTTGTTATACTAAATATTTTGGTCATAACAAGTTTTTGGCGATAGTTATGAGGTTGAATTAGTCTTTGTGACAGTGGATACTTGGTCAAATTATGGTCTTATCAAGTTTTGGCGACATTGCTAGGGATCGGTTGGGGAAGAATTTAAATATCAATATTCCAACCAAAGAGAGAAATTGCTAATTTGGACATTTTCTGTTTTTATCAAAATTTGAAAAGATAAAAATAGTTTTAGCGCTAGTATTTGAATGAGCTTAAAAATGTTTTAGGAGCTTATAGTGATATAACTACTTTTCATTGATTTCATTTGATCTTAGTGTGTTTCCATTTCAGGAAGACATTACATGCATCGAAAACTAGAAGCAGAATTGCTGCCTTTAGACACAGAATTGGAGAAGACACTGAGAAATCTAAAGAAAGTTCAAAGTGCTGAATCAACAGTTATGGGAAAATAAAGAGAGGTACAATAAAACACTCAGGCAGAAACAACAACAGAGAAGCCTCAGAGGTAAAGGACTATGGAGGATTTTTGGAGGCCAGTCATTAGAGATGAATATTCTACTGTGAGACAACCTGCTATAGACGTTAACAATTTTGAGTTAAAGCCAACTTTGATCACAATGGTGCAACAACATCAATATACTGGCCATCTATTAGAAGACCACGATATGAGCATATGGGAAGATTTATGAGAATGACAAATAAAGTAAAGCTAAATGGGGTGAGACATAAGGTGATCAAGCCGCAACTCTTTCCCTTTTCACTGAGAGATGTGACAGCCACTTGGTTTGAATAATTGCTATATGGATCAATGAACAATTGTGAAGAGTTGGTGGAGGCTTACATAAGCAGATTCTTCCCTCCTGTCCTCACTTCAAAAAGGAGAGGGGAAATCATAGTGTTTAAACCGGAGATGATGAAGTCTCTATAATGCATGAGAGAGATAAAAGAGGCGACGAAAAGATGCCCGATGCATGGAATAGATTTGACCACCGGATGGACATCTTTTTATCACTCTATGAACTACACCTCCAAGAGTAAAGTGATACCTTCTTTGTCGACATTTATTCAAGAGGAAGAGTGCTGAAGAGGCAAAACAGTTGATTGAAGATCTAGCAAAAAGCAACTACAGTGCTCCATCTGAGACTTTAGGGAGCATCGACAAGTTTGAAAAGGAAGTGGGGTGATAGAAGCGAGACGAGAATGAGGCGCCATAGGCTTGAACTTGATGCATTGATAGACAAATTGAAACCCGAAGAAGAACGCATTCATCACATGAAGTGGGAATAGTTGAAGGAAATGAGCAGAAGAGTAGTGTTAGAGAGGAGCGCTCGCAGGGTCCCTATCCAAGTTGAGAGGCTCAATTTGCCAATGGCAACAAAGCTCTGACTTCAAGCCAAACCTCAACTTGCCAACTCATTACACACCAACACTAAGGAACCATGAGAATTTCTAATATGGAGGTGGAGCACTCAAGGTCCAAGATGTAACATCCCGAAGTATACCCTAGTTGTTTTCGACATGTTTAGGGTTTAATGAAGATAAATAACGAATTTTCCTAGGGAAATAAAACGAGAAACCAAGAAGAACAATATGAGAGCAAAAGGGAGTAAATATGTAATTTACCATTTGAGGACCTAGTGGTCATAAAAGGAAAGACTAAGGGGTTAATATATGAAATGCTTAAGAAATGAAATGCAAATAGAAGGAACCTATGGGCTTAGAGGAGCAATTGAGAGGGACTTAAAACCAAGTAGGTTTCTTGTCTTGGCTAAACATGCTCAAAACATGGATAAAGGCAATTGGTCTCTCATTTTGGGAATGAAACTGTCAGAAAGAAAGAGAAGGAGGAGGAGAAAGAGAGAGGAGAAGAAGAGAGAAGAAGAAAGGAGATAAAAAAGGTGCTGGAAATCCTAAAGTTTAGTATGGATACATGATGTGGGGTTGTGTGGAACAACCTTTGTCTGATTTAACATTTGTATTTGATTTTCTAGAGGTTTTGATAAGATTTCATCCTAACCAAAGAATTATTACAGGAAGAAGTAAAAGGTGGGTAAAACCCCCAAAATGGTGAAAAACGCTGAATCCTCCTGTTTGAGGTTGGATTCATGGTTTAAATAGCAAGTAATTGAGTTAGGGTTGAACAAATACAAAAATTCTTTGTGTTTAAGTTTTATTATTATGAGTTATGGCCATATATTAGAATGGTTTTGGAGATAATTCATGAAAGTTTTGAAAGAAAGATATGTAATGAAAGATGATTTGAGTAGAAAAGAGATTACAAGATGAATTTGGAGTAGTTTTGATGTGTATATGGGTATTAGTGAGTTGATTTGGGTATCAACGTATGTGGAAAAATGGAAGAAAAAAACACATTATCGGCAATTCGAGGGGCGAATGCGTCTGAATAGCGGTACCGATCGTGCATAGATATTACTGTTTTTTCCTATTTTGTCAGCGTTCGTATTTTGGCCATAACTTGCTTATTTTACAGTCCGATTTAGTGATTGATTCTTTGGTTAAAATGAAACGAGAAAAACCAAACATCCTAAAATAGATACCTTAATTCTGGTTCTATGTGGCTCAAAATTCTACTCAAGTGGGGCTATCATTCAAACCAAAATCACATTTCGATTTTTGACCATAGAGTAGTCCAGTTGGGCTTTAAGACATAACTTGAGTTCCAGTGCTCCGATTTTTGTGATTCCAGTTGGAGGAGAACCCATAGCACTATGTAGCTTTAAGGGAGTACAAGAATCGGTATCAATATGGAGTCAAGAGACACTGGAAAATGGGTATTTCAAACTGTCCTGAGTGTAAAATCGGTAAATTGACTAGTTTGACATGAAAATACCATAACACTAGTTTGGATGATCAATTGGAATGATTCAATTTCTAAGTAAAATACATTCATAGAGGGACAAAGAATACGCAGACTGATGTGTGAATACATAGGCATCTATACTTTATATAATTATGTGAAATGCCATATGTAATAGGCATGAGACAAGAAAAGTATGGGAAATGAAATATGTAAGATGTGTTCATGAAACATGAATATGATATGAAACATGAAAACGAACAGAAATATGAACATGAACATGAATATGATATGAAACATGAAAGCGAACAGATATATGAACATGAACATGAATATGAAAGGTAAAATGCCTTGATCATAGAATGTGATTAAGAAAGGCCATGAGTTCTGAAAGACATATGATAGTATGACTACCTAGGACCGAAGAATGAATGAGTGGACGTTCTGATCGGTGCTCGACACTCTGCTTAGTACTTAGGTACTCTTGATTAGTCTTTCTGACACTCTTGTTCGGTATCGGTACTCGATTAGTCTTCGACACTCCCATCGATTACTTTGGTACTCCTGGTTAGTCTTCTGACCACCTCCAGTCTTGTATTGTACCTTTGGGTACTTATTGTGCTGTGTCCTACTCATTTCTTATGATTGGTCTGGTAGTCAAACAGTTATATGATAAGACTTTGAATAAAGAATAAGAGTAAAGAATTGAACATGGTAAAGTTCTGAATGTACCTACGAGTACCTCTGTATTTGCTCTGCAGTAGTACCTCTTGAATTTATACGTACCAAGTAAAATCTACCTTAATTACCTACGAATACTTAGTATTAGTAAAATAAGTGTAAGTTACGCTTCAATGTAAGTATAAAGTTAGTATTTTCTCTGAGTGCTTAGTATAATGAATCTTGTGTAGTACCTACAGTGCTTTTTATATAGAATAAGCTCAGAGTATAAGATCAAGTACAAAGAATATGCCCCGTAATACAAGTATAAGATCTGAAATACAAGAATAAGTATAAATCTAGTAGTACCTACGGGTACCTCTGTATAATGAATATGTTCTTGTAGTACCCTACGAGTGATTCTTTTACACTTATAGTAAAATGTTTTGTAATTTTCTGGTACTTACAGTATCAAATCACAATTAGCTTTGTATTGTGAGTACTCTCATGAGACCACGTAAGACAAGTATAAACTCAGTAATACAAAGACAAGATCCAAAATACAAGAATAAGTATAAGTCTATTAGTACCTACGAGTGCCTACGTATAATGAGCTTGTTATGTAGTACATGGGTACTTTTGTCACAAGTAAAATGTACGTAGTCAGTAAGACAAGTATAAGTTCGTAATACACGTATAAGATGAAATACAAGAATGAGCTCAGTAATACAAGTATAAGATCAGTAAGACAAGTATATGTTAATAATGCAAGAATAAGATCAGAAATACAAGAATAAATTATAGGTTACGCAGTACCTACGGTACCTCGTATCTGATTAATTTGCTAGCACCTACGGTACCGTCGTATGAAAGCTGGGATAAGGATAAACTCAGTAGTACCTACGGGTACTTCCGTATAAGGATAAGTTCCGCAATACCAGTAGACGTTCCGTAATAACTCTGTAGTACCTACGGGGACCTCCAAACAAATGTAATCTCCGTAGTATAAGTATAAGCCCTATGGTATGAGTATAAGCTTTGTAGTACCTAAGGGTACCTCTGTATAAGCATAAGTTCTATCAACTCCCACGGGAGATATGAGATAGATATAAGTACCAGTACGTGTATAAGTATCTGTATAAGTGTAAACTCACGTAACTCCTACGGGAGCTACGAACGTTATATGATGGATGGAAGTATGAGTGCGTGATAAGTACCTCAGTCTGAGAGTATGTATAAGTTCGATGCAGTATATAAGAATACGAATAAATTTGTGTCCTCTGGGAGATCGGAATAAGAATAAGAATTACGCCATGAGTGTAAGATGCGAGTAATTATAAGATCAGATGTTATAAGTATAAGTTCGAATAAGAATAAGTCTACTATAAATTGTGAAGTTTTGAGTAAGTATAAGATAAATTACGGTATAAGCCTGTAGTATGTACGGGTAATAAGCTCTGTAACTCCGATGGGAGATCGAATAAGCATAAGTCTGTATAAGCATAAGTAATTGTATAAGTTCATTATATGAATGCATGAAAATTCTGATATATTGTTATTGTTTATGCTTTAGAGTAATGTATGCATAAGACATGTTTCCCTTTCAAGGCGTAAAGCATACGGGGAGTTTTAATCGGGTGTAGGTGAGGAGATGACGTCTGAAGCTTCCCATGCGAATTTGTAGGCCAACACACTAGTAGGGGTTCATCACCGGTATGTTCCGTTACTCGGTTGTAAATGTAAAAAGTCACAGGTTTTTGTATATGTAAGTGAGACTCAATATATGTGTATAGAATTTGATGGACACCACTCCGATGGTAGTTCTTTTGTACAGGTAAATGATATTTTGATTCTGTTATAAAAAAAAAAAAAACAGGTAAAGAGTCCCAGTATATGGTCTCACACCCCGAACTCGGTTCGGATCATGACATCTGGTCGGACGGGAATCGAGGTGTGACCGCAGACCAGTCTGGGAGTACTTCAGCAATAGTATGCTTCACAGGGGTTCCAAGGACAATAGCAAGGGAGTCAGACAGAAGAAAACCCAAGATAAAGGAGATCTCAATCCTTTGAAGATCAAATGCTGACATTTATGGGAGAGAATAAGAGGTTGTTGAATATTCATAAGCAGAAATTTGCTGAGCTAGCAGCATTTCAGGCAAACACAAATGTGTTTCAGGTTAACACTAATGCCTCTCTAAAAAATCTAGAGACACAAGTACGACAATTGGCCTTAGCAATGCAGAACTAGTGAAGCCTTCACAAGTGATACAAAGAAGAATCCTAAAGATTGTATGGTGGTGACTGAAGTGGTGAAGTTGGAAACGGAAGAAGATGAGTGAAAAAGAGTGAAAGAGTGAGAGAGAAAGAAGAATTGGAAAAAGAGGACAAAGTGAAGCGGTCGAGGAATTGGTTGAAAGAGCCGAGAAGAAAAGGTGCAAATTGAGCAGTAGGAGGAGAAAAGAAGAATGAAAAAGAAGAGGAAATGCAAGCCTATTGCCTCACGGTCAGTCAGTCGAGACTTGAAGCGAAATGGAGGAAGCCGATTCTGGATTCTTGGATGTAATCCAAGAAAATAGGGTGTATACCTTTTATTAAGACATTGGCTCAGAGATGCCTAACTATGCTAAGTTTCTTAAGGACATTCTAAGTAAGAAGAGGAGTTGCTAAAGAAGAGTGAGTGAATTTGATAGCCACTGCCGGTGTAGTGATACAGAGCCTATTAGTGAGAGATCTGCGGGGATCTGAAGCTTCTGATTCCTTGCACATAATTGGGAAGGTTTAATTTAAAAAGGCTTTGTGTGACTCGGAAAACATCTGCCCAGTGCCACGAATTAGTAATTGAAGAGACTGAGTTTGGGAGCTTACTCCCACAAATGTGATGACCCCTCTAGTAGGCGAGATAGGACTGTGACACAACCAGGAGGAGTCCTTGAAGATGTACTCATCAAGGTAGGAGAATTTATTTCTGTGGACTTTGTAGTTATGGATATGGAGGAGAGATACCCGCAAGTTCCACTACTTCTTGGGAGACCTTTTCCTGGCCACTGGACTGCCTTGATAGATGTGAAGGAGAACTCACTCTTGGGGGTAGGAGAAGAAGCGGTACACTTCAACCTAAACAAAGAAACCACAGAAGCAGTTTGAATGTGAAAATCTGGTGTAAGGCGTAAAAACAATAGTTTCCATTAGTCCTGAACTGAATTTGTAATTCTCAGGATTCAATCAATGAAAAGGAGATGAATTTTCAGTATCATGAGGTTCTTGATTGTGAGTTCTGAATCGATTTTGATTTAAAAAGCAGTCTTAAGTTTGAATGAGAGCGATCTGAAGAAAATCAGCGACAATGAAGAAGACAAAGAAATAGAAACAAGTTTAGAAGGTTAACCTTGAAGGAGTACCTAGACACTTAGTATGCTTTCTTAGGGGGACGAGAAAAGTAAAACCTATGATTATATTAGTTGCATGAACTGTACTTGAAAAACGAAACAGTAAAATTATCAAAATACAAAGCAATTGCTTTTTAGGTAAGAATTTGAAAGGAATCAGTCCTTTTATTTGCATGCATAAAATCCTCTTGTAAGAAAATGCAAAGACCTCCATTGAACATCAAAGAAGACTGAATCCAATAATGAAAGAATTTGTCAAAAAAGAAGTATTGAAATGGATGAATAAAGGCTTTTATCATGCAATCTCGAATGCCTTAGGTGGCAGAGCCAGGTTCATGTGGTTCCTAAGAAATGTGGATTCAACTGTAATCGGAAGTAGAAAGAATAAAATTGAGTTCTATAAGAGCGTGATAGGATGGAGGTGTGTAGTATTAATTACAGAAAATTGAATATTGCAACCGAAAGGATGGCTATCCTTTACCCTTTATTGATCCAAATCTTTGGACGGAGTTATGGGACACCCCTATTTATATTTTCTTGATGGATGATACAGATATAACTAGATTGTACATAGCCCTAAAGACCGAGGAGAAAACTACATTTATGTCCTTACATGGCACCTTTACTTTTAGAAGGATGCCATTTGGATATCATGTCTTATGCCACCTTTCAAAGGTGTATGATGTTTATGTTCTTAGATTTGGTGGAAGAGGTTATGAAAATTTTCATGGATGACTTCTCAGTATATGGATCCAGTTTTGAGAAATGTTTAGAAAATTTGGAAACAGTACTTCAGAGGTACCAAGACATGAACTTAGCTTTGAATTGAGAAAAATGCCATTTCATGGTAACATAGGGTATTGTCTTAGGGCACAAGATTTATGTAGCTGGGTTAGAAGTGGACCAAGCAAATGTTTCTGTCATAAAAACTCTCTTGTCACCTACAACAGTTAAAGGGATAAGAAGTTTCCTAGGATATGCTGGATTTTACAAGAGATTTATAAGGGACTTCTCAAAATCTCTAAACCATTATCACGATTGTTGGAAAAGATGCAAAATTTGATTTTGATGAATCATAAAGATCTACATTTGGAAGAATTAAGTCTAAATTAGTTGACTCCCATCATGGCGACACCTATTTGGAACAAAGTTTGAAATAATGTGTGAAGCCAGTGACTATGCAATGGGGCTTGATATTAGGATAAGGCGAAAAAAGATATTCGGGGGCCGTATCTTCACCTTGATAAAACCTTGATGAGGCAGAGAACTACTCTACCACAGAAAATGAGATGCTGACAATGGTGTTTGCTTGTGAAAAATTCATGCCTTACATATTGGGGTCCCATGTTATAATACACACCGATCATACTGCAATTAAATATCTGATGGCAAAGAAAGAGCTAAACAGGCGATTAGATATCGTATTCTTTATTCACCGAGTTTGATTTAGAAATAAAAGACAAGAAGGGTAGTGATAATGTGATAGCTGATCGCTTGTTTAAATTAGAAAGACCTACTGAAGATGAAAAGAGAAATGAAATAGCAGAAAGTTTTCCTGATGAGCAACTTATTCAGTTGTCAGTCCAAGAACCTTGGTGTGTTGATATTGTGAATTACTTAGCTTGTGAAATTATGCCACTTGAGTTTAGCTACTAGTAGAAAAGAAAGTTGAGAACTGATAACAGCAGATTTTATATATGGGATGATCCACTACTGTTCAGAAGATGAGCAGATTTGATAATAAGAAGATGTGGACTAGAAACAGAACAAGGCAAAATTCTTGATGAATGTCATGCATCACCATATAGAGGATACTTTGCAGGAGATAGAACAACCCATAAAATTCTCTAATTAGGTTTTTATTGGCCTACTCTATTCAAAGACTGTTTTGAATGGGTGAAACATTGTGGATAAATGTTAGAGAAAGGAAACACAAGTAGAAGAAATGGGGAGAGAAGTGCCTCTACAAGGAATCTAGTGAGGTGCAGATTTTTTTGATGTATAAGGATAGACTTGTGGGACCTTTCCCATCCTCATTTGGAAATTTATACATTCTCATAGATGTGGATTATGTATCCAAATGGGTGGAAGCAATAGCTTGTCCTAGAAATGATGCCAGCACAGTGGTGGGGTTCATTCACAAAAATAGTATGAGCAGATATGGAATCAGACATGTAATGGGATTGGCTTTTCACCCTCAGTCAAATGGGTAAGCTGAGATTTCCAATATGGAGATAAAGAAGATCTAGAGAAAACAGTGAACTTAAGCAGAAAAGACTGGTCTATAAAGTTATATGATGCATTGTGGGCATATAGAACTGCTTACAAAACTCCTATTGGAATGTCCCCATATAGGATTGTATTTGGGAAGCCTTGTCACCTCCCTCTTGAACTTGAATATAAAGCTATGTGGGCCATCAAGAAACTGAACTGTGACTTCAAAGCTGCCAAAGATAAGAGATTACTCTAAATGAATGAACTGGAAGAGTTGAGGAATGAAACATGATAAATGCAGATCTACAAGGGATAAGACAAAGTGGCATGATCAAAATTATGTGGAGAGAGTTTAGAGCGGGAGAGTATTCATGTGCAATTCAAGCTCAGTGTTTCTAGGAAAACTAAAGTTAAGATGGAGTGATCACTTACCGTGGTGCAAAGTAGACCCTTTGGAGGCATTAACTGCTTTGAAAACTAATTATGGAAATGAGTTTAAAGTGAATGGTAAGAGATTAAAGCATTATCTTGGAAGGAACATAAATGAAGATTAACTACAAGTCGAAGAGATGGAAAGAATTTTCTTTGAAAGAGACGCATTTTGCAGTAAATGTCTAGCTAAAGACATAAAACATGAGCAACTACTTGGGAGGCAACCCAAATTTTTTTTAATTGTTTGATAGTTTTGATTTTGTTTAATTAGAGTGTTTTAATTAGTTTAGATAATTTAGTAGAACTTTTGAATTCTATTTTTGAATTTATAATTAAGATTAGGATTTATTTTCTTGATTTTTAGGATAATGAAGAATTTGGAATTAGAGATGGATCTTTAATTTTGGAAACATTCGTCTCAAACTCATTATGCAAAAAGTGCACTACAAGGGAATCTTTCTTTTCCCTAACTTGTTCTTTAAGGATAATGCATAGTTAAAGTTTGGGAGTGTATTTTTTATGGAGTAGAAAATGAAAAGTAGCTTTGTTGTGCCCATTCATTGAATATTTTGATTATCATCATGATTGAATGAAGCTGAATCAAGAAAATGAGATGTACTATTCATACTTGAATTGAAGTTCTTTTTTGTTAGACATGTCTTCACAAAGTATGATTTGAGTGGTATGAATATGTGCATACTTATTTGTGAGTTAATTGGTTGAAAATGTTAAAATTAGTTTTTGAGGAAAATACTACCTTTGTATAGTCAGCGACATTATTTCTTTATGTCACGACATTATTTTCTTATGTCGACATTATTTCTCTTTGTCGCGTAAGGATTGCTAACCTTTATACATGAGAGGGTATGTCAGCATTGTATTTTACTTCACCGAGGGTATAATTATGTTGCGACATAGTTTTTTAAAAAAAAAAAACCTAAAGTTAGTGTTTTCCATGACAATTTAAAAAGACACAACAAATCATTTGACTCATAAATAGAGAACCTCAAAGTCGAAAGGTCCACTTCCTCATAAACCATCAAACCTTTCATCTCTCATCTTTCTTCGAAAACCCTAATTCCCAAAACCAAATTTCGACCATGTCTGAGCCATCAAACTTGATTCCGAACCTGAACGAGATAATGGAAGAATATACAGAGAATGAGGAAAAAGCCATTCAGGAAGTTCAATCATGGGCAATGCATGAAGAAGAAATAAGAACAAGATTAGTGATAAAGCGAAGAAATGAGAAAAAGAAAAAGGGAGCTAAGGAAAATTGGGCCCGAGCAAAGGAAAGAAAAGTAAGTGATTTTGTTTCAGGCGTCGCGTATTTAGCTTGGAAGGATAAGTTAACGTCTGAAAATTTCATTGGCAGGGGTTCGATGAGTTAATTTCACCCTTCTTGGAAACGATTGAGAAGAGGATGACACTTGTTAGTGACACAAAGTCTGGTTTGCTGATGTAGTCAGGAATTTTATTCAAACATGGTGGAATTTGAGAGAAAAGGCTTGTATATATCCAGAGGAGAGTGGATATCTTTCACTTGAGAGAAAATATAAATGAAACATTTAATTTGAAGAACAAAAATGGTTTGAAGTTTAAGGGTGGTGAAAGAGACAGTGTAAATGAGAAAAATCTGAATTTTTAGAAAATGATAAAGCAGTGTTCGGTTGAAAACCAGAAATTTTCTAGATCTTGGATGACGAAACGGACTTCCACCATTGAAATCGTCTGCATGAAATCTGACTACCTAGTCGAATTTAAGTCGGATTTTTAAGATGATGAATTTCATGTTTTTCGAATTAACGTGTAGCAAGTGACACATATTGATTGGTTGAATGACTCAATTATAGCAATGTGTCAAATGGAGAGTTGAGTCGAACAAGAGAAAATCTGAGGATGGCCATGTGTCGAAGCCTTTAGAGGAAGGAGGAAATCCAAGTTTTGGATAAAGGATAAGGTGAAGAAGAGAACCAATGGGGAAGTAATGTGTAGCTGGAGGAACCCACTTGAAGTGTTGGATCATTTCGGTGGGCGGAGAAAGGTGGAGGGGAGAAAGAAAGGAGAAAGAAAAGAAAGAGAGGAAGAAAGGGGAGGAGTGAGAGCTCCAATTTTCTCTCTAGGATTATTGAAGATCGGATAAATCGGTTTTAAGTTGGAACCAAGATCTGAAGTTCTTCTACTAGGTAAAGGCCGCGTGGGTAAAGTCCGGGGTTTCGCCAAACTCCGAAGGTAGAGTTTTTCTCTGCCGGTTTAATTCTTGTCAGAAATTTGTTCAAGTGGATGGGGTGTTTGGGGGTCATGACGACGTGCATTAGTCCCTTAAATTTTGGGACTAAATGTTGGAAATTTCGGGACTGTTTGGACACAATATGAATTTGGATTTTTGAGACTATTTTGGATGATCCAGAGTGAAATTTTGGGAATTTATTTTAGGTAGTTAAGGGTGATTTCGGATTGCTCCAGTCCATGTGTCTTTGTTTTCTTAATAATGTTATTGCTAAAATATAGATAACACGTTAGTTGTCTATAAATTATGTTATTATATGCTTATTTGATATAATGCGTGAATTAATAAATGAGGAAATGATATTTCGCATTTCATATGCATGGGGACACCATAGAGTATTAGGTATGAGTGCATGACATGATTTTTGACTAAATATTATCAGAGGGTTGACCAACAAACTATTTGTCGGAGTATGTCCACAAAATAATATCGGAGGGTTGACCAACAAAACTATTGGTCGGAGTATGTCCATAAATCACATCGGAGGGTTGTCCACACAAAATATTTGTCGGGTATACCCGTAAATTATATCGAAGGGTTAACGATGAATTTGATATCGGAGATTGTCGATGAGTTTTAGAAACAAATCTTTTGTTTTGAAAACGGTTTTTCATACATGGCAAGTGCATGTGTGATGGAGTCGGTGATGACTCGAGGCATGAGGCGTGGCGTGTAGGCGTTGGTAGGAATGTGCATAAATTTACTTGAATGTGTGTGTGGTTGCCATTGCACGTGCACTTAGGTGGGGAGTAGCCCTTATAGGAGAATTCATCTATTGGGTATTGCTCACCTCGTCGTAAGAAAATATTTTCAGGTACTGGAGGTACACCAGGGGGATGAAACCTACCCAAGACCTTATTTGTGAAGAAAAGGCCATATTGGCTTTGTTTTGTATTTTGTAAATTTTGGAAAGAAAACCCAGTTTCTGTACATGTAAGAAGAAAAGAGTTGTAATTAAACTCATTTTGAATGATTAATGCATTTGGGCAAGATTTCTAGGTTTCATGTTGCCTTTGTAATAAAAATATATTTTATCATCTAATTTAGGGTGTTTTGGAAAAGAAAAGAAAAAGGGGTGGAGAGTGCGAGAAGACAGGGTAAAGTGCAATTGCCCATTTGGTCTCTGTCGCGATAGAGAATCTTCGACCATGTGTTGCAACATGGCTTTTAAGGTATCCATGTTTCATGGTCCTTAGGCCAAGCGCCTGACTTGGCTAGGCATGCTTGCAACAGTGTGTGCCAGCGGTGAGATCTTGCCGCGGCTGTGAGCTTTTGACTACGTGTCGCGGTAGGGTCTTTCGTGTTGCGGCAGTGGTTCCCGAGGTATCTTCAGGCGAATTGGAATCAAACCGAGTTCTTTTTAGCCACAATGTCCGACATAAATTTTGTGTCGCTGACGAGATTTGAGGTTGAATCGGGGGTGTTTTGGGTGGCGACAAGGGCCTTCTGTGTCCGCGGCCGGAGTTTTCCATGGGTAGGACATTCCCTTTATCGCGACCAGGAAGATTTTATGTTGCAGGGGTTTCTTTGGATGGTGATGACGAGTGCCTTGTCGCGACCCACGGGCGGGCCGGCGCGCGCGCGATCGCCCGCGCATGATAGGTGCGCCTTGTCGCCCCTGACGGAGCCGGGCGTCTGCCCGGAGGCCGATGCGGCCTTCACAAAGCTCACGGCCGGCGCCCAGTGTGCGCGTCCGCACGCATGACGGGCTCGACAGGGAGTTTTGTCTCGATAGAGTTGTCTAGTAATAACGATCCCATTGTGTTGTTACCTTTGTTTAGCTCTTATTCATGGACCTTTATTCATAAAGAGGTTTTTCTGAATTTTGTTCCAAACCGGTGGGACTAAAGAAAAAAAAAAGAAAAAAAAAGGACTCTCGAGATTTGGGGCGTTACAACCAGATTACCAAAAGATAGTAGATTTGCTTACAAATGGAAAAGGGAAATGGAGTTCTACAAGGAAGAAATACCATGGATCTAATAAGAGGCATTGACGGAAAGAGCTAAGGTTTTGATTCTTCTTTATTTACTTAGTCCTTTACTATCCCGACACCTCGATCTGATAAGAGAAAAGGAGGCGATACTCTTATGCTATCTTAAAGGAGTTCTGGAAATTTAGTGTTGGGAAAAATAATAGAGACTATATTTTGAACTCCTTCAGAAGCAGCTACAGAGGATTAGTACCCCATCTAGCATTAGTCACCAGACCGTGCATCATGGGAGGTGTGGAAGAAGATTTGGAAGAAGAAGAAACATGCCCCAGAGCTTCTCCTTTGACATTGATTGGAGTAACCAAAGGTCCAAAGAACATACATGAGAAAGAAGTGAAGCGAAGAAGAAAAGAAGAAGAAGAAGAAGAAGGGGATGACGGAGAAAATTTAGGCAATTACGGTTGAAGCTAGCTCAAAATGACAAGAGAAGTAGGGAACTTAGGCCCTATACGGAATGTATCCCCAATAAAGAGAACTCTATCGAAACTGGCGACTCAGGGCAACAAAGTAACAATGTTATTGATGGAGGTCTTTGAGGATTATGAGGCCGGAGATGGGAGGACAGACAGCTAAGAGAATCTGTTGCAGATTAGAGAAGAATTTGTGATTAGGAAGTTGAAGACGAGAGATCAAAATTTGGAATGCACTCAAACAGAGAGATGAAGAGTGGATGGATAAGATAGACAGAAGAGAAAAAGAATTAAAGGAATAACTTGGAATTCGAGGAAAAGGCGTTCATTCGGACCCATTCGCTTGAAGAGACAAAGGCTACGAAGATAATGAAAGAGAGAGAGGATGCAATGGAGCAAATATGTGCAAGGCAAAATGCCTTTGGATACTTCATAAGACATCAGAGGAGTAAACCTCTTGAAGAGAGATGAAGATGGAAACAATCCTAACTACAGGGAAAAGTTATGGACAAAGATCTTAGACATGGTAAATAATAATTTGATCAAAATGTACTCTGCCCAGGGTGAATTTGAGGGAGTCCTAAATTCCATTGGGCAAAGATACAATGATCTTATTAAGCAAGTGGCTTTCTCAATGGAGTGGTATGCACCTTCATAAAGAAGGAAGGTAGTAAGGCTAGATGACCGATGGTCAAATCACAGGATTCTCTCCCTCCTTTGATACAGTTGTAGATAAAGACATGATGAATAGAACCTTCCCCTTAAGTATGATAGAAAAAAGAAATAACCTACCCTATTTTCTTTCATTTCTTAGGTCTTTGCAATTGAATTCCATGTACAAGCAAACATAAATGAAAAATCAGTTGCAAAAATTTGTGTCCAATTCTCTCTTGCATTTTTCTTGTGTCTAGTTTCTTTTTCATTGATTGAACTTCAATAAATAAAGAATGATGAATTTTTTTTAGTTTGAATAGCTTTGCTGAATAATGGAGAAACCAGTTTTCCTGAGTTTATTTGTTGATGAGAGCGGTGAATTGTTTGGTGGAATATGAATGATGAGTGAATTAAGTTGCTTGTGCTATGATAAATTTTTCAAAATTGAATGGCTTGATTAATGTAAGCTTTTGAGTTGTGAATTAGCATAGCAACATGTCCAGAAAACCAAACAAGAGGGTATTTGATAGATGAAATTAAGGGGTAGGATGAGATGAATTGAAAGAGGAAGTTGTAATGTTACATCAATGAATAAGTTGAGCTTTAAGACTTAGGAAGGTTTAAGCAAATGATGGAACAAATAAGACTTATAATTATGTTTTTGTAAATAGTTTGAGTTGTGTAGATCTTGAAAAACAATGCACATAGTGAAAGTAACTCTGGAAGCAATTTGTGTGTTGAATTAGGGACATCTTAGAGATCCATCTGGGTTGTCCCCAAAAGTGTCAAAACTTGTTAGATTCTTAGTCAGGCGGAAATCTAGGCAATACCACTAACAGGAAATGATAGGCAATTCTTGGAAGTTAGACCTTTCAAAGCTTACCCTTATAATGTGCATACGCATATGCCTTGTTCCCTTATTTAGGCCAAAGCCAATTTCATCATCAACTAACTTAAATAGAAAAAACCTAAATCCTTCCTTAAATCTAATCCTATAGTAAAGAACCCTTGTTTTGCCTAGATTGCATGACAAGTACACATCAATATTAGAAAAGGATAAGTTTGGGGAGTATTAATTTAAAAATGTAAAGGAGGATAAAGAATAAAGGATGGGAAAGGAGAAGGAAACGATTGAGGGAGAGAAAGAGGAAAAGAATGAAGAAAATAAAGCTTTGGCTAAGTATCAAGGTGGAATGAGTTTTGTCTTATGGCCTTCCTCCTTGAACAATTAGTTCTTAGGGGTGTATCAACATCTAGTACCTAATGCAATTGGTATGAGGTTGCTAGCCCAAGTTCTTTAAGAGGTAGTGTAGAAGCTTAAAAAGACAGAACATTTACTGCTATTCCATAAGCCTTGACGCATAAATGAAAAGTAAAGGCTTTAATTTGAGGAGTGAATTCTGAGTTTAGAAGGTGGTCAAGAAAACACCCTGATAGAGATTATGTAGAATGATGCCCCCAGATCAAGTTGGGGTTGTTTTAAGATTGACATCAGTGGAAAGTAAATGATGGAGAATGAAGGTAAATATTTTGAGTTGTAAGTGGAATCTGGGTAAAACTTTAGGCCCAAATTGTCCATTATACCTGCCATTTACCCAAACCACATATTATAGAGCCTAAAGAGACCTAATTGATCTTGAAGGTTGCTTATCTGCCTACATTAAGTGAGTGTGCAAACAACAAGTATATAGAGACTTAGAAGAATAAAGGAGAGTTTATTATCACGGGTGAGTGTCTCGGAAGATTAACCTTAATCGCAAGATGAAAAGAGAGAAGACCATCACACACTCACAAATCAGGGTTAAATAATGGAACTGTTTACACTATAGGAATTATTTGTATGTTTACTGAACTTACTTGAAAATCTTCATTGCTCTGGATTGGAAACTTGTTCAAAAATAATTTTCTGACTAACTTTATTTTGAGCTAAATTATGGATTCAAGAGAAAAAAGATGTCTAGTACGAGAACAAAATATGCGCAAAATAAAAGCTGAATTATTTGAAGACGAACAAAATTTTCTTTTCTTTACTTGGAATAATAAGCTTTAAGTTTGAGGGAATTGATGAGTCCTAAGCTCATCTATTTTTAACAGTCAATTTTTCTTGCATTTTTTAGCGGTTTATGATTCATTTAATGCGAATGGAATCACCAATTTTGTGTTTTGCAGGTTTGAAGTATAAAATAAACAAATCGACAAGAAGAAATGCAAAAAAAAATTGGCTAAAGGCGAGGAAATGTACGATAATAAGATCGGGAAAGACAGGGTATGTAAAACAATGGATTTTTATGTCGCGACATTGCTTGAGAAGTTCCTAGAGAAGAATGTTGGGACATTCTTTACCTCATCAAACATTGATAAGCAAATGGCGGTACAATTTTGTCAAGATATTCAAGCCTATGTTGCGACATAAAAGCCCAAGGAAGGAAGCATATAAGTGATAAAGCAGAACAATATCTATTAAATAGAAAACAACAAATTAAAGACAAGTCAAGTCAAGTTGGTCGCAACAAAGGTTTTTATGTTGCGAAAAATATTTTGAGAGGCCAAATACAAGATAAAGGAAGTATTTAGTGACATTTTCAAAGTATGTCGCGTTATAAGGATCATAAGTCAACATTGCAAGGCAAGAAAGGCTATGTTGTGAGGAGAAGTTTTGTCGCAACAACCACAATATAATGTTAAGAGGAACTGCATGACACAGAATTTTATTGTCGCGTATGAAATTTATGTCGCGACATATTGAAACTGAAGGTAAATATTTCATGACAAATCAGCTATCTCATGGCGACTGAGTGAAGAAAGCCTAGAGAACTGCGAATCATGCCTTATTTTCGAAGACTATCGCGACACAGTTAGAGCAAAAGAGTTAGTTTATGTCACGACATAAAACAAGGTTGAAGGTTGAGAAACTTTGTCACAACACAAAAATTTATGTCGCGACATATGAAAGAGTAGAAAGAAGAAACTTTGTTGCGACAAAGATTTTATGTCGCGACATACCATTCAATTATTAACATTACAGGCATAGAAAGAAATATCGTAATGAGATGATGGAGTGAATCATGCATGCATTGTTAAAATTTCTACGATATTTTATAAGCTCAATTGCGTGATTCACAGTCATATTCACTAATATTGAGCTAATCCCTATCTTTGTAATGTTTTTTAAGACATATCGATGTTAGAGATAAAAAGGAAGCTAAAATATTAGAAGAGCCAGCGGAGAAAGCGATGAAAAGTGCAATGGAGCCTTGAGTGCATGATAGCGAGGCACTCCATCTTTGCGACATGGTAGCCAATGACGGCGTAGAGCCGTCTGTTTGTGGCGGGAACTGGATTGGCGATTCCAGTGTACTCGGTACCGCGGCGTACTTGAGTCCTCTTTTCGGGCGTGAGCGTTAAAAACTATGATTTTTACAGACCAGTGATGGACCATGATCTGAATATAAAGGGAAGCAATTTAAAGGCAAGAGGGGATCGGAGCGGGGCGAACACAAGGAGACGGATAAAGAGAGAGTTGGTGGAGACGGATTCCGAGAGATCGCGAAGATGACTTCTTATGTATTTCTTTTCTGATTACGTTTTGATCACAGAAAAAAATCTTTTATTTGTAATGAAAATCATTATGAATTAACTTTTCTCTCTAGGGTTTGTCAACCCCTAACCACACCATCATGGATTAATGCTAATTGTGGTTTATTTAATATTGATATGAATATCTATGGTTGCTACTCCTGAATTGTGCGTGTTATTGTTGGCTTGGTGTGGCATGTTAGTCACTCAGGATGAAATATAGGAAGTGTTATTTCCTTGGGGACATGGAGTAAGCAACGCAGTCAATCGGGGAATAGAGATATTCCGCATTCAAGTGTAGCACTGGGTTTTCATGCATCTCGAAGTCAAGGGTGGCCAGAATCTGATACACTAATGCGAGATAGGCAACTATATCTAGAGAAAATATCTTATAGGCACGATCAGCCGCTAACATAAATCATGGAATATTAAGTATCGCTATCTAGGTTAAAATCCATGTCAAGTGTGGTAGGCGAGAAAGCCAAAACCTAGTTTTTCTCATCATTGCTTTAAATAAATTTTTAATATTAAGGCTTTACTTTAAATCGATTAATTTAGTCGTAATTCGCCATAGGACTAGATCCAAATATTGTTTAGATCATCAACCGATTATTCAACACACTTCTCTTCATGGGAGCGACATGACTAGCCACTACCTCGTGAACTCGTAGCGTATACTTGCGCTCACAGTGCGCATTTTTACCAACACACACACTCACTTTCGACCGTCAGTTTTAGCGCCATTGCCGAGGAGGTTTAGTGTTGATATTGACAACGATTTTAAGTTGTACTTTGGTTCAATTTTATTTTTATTTAGTTCTTTTGCTTGTAATCATTTTTATTATTCTTTGTTTTAAGTATTTTACCTTATTCATAAATGCTTTGTGACGGTCTTGACTTTGTACTTGTGATTTACAGAGAAGCAATTAGTGGCCATCACGAAGACCAGAATCACAAAAAAAATTACTTTATTCGATCTTGAACCGAAGCGGACATTACATGATTATGAGAGAAGCACACGCAACTCATTTCAAAATCATTGCGAGAATCAAGAGGATGAAGGGCAGTTCCGGGAAAGGGAATGAACCATGATGGATTAAAGATGGACATAATCCATATGAATCAGGTCACGGATACGTTTGTCTGGCTGATAATCCGCATATGATACTTGAGGAGTTCGCCTTACCACCTATAGTTGTTCAATTAGCTATACGACGACCACCCATCAAACGAACAACTTTGAGGTGAAAGGAGTAACTCTGCAAATGCTCCTAATATCTGATTTCATGGCACCTAAGTGAGAATCGAATGCACATTTAATAAGTTTATGATGGAAGTTGCGACACGATCAGAGTATAATGGAGTATGACTCTTAGATTGTGTCTATCCCCAACGTCCTTAGCGGCGAGCTAAGCATTGGTGACTAATAACTATTTGATTCCCATTACCTTATGGAATGACTTAGTGCGAAATTTATGACAAAATTTTCCCACATGAAAGATGTATGATTGAACACAAAGAAGTTAACACATTCGAATGATTCGAGGAGAACTTGGCCTGGGCACGGAAGAGATTTCATGAGCTCTTGAGGAGATGCACCATCCTGGATTAAGTCAGTGGATCTTTGGTGCACCGTTTTACTCACGATTCAAGCGAATCATCTAGGGTAATCATTGATGCCTCAGCAGGAGGTGCCCTAATGAAAAAGACTACATATCAAGCTTATGAGATATTGGAAGATACAACCACTAATACTTGTCAATTGGCCTGAGGTGTCGGCACCTAGGAGTCATAGCGGGAGCAGACACAGAAGTTCTTAGTAACCTGGTAAACCATGTCATGTAGTTAACTAAACATCTATAGAAGTAGCAGTCACAGTAGATCACAGCCTTGAGAATAATCCTTGGGAGATATATGTAAGGAGTCTTACAGGAGGAATGACACGAGTACTATGAATTGTCGGTCGTGGTAGATACTTAATTTGCATTAAGCCACGATTATGTGAATCAGTAGAATCAACAACAATAGGGACAATATGGAGGTAATACGTATCAGAATAGGTACCATAATCATAATCAGAATCAAATCAAGGCCAGGGTTGGAGAGGTAACCAGAATAATCAGAGCAATCAGAACTATGGCTGGAGGAACAACCATAATAGTATGCCACCACTTCAAGCGAGCAAGCCGCCACCTGCGAAGAAAGTGGATTTTGAAGAAGCCTTAGCCCATATGATGACTTCCCATTGCACATTTATGAATGAGATGAAGGCCACATTCTACAAAATCAAGGCTCGAAGCGACTCACAAAGAAACAAATCCACCCGACCCTAAAATCAAGGGGCTGATTCGGGGAACCTGGAAGTGCAAATGACCAAATGAGCCACATTATTGGCCAGGAAGCTGATATGAGATCATTACCTAGCAACGCTTGAAGAAGAATAAATTGGACAAAAAATTCACAAAGTTTATGGAAGTATTCAAGAAACTACATATAAACATTCCATTTGTTGATGCGTTTGAATAGATGCCCAGTTATGTTAAATTCATAAAGGATATGCTGTCAAAGAAAAGAAGAGTACATTGAACTTAGGGTGAGTGAATCTCCAGAGATGTAGTGCCATCCTTTGAAACTACCACAAAGGATAGAAAAGACCAAATAGTTTTACTATTCCTTGTACCATCGGAACTCCATCTTTGAGAGGGCCTTATGTGACATGGGAGCTAGTATAAACCTCATGCCGTTATCCATATTCGGGCGTCTGGATTAGGTGAAGCTGCCAACTGCGATCCTCCAGGTTGCGGACGGTCACTAAAGCACCCGAGAGGGCGGGGAGGTCACACCGGGTTACGATCGAGGCGAGTTCGGGCGAGGCCCATATGCTGGGACGCTCTTTGTGCTTTTCCACCCGAGAGTTGAACTTGTACAATGGGTACCTGACAATTTACAGTAATAACAAAATCATTACATGCTACAAGAACTACCACCGGAATTGGTGTCATTAAAATCTATACACACATATCTGAGTCCCATTTACATATACAAACATTAACTTTTACATTTTACAAATCAGGCCCTTGAGCCTGCGTGTAGTGAAGCCTTTCTTAGTGTCTTGGCCCGGTAGTATGCGAAGTTTTGGACGTCTTCTCATGGAGCGCATACTTATTAATTCTCATTATGCGATGCGAAACATACATATCTTATACTTGTCTCCGTAGGACACATACTTATGCTTGTATCAGGCCGTATTATACTTATTCAGATCTCTCAAAGGACATATATATCGGACTTATGCGATACTTGCCTCGGACTTATAATTATTGGATCTCCCGAAGGACTATGCGAACCTGTTAGGCCCGTGCCCATCCGGATCTCGTAGGAAATTCTGAGCTTAGACCTTTCTTGAGGTACCGTGGGTACTCACGAGCGATATACTTAATAGCCGTATCTTATCCTTATACTACGGAGCATATCCTTGTTTTACGGATCTTATACTTGTATTACAGAGCTTATTCTTATATTTCGGATCTAATACTTGTATTACGGAGCATATACTTGTCTTACGGAACTTATACTTGTATTACAGAACATATACTTGTCTTACAGATCTTATACTTATGTTACAACGCTTATTCTTGTATTTCGAATCTTATATTATATTCCTGAAGCATATACTTATCTGGATGTATACTTGTAGTGCGGAACTTATACTTGTTTTACCGTCACGGAGTACCCGTGAGTGCCCTCTGGAGATTTTACTTGTACAAAGTACCGTAGGTACTACGAGCAATCTGAGGGTACGCAGCCCAGGTACATCGGATCTTTACCATATTCATTTCTTTACTTATTCTTTGTTAGAGAGTCTTATCCTTATATTGTTTATTCTGAACCCGATCATAAGAAATGAGTAGGACCCATGAAGCCACAAGCCAGAAGTACAGAGGTATAATGATCACCAGAAGCGATACGTGTGCGCGCGTGCTTGAGTGGTAGCGCGATGGGGTGCGAAGCCTTGGAATCCGAGCGTGCTTGCCCACCATGACGGAAGTGTCGTAACACCCGGCGAGTGCCGAAACATCTATCATAATGTGCACAGCGTATGCTTGGAAGTGTCGTAGCACCGGCGGGAGTCTGAAACAGCGTCGGGCGTGCACGCCCGCATGATGCCGGCGCGCACCGGTGGGGTGCGGCAGTCGGTGCGTGTTTGCCCGTTACAGCGGAAGTCTTGCGTCAGCACGTGAGTCTTGAAACCGTCGAGCGTTCGTTCATTCGTCTTGATCTTAGGTAGTCATACGATCATATGTCTTTCAGAACTCATAACGTATCTTAATCACATTCTGTGTTCATGATATATTACCTTTCATGTTCATGTTCATGTTTCAATTCGTTTTCATGTTTCATAACATATTCATGTTTCATGAACACATCTATACATATTGCATTTCCTATACTTTTCTTGTTTCATGCCTATTACATATGGAATTTCATATACTTGTATAGTATGATGCCTATATATTCACACATCATTCATGTATCCTTGTTCCTCTATGAATCTACTTTACTTAGAAATTGGAATCATTCCAATTGAATCATCCAAACTAAAGTTATGGCATTTTCATGCCAAACTAGTCAGTTTACCGATTTTGCACTAGGGATAGTTTGTAATACTCATTTTTTAGGAGTCTTAACTTCATATTTGACACTAGTTCTTTGTACTCCTTTAAAACTAAGGTGCTAAGGGTTATCCTCCTTGGAATCACCCAAATCGAATGTAGATACTGAGATATGTCCTAAACAAACCGGGACTACTTTATGCTCAAAACAGAACCAGAAATTAGCTTGAACATAGCCCCACTTTGAGTGAATTTTTGGGCTACATAGAGTCAGAATTTGAAGGTATCGATTTCAGGGTGTTTGGTTCTCCTTGAAGTCTAGTTTAACAGTAGCAGATCTTAAAATCGGATAGAAAATGACCAAGTTATGGTCAAAATACGAACGCTGGTCAAGCCCTGAAACAATGATGCACCAGGTACCCAGTGGGCGAGGCTACTTATAATTTTGGCCTGCACTACTGTTTAGTGTGAGTACCACCCCTCGAAAATTAACCATCTGAAAAGGTAGTTTTTCTCCTATTTTTCCATATTTGCTACCCAAATCAACTCAATAATCTATATACACATCAAAACCACTCTAATTAAATCTTGTAATCTCTTTACTCAAATCATCTTTCAATACTTATCTTTCTTCAAAACCTTTCATGAATTACTCCCAAAGCCACTCTAAAATGGGTCATACTTATACACAAATAAACACAAGGTTAGATTAGGGTTTGTTCTAACCCAAACTTCATTACTTTGCAATTAAACCATGAATCCAGCCCTCAAGGGGCGAGATTCCATGTTTATCTTGTACCATTTAGCTGACCTTACTTTAAGAAATCTAGGGTTGGGATGAAATCTAACAAAACCCCTAAGAGTTTTGAAAACCATATAAATCCCACCATGGTCCAAATACACATAATCCCATACAAAATCATAATTTCCATACAAAACTCCAAAGATCCATACTAAATGTTAGAATCCGTGCCTTTTGCTCTTCCACCCTCTTCTCACCTCTTCTTCTTCTCTTCCTCTTCCGCTTCTTCTTCTTCTCCCCTTCTCTTCTCTCTCTACGGTTTTGGTCTCTCATTTTGAGAGACCAGGTAATGTCAATTTTTGAGTTTAAGGCCATGTTTGGCCTTTGCATTTATTTCTTTTCTCCCCAATTTTACATTTAGATCCTTTCTCTCTTTATTATTCTCAATCTAACCCATACATATTATACTTTGGCATCCCATCTTTTCTCAAATTCCATAATTGCATATAGCTTATGACTGTTTTTTCTTCTTTTATAATCCTCCAATAGTAAATGACCACTTTACCTTGTCTCTAATATTCCTTTCAGGTCTCGTTTTGTTACGAAAATTCTATTTAGCTTTTATTAAACCCTGGCTTATGTCAGAAAAATGCTGAGGTATGTTGAGTGTTATAGAGAGGTTCATAGAAGACGTTTTGGTAAAGGTAGACAAGTTTATCTTCCCGACAGATTTCATTGTTCTGGACATGGAAGAAGATAAAGAAATACCCATAATATTGGGTAGACCATTTCTCGCCATTGGTAGAGACGATGATTGATGTCTGAGAGGAGAGTTGAAGTGAGGTGCGGGGATGGCGATGTCCGGTAGAGAGTGATACATGCTTCATGGTAGAGACCTTCCAAAGTGTAGTGTCTAGCCAAAGTGGTCTCACTGACCCTTTGGAGACTAGCCTAGTATAAAGTGAATCAGAAGAACTTGGAGAAGAGGTCAAAGAGTATGTGAAATAGATGGACTCCTTCCAGCCTAATAGAAGGAAATACTACGAACCCTTAGGCGAAATTGCTCAAACGTTAGTGCCATCCTTCGAACAACCACCCAAGATGGAGCAAATGCCACTACGCAGCCATTTGAGGTATGCTTATCTTACGAAGGGCGCCTCCACACTTATCGATTGATTATTTCACCGTCCACGATGCTTGAGTAGAAGAAGATAAGTTATTGAGAGTACTGGGGATCACGAGGATGCGCAGGTAGTCTCTGGTGGTTAAAAGGTGATTCGCTTCTATGTGTATGTCGAGATTCTGCTAGAAGATGGTCATAAGCCTTCGGTGGAAACCTGAAGAGGCCCAAGATCAACCATGAAAAGTAGTCCGTGAGGAATCTTGTGAAGTGGCTAGATCTTGGGAGTAATTTATCCTATTCTTGATTGCATGGGTGAGTATGGTAAAAGTTGTGTCTAAAAAGGGAGGAACAATATTGACAAAAATGAATAATATGTGCAGCTAGAACAGTCACGGGTTAGAGGAATTTTGCATTGACTACGGAAATTGAATAAGGCTGCAAGAAAAGACCATTTTCCACTTTGCCATTTATGGATCGGATGTTCTGAGTAGTTGGCATGGCATGAAGATATTCTTGTTTCTTGGATGTTTATTCTGTAACACCTCAAACATTTTTTTTTTTAAATGATTTTTTTCATGGAATTTAAGTTTTAGGTGCAGATTACATCTCATGAATTTATAATAATTTTTAGGAATTATTTCTCATTAAATGGGAGCACCAAGGAAAATATACCAGTAAGGTCAAATTAAGCAGTTGACCGAAATAGAATTTTAAAAATACCCAATGAATGAAAAAAATTGTAGTATATGAAACTTTTAAAAGGTCCAAATATATGTTATAAAAAATAAAATTAATTAAATACATGAATAAAAAAAAACAAAGAAATACGTGAGCAGTGAGAGCAAGATGGGAAAAGTCACTTGATTTTGTTGACCAAGGGCCAAAGAACATTTTTAATAACTCCCAGGCCCTTAAAAAGTCAAGAAGAAAAGCCGCAGGGACTTAAGTGCAATATCAATTAATTTTTAAAATATTAGGCCTCCCAGAAAATCAGGCAGAAAACAAAAGAAAAAAAAATTGAAGAACCCTAGGTTCTCCATTATTGTGGCTTCTGCTAGGGAAGGAAGAAAATTTTATTTGCAGCCAATTCCCTTTGAATCAACCTGTGATTTTTCATGTTGGGAGACTTATGAAGGTATATTAAGCGCCATGGTTTTTATTTTGGTTTGCATGGTCATAGCATTGGAGAAAGGGGCTGAATTATTCAAAAATGGTTGTTGTTTGGATGGTGGTGGGAGTTTGATGGAATGAATTAATTGTTTTTTAATGTGTATGTGCTAGGTTGAAATTGCATTTTGAATCTATAGAATGTGACCTAGAGAGTATGAATTAGGTTTGGTATGTTTAAAATTTGGGGAAAATGTATTTAGAATGAATTGAGGTAAGTAATTAGTGGAATTAGGAGTTGAATCGATTGAATGTAGATTTACTGTTTGAAGGTCGACTTGGACAGAATCATGGGAGGAGGACCTAATGGACGTTAGGGCCAATTTGACATCATTGGAAGGGATATGGATTTTAGTGAAATTTGCCAGCGGTTTTAAGTCCTTTTTAAAGCATTGTTAGAAAAGATATAGGCAAAATACTAACTGATGCGCAATCTGCAAAAAAAAAAACGAGTTTAATTGATTAAACATTAGATATAAATTAGTTGTGAAATTGAATATTAAAATTATAATTTTGGGTATTTAGATATTAAAGAAGGTAGAAAGTAAAAGGGGATTTAAAAAAATTATTTAAAAGCTCTCGAGTTAGGCGATTAAATGAAGCGGGTAAAAAGCGACCTAATCGAGGTAATTGGATAGCAGTGTATTTCGTTATGATTTTGACGTTATCTTTATATTTCTTTTCTTGCATGAATATTGAGTATAGCAGCGAAGTTGGGGGAAGGCTCACACGTTCGGGGTGAATAGCCTAGATGAGCTGGACTAATAGGGGTAGTGAAATTTATATCATACGTACTTGCACCTTGAAATGTATAGCGGTGTTTTCTTTGTTTGACTTGATCGTAGTAATTGACTATGATTAAGACCCTTATTCTTAAGGCATTCATTGAATTAATTGTCATATGCCCTGGGAGTCCATTAATCTTGCATTGAATATTCATGCTGAGCACGGTCAGCTAACTCTTATTGTATTTGGTGTTATCTCTTGTTGCATCTTGGTACGGTCTCATTATAACTATGTCTGGTCAATGTCATTAGTGGGTATATGAATCACAGCCTAGCCGTGGGGAGGTCATTGGGCTATGTGCACATGGTACCCTGCAGTGCGGGCAAGCCGGTGCCCTTCCTAGAGAGGTGCTAAAACTCTGGCGTAGAGCAGGCCCGTTCTGCGGATCTTTGTAGTTACAGAATGCAGTTCCGTATAAAGGTAAAGGAATGTCTGGATTCTGAGATAGTAGAGAAAAACTGACACTACGTATTTCAAACCTCTAAATCTCATTTGATATTGTTGTTCATATTGCCGCTATTTGTTGCATAACCTATGTACGGTGATTGATTGATTGAGCATAACCATCCTTGTGAGCTGGCCTTGAGTACCTAGCCTCCACAGTATTGGTGATATATTTTACTCACGGGAGTTATCACCCCAGTTGATTTCCTCCTTTTGGAGTAGATAGAGAAAAGGAGAATCCGGGCATTCTTGACCACTTAGTTCTATTTGAAACATGTAATGGATTATTATTTTGTTTATTTGGTGAATGAGAGTCTAAGTTTCAGATGGCTCCATGGTGAATGTAGTTGGGTTAATTATTTGATTAAGTAAGATAAATTTTGAATAGTTGAGTTGGATAAGTACAGCACCCAGTGAAACCTTATTGATATACGATGAGACCGTTAGAGTCGTTTTTGTTAGTGGACGACCGAGGTCTATTGTTTATGTTATTTGAGATAATATCATGATATGAGATTTTAAGTTAATTATTAGTAGATTTTAGATTGATAGTGAATAACGAGTTTGTCGTGAACATAAACTGAGCCGGTCTTCTTAGAGATTTTCGGTGAAATTATGGGACTTAGGCTTGCTCTGGGTTTGTTGGCCTTAAGCCTGCCCATTCCCTAGCGCCGGTCCTGACCTATAAAGTGGGATGCTGACAATTCCGGCTACAATCGGATTGCTATAGCCCGAGAGGATCAAAGAAGGCGACATTCATGTGCCTTACTTATGTTTACATTAGCATTTAAGCGAGATACCCTTTAAATTTGTCCTGGCCCACTAGGCACATTTCAGCGCTATATGATGGCTATATTCCCAGATATGATAGAAAAGACAATTGAGGTGTTCATAGACGACTTTTCAGTATTGGGGAACTCCTTTGACAATTGCCTAGAAAACCTGAGGTCGGTGCTAGTTAGATGTGAAGAGACCAATCTTGTGCTGAATTGAGAGAAGTGCCACTTTATGAGTAAGGAAGGCATAGTACTGGAATGGACACTTTTGAAGAGATGGGCATTAGGCAAGCAGAGGTGGGCTTGTAGAAACCACCTCTGTGTCAATGAGACATACAGGAAACTTCAGACACTTTACAGGGTTTATCAAGCGGATTCTATATTTGTTTTCTGGATTTTTGTGATTTATGAGTGCATTTTTGTTATGTGTATTCATTAATGATTAAAGATGTAAGCAAGAGAATAATATGGTGGGTTCTCCTGTACAAATTTGACCTAAATCGAGACAAGAAGGAACATAGAACTAGTCGCGGACCGTCTGTCACGGTGGAAGGAGCACAGAGGAATGAAGTCACGAGGTTAATAATGATTTCTTAGATAGAGCGGCTCTTAGTAATTGAAGACTAGAGCTTGGTTCCATGGTTTGTGAGCTATGTGAATTACTTGAAGTGGCCAAGGTTATCCCTCAGATTTTAGCTACCCATTGAGAAGAAGAGGTTCTTTGCGCATTTGAAGCACTACTATTTGGAAGAACCTATTTTATACAAACATTGTGTGAATCAAGTGGTAAAGCAATGTGTACGAGGAAGATGAAATGGGTGATATTCTAAATCTTTGCCACACCTTATCATGTAGAGCGCACGGAGGTTAGAGGACAATTACAAGGTACTTAATCGAGGTTTCTAACATAATGGCCTAGCTTGTTCCAGGATGCATGCCCGAGTTTGTATCTACACATGATAAGTACCGGAGGAATGAGCGACATTTCACGAACATGATGAACACCCGTGCACAATTATAGTTTAGCTATTTGACTTGTAAGGAATGGACTTCATGGGTCCATTCCTCTCCATTCGATAACATGTATTCTCTTACCATGGACTACTTCTCCAAATGGTGAAACAATGCCGACACGCACTAATGATGCCGGTGTTGTAGTCAAGTTCATGTGTACGTATTTACATTGTTCGGCACTCACGGCATTGATCATTGATGGTAAAAATTTACTCATTTCTACAACAAGATGGTTGATAAGGTCTTGTAAAAATATGGTGTGCGACATCGCACTTCACTCGCTTACCACCCGTAGGCAAATGGATAGGCCGAGGTGTCAAATCGGGAGATAAAGTCCATTTTGGAGAAAACAGTCGATAGTTCAAGGAAAGACTGGTCAAAGAAGATTGATGACGCACTTTGGGCATACAAGACAACATTTAAAACCCCATTGCGTATGTTGCCATTTTGACTAGTCTATGGGAAAGCATGCCATTTGCTAGTGGAATTTATTCATAGAG
>JAEQBH010007679.1:0-178831 GCA_016808115.1 Tetrastigma voinierianum
GTTTTTGTATATGAATCAACAATTATCTTGTAATAAGCTTCGAGAAAATGGATTAAAAATCAAATGAGTTTAGACTCATCGGTGAGGCCGCGTAAGATAGGGCGCCGGGGCTATATATAGTGACCGTTAATGAGAGGCGAGCGCCTAGACTTGGATCTTGTGGGTTTTAGCTCTGTTTCATTCACCCGATTGGTAGTGATCGATGGATCTGGCTGGTAGTACATGGGTTGGAGCTTTGTTTATTTTATGGGTAAGGACATGGCTACGACTACCAAGGCATCTACCTTTCCATTAGAATTTCTTGAGACATGCTCCAGCCATCAAGCTACGAAGCTTTCCAACCACAGGTTGACTAGGCTCACATACTTGGTCATGTGCTGGTCTCTTGTTTCATATTCTTCGTTTACCTTGCGCTGGTGAGTCACTTCTTATGATGATTTTTCGAAGATATGGGGGTGCGAGTCGAGCTCAGCTATTATTGCTTCATACTCAGCCTCTTGTTAGAAGTACGGGGAAATCCAAACGTATATGGCTCTGTTCTATTATTTCCCCGTTCGAGGCTTTAGAGATTCTGACCAGTCGGCTCCGTATGTCGTGAAGGCGCCATCCACATTCGGGGTCCACCGGTGGGTTATCGACCGTTTCTGCGAGGAACCACTACTAAAAATTCAGCTAGTACTTGCCCCTTCACCTTTAGACGAGGTTTATATTGAATACCGAACTCACTCAACTCCAGCGCCCTGCAGGCCATTTTGCCTGACGGTCGGGCCTTATGTATAGTGCTCGCTTGGGAGGTTGGGCGTCCTGATGATAAGTGCGCTTAGGTAGGGACCAGTTTTTAGCAGCTACCCGAAGTTCCAGTGTGGTTTGCTCAAGATGGGTATATCGAGTTTCTGCCTCAAATAGGGACTTGCTTACAAAGAATATAGGTTTCTGCTTCTGATTTTTGTCTTCTTTGATCAATGTTGTACTCATTGAGATTTCAGAGACTACTAAGTAAATATAAAGTGTGTCCCCGCTTAGGGCTAACAAGAACTCAGTTGGTTCATGGAGATATTGTTTGATTAAGTTAAAGAGCCCGGGTCACATTCTGATTCCACTCACCGCATGGGCTCCCTTTAGGTTGGCAAAGAACTACTCAATCGATACAGAAGTGAGATATAACGCCTCTGTGCCGCCAATCTGGCTTAATAATTGTTGCACCCTTTTCTGTGAAATGGGTCTGGTGAATCTATTATAGTCTTGAGCCGGATAGATTAGCCTTCCCCATCCTCCTTGTTACCATAAAACCCAAGAATTTGTCCGAGCTGACTCCGAATGCACATTTCAAAGGGTTAAGTTTCATGTCGTGCTCCCGCAGCACTGGTTTCTTGTAAAATGCATTGTGTGGCTCCAGGTGTTCTCTGGATTTTACTTGTTATTATCGCCCATATATATAAACCCTCCATGGATTGATCTATCAGGGTCGGAATATTCGTCACCATCCTTGATAAGTTGCCCTTTGTATTTTTCAAACCAAATGACATTGCGTTCTAGCAGTACAATCCATGGGGATTAATGAATGTTATTTTCTCTCGTACATGAAGTATTAGAATCGATGGCGTATCTCGAAGAAGGCGTCAAGAAATGACATAATGCCATGCCCGCTATCAGATTCAATAATTTGATCTATACATTATGTAAGCTATCCGGGGACATGTTTCATTGAGATCGCAGAAGCTTACTAATATTACGCCACTTACCACCCTTTTTGGTAATGCACTCACCACATCAATAATCTGATACTTCATCCTCCCTTATAAAACCTCGCAGAAGCATCGGTCTACTCTATCCGAATGATCCATGTGGTCCGTGGAATCGTCTTTCTGTCCCTTGCACCTGCCCGCTTGGTAGCTGAAGACCTTCAATTTGTGAGAAGACACCACGACTTATCCCAACCATACGTATGCTTCTGTGTGAATGTACATCAATGTTGGTGCAGCCAGTCACGAAGCTGTAACCGTGCTTTTTCTCGTTAAAAACAAAAGGGAGCTAACGTAGGTAAATTTCTCTAACCCGTTCAACTCCACTTCTTCTAGTGGATCCACAACCAACGGGTCCTTTTCTTTTGCCCTGATTTGGGCGGCATACTGTGATTGCTATGCGGGTGTAAGATCATTCGGGAAAGGTTATTCGAAATCGCACTTCCATCTTTGTTCGTGCAAGGTTAGTTGATAGCATTGCCATGAACTTTTCAAATAGCTCACCATTGGTGGTAATGCTGACTTATTAATCGCTTCATGGAGTGCAAATAGGTCCGACCTAATTATGGCATTATAAGGCCCCAAGTCTTTGACGACCGAGAACAAACCCGCTGGAGTAACGGCCCAACTCACTAAAGGAGTGCACATCTCCCATCACGTCGTAGTTGCTCCATTGAAAGCCAGAGATTCTCCCAAATTGAATTTAGCATCGAGAAACCTTCATCTCTGTGTAAGGCTAGAAGCTGTGAGTAAGCTCCACAAGATCGCTTTCTTGATCCACCAAGCATTCATGCACATCAAAACCATTTATACAAAGGGTGAGTACTAGGGCATCGTAGTGAGGCACAATGACCCTATTCGGGTTAACTGAAGGAAAGGTTATAGGGCCATCTATTGGCTCAACTTCTTCTTGGTTGCCAGGTAGACGACATTCACCTAAATTTCTCCATAACAAGACCGATGAGTCTCTTTGGTTAACTTTTGATTGATAATATCACTCAGTCACTGCAAGATATAATTTATGGTCGGTTCTTAAGCTCGACAAAGTCACCCTGACCGCTACATCCTTCCTTCTGCCGCCTAACCCACTCCCTGAGGTACCTCTTAAGGTGTCCCGCCTTGATCAGCCTCTCTACTAGGAACTTTAGACTTCGGCACCGATCAATTTCGTTTCCATGGTCCCTATGATAATTGCATTATGAGGATTTGTTTCTCTGAGCGGGATTCGTTTGGATGGGTGCAAGCCATTTGAAATCTGGTAGGTCATGAATGAGGGGCAATAACCTTTCCTACAAGATATTCAGAGGAGTGAATTGTGGGGGCTCTTTTTTTTTATGAGATTGCTCTAGAGGCCGCTTCCGGTTTCCGTTCTGACCTTCCTTAGATGTGGACAGCTTCTTTCCTGTTGGCTTATCTTTCTCAACCGACTGGATTGTGATCATGACCGTCTAGGTTGCTGCTTGGATATTGTCCTCCAATGTTGAGTATCTGTTTGCCCACCTGTATAACTCTTCCATTGTTACTGGAAGGTCTAGTGATATCGAGTAGAAGAAGGGAGTTGACAACCCAAAGCTTCTCCTAAAGTTCTGAAGGACTATGTCCATGTCGTAAATTTATCTGTTAGACTCCGGCCACCTCGAATCTCCTCAGAGTCTCGCATGAACTCGTCTCATGTTTCAAGATAGTTTCAAAGTGAACCAATGTCTTTCTAACGCACCGATCATAGTTGTTGCGAGATGAATACTCCCCAAAGTTCGTTAAACGTGTTTATTAAGCTTTGAGGGAGCTTATGAAACTAAGCTAATGTAGGGTCGTTGTGCTAATGTGAAAACTTTGCACAAGAGAAGGTCAGCTGTCCGGTTATACGGAGCACGTGATCGGTATAGGCTAGTAGAATCGTCAAACATAGTGAAGGTTGGAATGACAAACCCTCAAGGAGGCTCAAAGTCGAGGATGTCACCTAAGTGAGGAGAAAGATGTCGCCGTGACTCGAATCGCTGTTACAAATACATAGTCATTAGTTCCCATTTAAGGCGGATATAATGACGACATAACTAAGATCACGCCCATGGGTAATGACAATGCCGATTTTGGGCATCAAGGCTTTTGGGATGGCCTCCCGCCCTCGGCCTACTCTCTCCCGTCCGACGGAGCAGGTCGCATCGACGCTGGCCGACGTGCATGACGCGAGTGTCTCGACCACCCACTCTCGCTGCTTTTCAGGGAGATGCACTGAGAGCCGCCTCGGTGACGTACCATCATCCGTCGGGATATCTACATCGTCGTGAAGATGGGCTTCTTCCTTTATCATGAAACTATCGGGCTTTGCTCGCCTTCATTCGAGCGCCTCCTCTTCGCTCAAGGTTATGCCTTTTCTTGCCATGGGCCCACGTGATCAACATCATTTTCACATTGTAAGCCCTCAACGTAATCCTGCAATTCCCCCATTTGCCTCGCTTATTCCTCCTACTTCTCTCCATGTCTTGACGCCAACAAAGAAATTGGTATTCGAGCGACTGAATCACCAAATTTCTTGACATTGAAACTATGTCAAACTAATCAGATGTGGGGAGGGGAACCGTTGGAGCTACTGGTTGCAGAGTGCTATCGGGTAACTGTTGGAGCCAAGCCCTTGCATGTCGTCGATGAGACTTTTTGTTTGATTCCCACAGACGATGCTAATTGTCGTTACCTGGATCAGTCTCGATCTCGAGGCACGCCGGCGCAATGTAAACGCAAAAAGGGTCCGTGGCGATGTTTCGCCATTTCTTCATGGTTAAGTCAACAAAAGGATGAAAAGAAAAAGAAGGAAGTTCGACAGTTAGGATTGCATACCTTTCTCTCGGTGGGGAGTTCATGTTTTATACTTGAATTTGTTCTTGATTTTAGGAAAGATAATCTCATGATTTTAGTGATAAGATCTCTCTTTCCTTACCAAATACCAATTCTCCTTGATTTTTGGAAAGATAATCTCATGATTTTGGAAATAAAATATCTTTCCTATCTAAGACCAATTCTCCTTCATATAGATTAATGTATTTAAAGGTATTGATTTGGATACTGGGAAATCCGTGGATAAATATCACATGCGCAATTTTATTTTTTACTAACCTCCCATGTGCGGTAGATCTACCGATCGGGGACTCGGACCCTAAACTAGGATTCAAGACTCCACTGGCCTCGGGCGGTTCCCCTGTGGTTTTAATATAATGGGCTGCCTTGAGGCTTCATGTGAACCTTATTGCAGGCCTATTGATTAAGCGATCAGGCCCCCGAGGCCACGGTACTCACAATATGTGAAATTCTATCCCGCTCTAATACCATTTGTCATAAGCCTACTTACTCATGTAGAAATGGCTTGGGTCACGAGGGTCTCCCACCTGGCTCTTCGTGATCCTAGCTTTCCATGCCATAACTCTATGCCTCTATGCTGACTCGTTTTGCCTTGCCTTGGGCTCATTAGGAAAGTAGCTTAAATCTTCGACCAGATTGTGCAATATCAACCAAAATACTTCTTCATAGTTAGGTTTGAGACCAACAACAAGCTCCCAAACATGGCTCAACTTTCACAAACTCGAAAGCTTCATTCATGAGCCACTTGCATGCACCTTTTGAGCACTCTCACCATGTTCCTCAAAAAAGCGTCAGCATACTTGATCTTCATTAAGATCTTCCAGTATAGTCACAGATGCCACCAAGATAAGTTTGTGACATGTTGCTCTAATACCTTATCTCATAAAGAGCCTCTCTGATATAGGAAAACCCTAGAAAGGTTGCCTACAGACGAGGTGGGTAAAAAAGGGGTTTAATAATTTAGGGTTTAGGGAAAGAGATAAGTTAAATATATATATATATATATATATATATACTCTGCTCTTTCTTTATATATATATATATATATATATATATATATATATATATATATATATATATTGATAAAGATATGATAGTAAAATTAGACAATGAAATAGAGAAAGAGTGTACGGAATGAAGTTAGTATAAACCTTAGAATCTCACTAAGGTCTTATAGGAGTCTCACTTAGAAAGTTATATATTGATAAAAGATGTGATAGGTAAAATTAGACAATAGAAATAGAAAGAGTGTACCAGAATGAGATTAGTATAAACCTTAGAATCTCACTAAGGTCTTATAGGAGTCTCACTTAGAAAGTTAATGGAGTCTCCCCAGTGAAAGTTACAAAGGTTGTAAGTAGATGAAATATTATTACTCAACCAAATATGTTTTTGACTTGCATCAATTAGCCTTATTTATAGGCTTCCCTAAGAAAACCAAAATCAATTAAAATTCTAATAACCTATTATGACTCAAACCCTAATTTGATTCTAATAAAGAATCATAATTTGATTCTAATTGATAATCCAAATTAAAATTGAAATACCTTAACCTATTATGACTCAAACCCTAATTTGATTCTAACAAAGAATCATAATTTGACTTTAATTGATAAATAAAAATTTTAAATGTACTTTCTTTCCTAACTAATAATCATAATTTGACTCTAATTGCAACTAATAAAAATTCACATTTTTTATGTATAGCTTAAAACTCCATTTATATCAAACTCCCTGACTTTGAAAAAAACTTGTCCTCAAGTTTCTAGGGATTTCCCATGATCAATTGCAATCTCGAACAACGCCTTCCATCATTTCTTTCTTCATTGCTTCTTACCATGATAAGATAGGACATCCGTATCTCTGGATATTGTTTAATTTCATGCAAGGCAATTTCCAAATTTTGAAAAACTTTTCAACGTTGTAGAATAAATTAGATAGTTCTCGATATAATTATTTGTCTTCAACAAATTTGCAGTACTTCTCACATGCTTTTAATTTGTAAATTTTCTCGTGGAAGAACATGATTCTTGAATTTATGATGTTCAACGAAAATTTTAGTAGTCTCTTCAAGTTTGTCATTGCTCATGATAACGTTTTGCCTAGGAAAGTCAAGTATCAAGTCCTCCAAAGCTTCTGCAACTTTAGGTTCTTCTTCTAGTTGATTTAGGATTTGTTCTATCACTTGTATTCTAAATTCATCATTAATGATATCTTCCTTAATAACTTTGACCTTCTTTTCAATATGAGTATTTGATGGCTCTTCTAGTTTTGCAGTTACTAATTTTTCTTCTGGTTGCTCAACTAGTGGAATTTCCTTCATTAGAAGAAGAATTTTCTTATGCCCATCACATATAAATGTATAAGTGTTTTTATACCCATCATGTTGAACTCTTCTATAAAAAAGCCAAGGCCTTCCAAGTAAAATAGGACTTACTTTTATTGGCAAAACCACACACCATACGGACTCTTCAAGGTTCTTAACAAAAAGGAATGTTACCCAACAATGATTACTTTCTAGGATAGCTAACCCATGATATTCGGAATAGATTTGGATGCCCTCTATTTTGGAAGGTTTAATTTCTCTACAAGTTCTTGTGAAGCTATATTCAAACTACTGCCTCCATCAATGATCATGGTGCATAACCTCCCTTGGCAAGAAACAAGTGTCTGGAAGATGCTAGTACATTGCCAATCTTCTTCTCCTTTTTCCATAAATAAAGCCCATACAATAAGACTATGGCATTCTGTAGTACCATCATAATAATCACATTTTTCACTAAGTTCACCTTCATTATAGGTTTCTTCTTTCTTTGAGTAACTCTCCATCTTGGATTCTAGTTCTTCAATACAAAAGTGTAAATCTTTTGTTGGGCACACAATCAATCACATAATGACCATGCCCCCCACATTTATAACATAAGGGAGTCATATCTCCAATACTCAATGGAGTTTGACCCTTACTTCCACCTTTATTCACAGTATTTGGGGTTTTACTCCAGTTACATTAATGTAGGTTTTAACAGTCTTTAATGCAGGTTTGCTTCTGTTCAGTCGGAGAAAGTGTTCCCAAGGTGTGAACTTGCCTCATCTAGAGGCTTCGAAACTTGAGGTCATATTCGATGCAAAAGTTTAGTTGATAAGCACTCATCATAATTTGATCATTGCAATTATCATCTTTGGCGAATGTCCATTTTGAAGTCCGGCTATAGCGGGCTAAAGTTAAGCATCGCACTCACTTTCAGTACGAATGTAATCATGGAGTTTTCGCAGTATATTCTTCAATAGACTTGTTATCTTGGCTTCCAGGAGAGCAATTTGACATGAGTTATATGTCGGTTGGAAGAAAGTACTCTATCTTTAGCTTCATCGTCACATGTGTCTATAGGTGGTTGGCCATTCTCGCGAAGTTGATTCTCGATATTATACCACCATAAACATGCACTTTTTAATTTTTTCCTTCGCCAAAGCAATTTTTCTATTGTATGTTGATATCAAATCAGTAATCTTCCATAGACATAGTGTTCGAAAATGTTGATTTAGTTTTCCATAAAATTTAGCATGAAGGCGTACCTTTTTTGTCATATCATCATCTTGGTCAAACATTTTGCCTCTTTGTTGGTTCCCCATCATAAAATTATCTAGCTCTTCACGCAATCTGACTTGGCAATTGTTTGAATTGATGGCTTGTCGTCTCATTTTCAATGGGTCTTTTATCTTGACTCTTTTATAATAAATTCATGATCTCATCAGTTTCTCATTTGTTGCTATATCATGTGTTGAGTTTGTTTATTATTGGCTGCAATTTCTTCCAAGGGTATTGTAACATCTTGATTGTTAAAAGAAATATGGGAATTCATGCTAGCATAAGTGGCTCCACTCCTTAATTACATATGTTTTTGTTTTTCCAAACCAAGAACTTTCGCTTTGATACCAAAATTGATGTAGGAAAATCCTGGAGGTTGCCTGCATGCGAGGTGGATGAAGAAGGGCTTTTATATTTTACAAGACAAGGACAAAACAGGGTGCAGAGTTAAAAATAAAAATTATAGATAAAACATGTGATAGGAAAAATTCAGACAACTAAAAATAGAAAGAATGTACCACGAGGAGATAAGTAGAAACCTTAGAATCTACTAAGGTCTTCTAGAGGTCACTTTAGAAAGTCAATGAAGTGTCACCATTGAAAGTTGCAAAAATTGCAGTAGATGAAATATTATTACTCAACCGTCAAGCTTGCAGCTACATCAATTAGCCTTATTTATAGGCTTCCTAAGTAATCAAAAATCAATTCAAATAACCTATTTATGACTAAAACCCTAATTCAATTTAACAAGGGATCATAATTTGACTCTAATTGATAATCAAATTTAAATTGATATTCTAAATATTATGACTCAAAGCTAATTTGAGTTCACAATAAAAATCTTAATTCGACTCTAATTGATAAATCCAAATTTAAATTGAAATTCTTTTCCTAACTAAGAATCATAAATTGACTCTAATTGCAACTTATAATAATTCTCTTTTTTTATGCATATCTTAAAGCTCCATTTGAATCAAACTCCCAGACTTGGAAAAAAATCATCCCCGAGTTTTAGTGAGTTCCCATGATCAATTGCAATCCCAAACAATGCCTTCCATCATTTCTTTCTTCGTCGCTTCTTTACCATGATAAGATAGGACATCTGCATTTTAATCTTGTTTAAAATTTCATACCACCAGGCAATTGCCAAAAGGATTTAAAAAACTTTCCATCATTATGAATGGGGACAGGATGGTGTCTTCAACAAATTTGTAGAAAGTTAACTAATTCGCATATGCTTTTTGTAATTTGTCTTGTGGAAGAACATGATTCTTGATTTATGATGCTCTCAGTAACCATTTAGTAGTGTCTTAAGGTTTTGTTTTATCATGATAATCATTTTATGTGTGTGAGTCAGTATCAGATACTCTAAAGCATAGCTTCTTTAGACTCTTCTTCTAGTTGATCTAGGATCGGTTCGATCACTTTGTTGTATCTAGTGTGTTCTTGTTCTTTGTATCTTTGATTTGCTTGCAATGGGTATTTGATGGCTCTTCTAGTTTTGTAGGTACTAATTTCTTCTAGTGGCTCAACTAGTGGAATTTCACTTACTAGAAGAATTTTCCTTACCTTGTCACGTATAAATTATTGTAAGTGTTTTATACCCATCTTGTTGGAACTCTTTGGTAATGTCTTCCAAGTAAAATATGACACTTTATTAGTAAGATCTTATAACATATATGAAGTCTTCAAGGTCCTTAACAAAAGGAATGTTAATAGACATGACCTTACTAGAGTATGAAGTGTCATTATATACTTAGAGCGGACTTGGATGCCTGCTGGCCGGAGTTTGAAACTCTCACAGAGTTCTCTCATGAGGTATGTTCAAGCGTTGACTCCATCAATGATGGTGACATAACCTCCATGGCAAAAAACGCGATGTCTAGAAGATGCTAGTACGCCATGGCGTCTTCTTCTTCCTTTACCCCCAATAAAGGTCATACAACAAGGCCTTCTTATACGTAATACTAACAACAATAATCACATTCTTTAATAGTTCTGCTATTCATAAGTTTCTTTTCCTTTGAATAACTCTCCGGTTTGGATTCTGGTTATTCAACACAAAGTGTAAACCTTAATTTACTTGGGCTCAACACCGGTGAAATATACTCTATAAAGTTATATCTTTTTGTAATAACTCCTTTATTTATTTAATGTAATAAAGAATATGTTGAGAGATTTGGTTCTGTTTTTTTAAAACCATATTTAAAATTAACTTACCCCTTCACAACATTCAAAAAGAAAAGATTAACAAGCAACAACGAATAAATTAATATATCATAAGTATAATAACTAATTTAACAAATATAACTGGTTCATGACTTATGGATGTCAATTCAGAAGTAATCAACTTTGTAATTCTTCCTCAAACTTATAAAGATGGAATTCCAAACACCTTTTTTATACCTTGATCTGAGCTTCATCCTATGATGAACCCCAAACTTCTTCTTACATCATTTTTCTTGCAAGAGGACTCGATCAAAACTATTCCAATCTTTGGGCTTTTTCTTGTTTAAGAATAAGTGGCTTATTTAAGGATAGTTGTCTAAAACTGAAGCGCAATAGTCTCTTGCAAGCATTGGGGAATCCACTTCTGCTGGAGAGTTTTTCTTTGAGTTTTCAATTAAAAGGATATACTTGTTTCCATTCACCCATTCCCTGACCCTTTTTTCTTTGCTTGTTATTCTATTACAAGAATCTGTTCCTCCATTCAAACACACATTTCTTTGCTTTTTCAATTACAAAGAATATGCCCTCCATTCAAACACACCATTCTTTGCTTTCTACTATAAAATACTGCCTTAATTTTATATTCATCATATATATATATATTCACTTCATCATCACAGATTTGATCGCAGTTGATTGCTCAGACAAACCTGCCAACAACTCAGTACTAGTATTCCCCTTTCTCGTCCCCGGCAGCAGTACAAAAAAGGTATGCGTTTCTTGTTCAATATATTGTTTCTAAATTATGATAGAGAAAAACTCCAATCTTTTTTTTCACATGCCTGTTCAATTATTTCTTACATTGTTTTGCAATCTGTATCTTTAAAAATTAAATTATATCCGTTCAACATTTATATCATGATTAATTGTTTATATTTCAAACTTCTTACTATTATTATCAAACTTGCATTGTTTGGACTGTGATGTTCATATCTAGATTATTAGTTACCACATTTTATTGATGATTTTATTTCATTTTCCGTTTTAATTAGAAATTTTGCCAAAACATGTGAATGTATAAGATAACCAAATGATATGACTGATCATATATAGTAACTTTTTCCTCTTACCTTCGATTTTCTAGTGGCAAACCCCATCCTTGCTTATGGTCGCATTAACAATAAAGGGCATCTACCTTGTTATTTCCATTAACTCATGAAGTCAACACATTGGATTCTTCTAATTTTCAATCTCTAAATCTCATACATGCAAGTGCTTGGATCTCCTTACACAATCACAAAATACAAGTTTGAAATTTGTGAACCTAAGTAATCATCTATTTGAATTTTGTGGATATAACTAGGCACTATGTGAAATCTCATCCTTAATCACACTGAAGGAGTTGGTTCTGTCCCAAGCATTCAACCAATTAATAATTACCCATGACATTTTGTAGTACTAATAATTGTCATTTTAGAATTTGCATTCAAATATATGATATTTACCTGTAGCCAAACCTATTACCTCATGTATCAAAAGTCAAAAGGTTGTTCCTTCCTTCTGTGCTCTCTCTTCTTCTGCGTATGTTATGATGGATAGAGCATTCCAAATGATTTATAATGGATTACTGCTTATGTTAACCATTGCTCCTTTTCTTATTAAAATAGCAAGCCACTTCACGATTGGTATATATGCTAGACAGAATGTTGCCTACTGACAATTCTCTTGCCTTCTTTCTTTTCTAGTTTTGCAATAGGTCGTCAACAGGAAATGTAAGAAAAAAAAGAGGATGATTTCAGAATAATAAGATTATAGAGTAAAGGTAGGAATTTTAGCTTCAGTGAGGGTTAAATCAATATCTCCAGTTTGTGATTTCAAGTGTTTATATGGTGGAAATAACACAATAATGAGAATAAGAAGATTAAGGATGATGAGGAGTCCTTATCATATTTCGTGGAAAATATTATTTTCTTTTTACGAGAGGAACATATTTTTAAGTAATTAAGCTTGAAGACATACAGCTAACTTAGATTGGTTTAATAGAAGAAAATAGTATGCATTTCTGTGACTGGATGGGCAAACTTATAGTGGTGGTGGTTGAAACTATGATGACTAGGACAGGGTTTATAATATTGCCCGAAGCTCAAGACGACTTTGGGTTGCGAAACAGATTGCTTTTGCAGGGATGTTGTGTTGGTGAAGGCAGCCTTAGTAAGAGACTTCAGTCGATTGAATGAAGGAGACACATGGATGACTTGTGTTTTTTGAACTCAAACAACCTAGAGGTCATTCTCAATATCCTTACCTAAACATGGAGCATGGGTTGAGCAATAGGTTGCATGGTGTTGGAGTTGTCGCACTAGATGACCAGAGTTATAATTACAGGAATTAATATGGGTTCATTAAAAGAGAATTTAACTAAGAGATTTCAGCAACTTCTGTAATGACACTTTGATATTCCTCCAGTAGATAATTTGGACAGATGACGTTGTAGAATGTGAAGAAACCAAGTTACAACCAAGAAAAGAATTATTACCTTGGTTTAGAGTATGATCATCAACATTTGAAGCCTACTTAGCATCACAAAAGTTAGTTAAAATGATCTGAAGTGAAGACACAATCTGAAATTAATTTCATGGTGGTGCATTTTAATTAAGATAATGAGTTCACATGAGGCCTTAATGTGACGTGAGGTTGCAAGAATTAGGATACATAGTTGACATTGGCAGATGAGTATCTAGATGTGTTATGAGTGACATATTGAGGCACAATTCTTCTCTAGGTGGGAGTTTTATTGAAAGTTACTTCAAAGTTACACAATGTTTAAGGCCATAAGTGTAAGAACCAATTCGATATGAAACATATTAGCATTAAGTAGGCTGGAAATACACTTGCTATATAATAATTACATCCTAATAGAGTGTGCTTATACGGCTTAAAACGCCAGAGTATGATGGTCATTTCATAGCTCAAACCAGGCTGGAAGTAAGCGACACCATACATTCTCTTGTAATTGAGATAATATCCAATTGTCAGTCTAACATAATAATAAAACAAAATCTATAATCGGAATTTTAATTCCAATAGAATCCCAGTAGGGAAAAACTACGAGATAGAGGAAGAGAAATCCACTCTCAAAATATGGATACAAGATTACTGGAGTATTATGACGATTGGAAAAAATCATAGAAAACTTAAGTGCTTTTAATGCCTCTCAAACCCTCATAATACTTTAGAGATTATTCAATCAGTAAAGTACATCATAAATTTATAAGCCTCCCAAAATTGAGCAGTGATACATAGTTGGGTCATTGTAACCCACAAGATCAAGCCTCTCAGCCCAAGTAGTTTCGAAAACCCATGATGTTGAATCTGAAACTTTTTGATGATTCAAGTCGAAAGGAATTCGCGTCCACTAAACTCAACAAGCTCCGCGCGGAAATGAATTCCAATGCACTGAACAACCTCTTCATAAGAAACCCATGGTATAAAGTTAACAACAAATACCAAACATCATATTTTGGGGGTGAATCTACCACTAAGTGAAACAGCAGGCTGAGAAAAGTCACACACCTAAGGACCCTTGTAGCATTAAAATTTGTTTGAGTAAAGAAGAATCTCATTTTACCTTATAAAACCAAATGAATCCTTCCAAGGATGGATTTACATGACAAACAAACCAAGTCCTAGGTTAGATGAGTGTCTTACGAAGGCTTGAAAACCTCAAGGCTGCAGCAGGGAAGAAGGAGAGATTTGACATAGCTCTCTACCTGCTCTCTCTAAAGGCTTTGTTCTTCATAAGAACAAGAAAAACTCTCTATATCTTCTTGAGAGTGAAAAAAAAATGATGGCTAGAGATTGGGGTTTCCTATCAAAACACTTATATAGAAATCTAGCCCATGAAATACAAGGGCCTCATAGAAGGGATAAGGTGTATGCACCTCTGTATATATCATCGCTGCCCTCATGGGCTTCTCGAGCCTTCATTTTCTCTTAATTATTGCCCTTTGACCCTAGGAATCCACTAATCCTATGACTTTTTATTACTTGAATTAATTCATATATTTGGATCACCATCAAATTCTGTTTATATTAACCGCACTTTCATATGTATCGCATTAAATCCTGGTTATGTTGTCATGGTTTAACTATTGGATCGAAGCAGATATGACATTTTAGTACTTTGTTGTTGGAGGTCAAGGTGAAGCTAAACCACTTCACAAAATAGTTACCTTGCATAATTCTTGCTCATAATCATCTGCACTGAGCAGAATCATGGACAAAATTCTTAGCTCCACCCAGACAATGATGATCAGTGGATCTGTCACGGGACTCAATTACTCATGGTTATTGCCATGGAGCCTCTTTGGCGAAGACTCACTGCAAACAAGATTTTACAATATTAGTCTTAGAGGCGCGGGTATAATTCTACGCTAATGGGTAGCGAATCGCCATTTATTGCTCGATTACCTTTGAACAACTTAAGCTATACCTAATGATCACCCTATGAGAGACCTTGACAAGGTAACAAGGAATGAAATCAAAGTACATAATCAGCGTCCAAGATATCTTAATTTTTCAGAGTTTGGATGCCATATTACCTGATGGAGACAATAATTTACATCACCAAATAATAACGGCGCATTGGTCTCATCTTGGTCTTAAGTGCGCCAACTATTCTTATGACGCATGACATTATAATCATTCAACTCAGTTCACATTTATAAGATCCACTGTGATCCAATCAGAACTATAACATGTGCTAGTCTATCTGGATAACCATTATCAGTCCTGTTGTCTATATTTAGGGATGGTTGAACACTAACATAATTGCGCGTTGGTCTTACATGCGATCATCAATGCGTTTTATATTATGTTATAATGAATTTAAGTACCATCGTTCCTTTAACAATGACATCGTGTGTTGAATTCATGAAATAGCGGCACCAGGCGTCTGATAGTTTAAAGTTTTCTTTTTCGGTGTGCGTAACAAACTCCCGATCTAAAATTAAGAAAATCACCTTTATATCTCGCGCCACCATGGCGACACATGAGAGTCAAACTTTTGTTGGGTAGCGTCGGGATCATGTCATTATGATAAGTGGTGGTTCTCATTATTACACATCTAGCCACCTGCAATGTTTCTCTAATAAATGGTATCTACAAAATCACAGTGGTTTGGATCTTTGATGAGATCGTGGTTCCTTCCGATTTGCACAATGGCTCCATTGTTGTCACAATACAAGGTATTGGATCCAACAATGCTAGGAAGTAGTTGTAATGATATCTTGTCTAAGCTTTATTTCAGCTACCGCCAGGAAGCAGCGCGATGTACTGTGGTTTTGGTGTGAAACCACAATCATCTCTATTTGGAATCCTTCAGTATTTTGTGCACCATTCAATGTGAACAATTAGCCCTAATTAAGATTTGGTCGCTCCTGTGGCTAGAGCGAACAGCATTGTGATTTTTATCTCCATAATTAAGGAACGTGTGAGTCTTCTCATTAACCCAGGATATTCTTTGGCGACCACCTGACCCTCCATGGGTCCATTTGGTATCTTCTGTAGATCTCAAAGCATATGATACACGGGTTTTGTGCATTTGGCATTGGTGATCTCTGGCCAACGTTTGGGTCACTCATGTTTGTCATCTCATCTTGTCTTTGGACACATGGATTCGACGTTATCCCATGTGGCATGAGATCTTACTCTCTTTGATTGTTCCATGTTAACCTCTTTGCGTCATTATCTTGTATAGACGAGACTAAGCAAATCTTCCCAATATCTATAGATATATATACAATAGTTAGTTACTCAAAGTCTTTCATGAATCTTCTTGAAATAATATATTAACATATGCATAACTGGAACATGGTTTGTAATTTAATATCTCATCATATAACACTTCAGGAATAGACTTTTTAACCTTAGTGCTTTAAAGCTGTATCCGTATTTTATAGAAATTGAAACTCTTTGATTGTCCCGTCAAATTATTATTCCAACTCTAGATGTTTGCTTCCAATCCATAAATGGATCTGAGTTTGCATAATATACATATTTCTCAGTGTGAAGACCTCTGGTTGTGTCATGCCTTACACTTGGTTCATGAGAAAGCCTCATTACATCATTTGCCATATCATAAATCAAAATGATTAGCAATGGCAAACAATATCTCATTTAGTTTAGCGTGGCTACTAAGGCTAAAGTCTGCGTCCGCAGTCGTTCTTGTCTTTGTTAATAACCCTTGGCTGCAAACTAGCATTATAGGTAATCATTCCACCACCATGTTAGTCTTCTTCTTAGAGATCCACTTTTTTATGGGTTTTATCCGCTTCAATTGGTTCAACCAAATTTCATACTTGGTTGACTTGTAGAATCATATCTACGTTTCGCGATTATGACATTGTTGACCTGGATATTAAAGTTTCTTCAGCGGGTGTAATGAAACCATGAGCTGCATGAGCAATGCATCCTAATGTTCACTCATGAGAGAAATCCATACTTCTATAGAACAATACATATCATATTATTTTATATTGTGCTTGTGTTTTAGAAGGATGGATTCTTCACTATCTTGCTGATAACAATCACCCCAGATTAGTCATTGAATCTTCTGCATTTGTTTGAGCACTTTGGAACTTCACCAAGTTCCGCACGCCTCCTTTGTCTTCTCTTACGAAGCGCTTTGTCCTAAGAAGACAGCGTAACGACAAACAACTTTGTTCCAAATTTTCACCGAATATGATATCCATTATATTATTTGGATATCTCTGATAATACTTTTGGAGTTGGCTTTACGACGTGTGATATAGTTCTCTTCTTATAGAGTTGGATAACCCTATACTTTCAGGTGAAAAGATAAAAACCTTGTTTGATCCATATCTGTATGAAGTAACCTCAAGCCGACTTGGAGTTGACTTTGTTTTAACGCCAAACAATAGTCTCATACAGCCTTTCAAAGGGATTTGGTGGGTCCATGCTTGCCCAACATAGATCTTACTAAGTCCAACAGGGTTGGTTTGTGCTTTTTGATACCATTATGTTGGCATGGGGTGAGTCCACCTAAGACAAGATCCATTGTCACTGGATAATCCGAAACTCTTCCAAACGTGACTACCACCTCGATATGATCTAAGTGATTTAATATTTCTCTCTAAGTTGTTTCTCTGCTTCATACAGATTCTTTGAACTTTCGAGGCCTCAGACTTACCTCATAAGATACAAGTATCCATGCGTGAATAGTCATTGTTGATAAAGTGTCAGTAGTTGAAACCACCTCGTGAGATGGACATAGACCTCTTTGTCTTTGTAGTGGTGTAATGACCATTAGCCACGTTCACTTTTCGATAAAGGGAGACTTAGTCATCTTTACCTAACAAGCAAGATTACATTTTCAGATAGATACGTCAAATGACCTAAGTTCCCTCTTTGTGTAACTCGGTCATGTGTCATATAATTATAGTAGCCAGACCAATTCCATTAGTGTGATGGTTTCATATTATCTCCCTTTGGTCTTTTATTCTCATTAACATTTAAAATTGGATTGAACATATCTAATATGTAAATTCCATTGCTTAATGTACCACTAGCATAAAGAATGCCATTCAACTAATGTTCTTGTCAATGCCAGTCCATAAAAGCAATCATCAAAATTTAAATAAAAATCACTGGGAGGTTTAAACATAGTGCGCATAACGATATTTTTAGCTCTTTGCCATTTACTTTACTAGGTTGGACTCTCCCTTGTGAGTTCTATATTAGCCAGGCCTCCATATGTTCCATATGTGTAGAAATATAACGTTATCTTATACTGAATATTATCAGAATAGTATTAATCTCGATGACATAAATACCTAAAGTAGATGGAACATCGCACACCTCCTTCACAGAGATCTAATTAGGCCTTGCATTTCCTCTTGAATAGCCAACTTATTACAATAGAAGCAAGTCTCTCTTTTGGTCGTCTCTTTGGCCCGTATTATATTTTCATAGCCTAAGTGGATTTATATCTTCTTTCATAGGAAATATTCTTAGAACCAGAAGGTCATGGCATCACATGCTTTATCCTTTCTCAAAGAGACTCATCTATTTTGAAAGACAGATCAACAGGCGGTGGGACCGATGTTACATATCTAAAGCCAAACTAAACTAATACAAATGATCAAACTAACAAGATCCAGTTTGCTCTCAATTAAATCCATCAAATAACCGATTAGTTCAACCTCTGGCCATATTCACTTACATCTTCAATGCATGCTACTGGGGATGTCCCCACCTCTATCTTGAGACCATACCTGTGGTTAGAAGATTTTGAACCTTTAGTTCGTCTACTCATTATAGGTTCCATGATGAGTATATGAGATCTGTCTGATCTTACTCCCTTTTGACTCAGGTGGCTTGTGGAGATGAGGATATGATCTCTCCTCACTTTATAGCTAAGCGCGCGATATCTAATTAGACTCATTCATATGCACATCAACAGTCAGGATTGGGGAGTGGCTCAGCGGGACATAAACTATTTACTTACGAGGGCAATTACCAGAATTCTTGTAATCTACAGAAGGACTGGGCTGGGATTAAGTTTGTTAGCACCCATTATTGATCGCGGTTCATTCGTTTTGATATGGTTGATTCTTGCCCAAAACCGAATTTAATAAGAGCATGTTAGATTAAGCTTATTGCGTGGATTCACGACGATGATACATTATTATAACCACTATTTTCTTCTGAGTTGATAGCCTCACTATTGGTAAGGAGAACTATAATGAGTTTTCCTAATTGTTCAAATATCAATATATTAAAGACGACCTTGGGCTTTTGACTAATACCTTGGATCAAGGTGAGTTCCTAAGTCTTCAAGTTGCAGTTTCTTGCAAATTATCCAAATCTAAATGCTATCGCTATTAGTTCATATTGTGCTATCATTGGGTTATCAACTCTTGATGTACATCATGTATAAGTATCCAAATGGCGTCTCTATTAAGCTTAACCTAGGGTTTGCCCAACAAGCTAACAAATCTAGTTAAAGATACTTCTACTAATGGAAAATTCATTTCATGGATAGAACTATATCCTTATGAGGTTTACTTGCAACAACCACAACTCGAAGGGCTGAGGATTCCTATGTGGTGGACGACGTTAGACTTAATATATTTTATTGAGTTTCTTTAGATTAGTCTCATCATGGTACAATGCATCCTTTTATATATTCATTCATCTCGCGAAAAATATAAGATAGTTACTCTAACTATATGGCATGATTATGGACATTCTAAAAAATCAGTTCCATGACTGTTAGGAAATTGACTAGGTAGAACCTAGGGATATGTGTGATGATTACATCCTATGAAATTAAATCAAATTTACATTTCAAGGTCTTATTTCTTGGCTCCTCCTCCATGCTCCTTTCTCCTTCATATCTCCACCAACTAACCCTAATCGTATGTAATCTAATTACATATATTCAAAGAAAGAACAAGTTATATTTGGGGTTAGATGAGAAGAGAAATACATGAAATTAGAGCGAGGCAAGGACCATAAGTCTATTTACCCAAAAGAATTAATAATCCGATGTAATATGTCAAATCACATTGGGCATTGTCCATAATCATTCAGCTGCAACACACCCTTAAACATCTTCTCAAACCAATGTAGAAAGTAATAGATTGCGTTACCCATGGTTCATTTAGCACATTCAATGAACTCCAACCTTGGATCGAAATTCTTTAACACTTTGAACTAAAAATTCATTTGTTCAACACTTGAACTATAAATTGATTCAACTCTTGAATCTTAAGCAAAAACCTTATTTATTTCCAACACGAACAAAAAAAATTGAATTAACTCTTCAGATCTTGAGTGGATTCATTGTTTGTTAACATGATTAAGTCATATTAACACTTGAACTAATTTGATTCAACGCCGATTAATCCATTCAACGCTTGAATCCAAAGCGGTCAACACTTGAATCTGGCCCGATTCAACACCCAGATCTTGCTCCCTTGAGAATAAATTTTGTAAATGTCTTGAAGAGTGAACAAGCATGCCATGTTTCAAGTCCATGTTTCAAAATTTAAGATTGTTCAAATTAATCCATCTTGCTTGTATATTCTCTCAGTCATATTATTCTTCAGAATCCAAAATAATGCAAAAAAAAAAACAAGAAATTAGAAGACAAAGAAACCACTGACTTCTTTGCATTCAGGGAGTTACCACAATGTGATAGACATCCGCTAGTGGTATCATCACGTTTTAGTGTGATGTTCTGGTTTGATATGATGTATCGCGGCTTTGGCGTGATAGATAAAGCCTAGCAGCTTTGGCGTGAAAATTTGCGCCACTCGTGGAAAGCTGGTTGTGCTTGATTTATCTTTCTTGAAAGACATGTATTTCTAATTTGGTTCTCTTCCCAAAACATTTTCACTCATTTGTAACCATCATAGATCATCGCAGTCTAATTACATGACAAAACACAAGATAAATTATTTACAAGCCATAAATCTCATTTTGAAGCAGACATGATGTCAAATCTCAACAATCATTCGAGAACCAATCTTAGTGCACAAAGTGGGCTCTACGATACCCCTATTGGGTTTTTGAAGGGTGGCATCACATGCAAAATAATAAAACAACAAAATTTCCAAGGAAAAAGTCCACCTAAAGACCCCTTCTTGGCATCAAAATCTTTGAGCACAAGAAAGGATCTCAGTTTGCACCAAATACAAAACAAAATGAATCCTTGAAGGATGGATTTGACCAAGTGAACTAAGTGCCTAGGTTCTATGTAAAGAGCTATCCCATGAAGATAGAAGTCTCAGGGGATATGAGAAGGATCGAGTGCTAGCGAGGATCCAATCTCAACAAGGAAAAAAGGAAAGAGATTCGGCCTCAAAGCTCTCTCTCTAAGACTTTTGTCTTCACAAGAACAAGAAAAGTCTCTAAAACTCTTCTTAAGATAGTGTGGAAAAGTGATTCAGAGTTTGGTTTCTATCACCAACACTTATATTAAATCTATGTGAAATAATGAGGGCACCTCATAGAAGGGATTAGGTGTGATATGCATATATCATTTACCTGTTGGGCTTCTCAAACCTTCATTTTCTCTTAGTGTACCTTTATCCTCAGGAATCTACTAATCACATGAATTTTATACCATAGATTAATTCCCTCCTTATTTGGATCACCATCCAAACCTATTTTATATCAAACTGCCTTCTATGTGTGTAACCCATTAGGTTCCAGGTTATGTTGGCCACTTGATTCAGCGTGAATCGACAGTCATAGTGGCGTTTCTTTTATTATGACCCCCGATTGGCGGAGAGTCAATGGTCTAGCGAAAACCCTTCCATGGATAATTACTAAATTGGTCGTTTCACTAATCTATACCTCCCACCGGTTCCGGAGGCATGGACAAAGTGTAGCTCCTTGAGATTGAATTCGCCGGATCTAGCCCAGTGATATTAGATTTTGTCCTCGGACTAATTACTCATTGAGTTATTTTTAGAAGATACTCTTCCACAGCATTCCACTATCTAGCCGGAGAGATTCCCGAGTAATGATCCTCGATAGAGGCCATGAGGTATATCTTCCTTAATGTGAGTGGTGAATCCCTTGTTGGCTACTCAATTACCTTTGAACACCTCAGTTGTCGCTTGATCACCCTTGAGCAACTCAAGCTAACAAGGAATGAAATCGTGTCCAGATATCATGATGCCTCAAGTCTAAGGATAGCACTTGGATTTCTCGATCGGACAATCATCTACATAATAAAGCCAAATCATGCAGTTGTCACAGCAAGTCTTAGATGTACTGCTTCTCTGTAAGCATCCACAAGTCAATTCTAAATAAGCTCCATGTGCAGTTTATAGATCCACGGCAGTCCAATCAAAGTTTGACATGTGCTAGTCTACTCCAGATAAACAGTAATAATCTGATCCTGGTTACAGATACCACTGTTAGAGATAATTTAGACACTAACATAATTGAATATGATAGAAATCTTGCAATGTGGTCTGTGTTCTTGATTTCCTTCATCTTTCGTTATGTTTCTGGACTTCATTAATTGATTTAAAGAACTATGTCAATCCATTTAATAAATGACATCATTATAAGTGAAGATGCCTAAAATAACAACATAGACTTCTTGTGATCTTCAGGTGATTGCCTTTTAGGTGCTTCTCAGCACTTATGTTGAGAAAGGCTTTTGATCATTGTGTTTAACCATCCCAATGTCTAGGCATCTTGCATCACAAAACCCTAACAAAGTATAGATCTAAATCCATTTAATTGAGAACAAGACACATTTTACCTACCATAATAAAAACATAGTTTATCTGCGAGATGAATATCTACCTAACTCTTGATGGCGGGGATCATTTTGGTTGTTTTACTCTTGATTTGTTAAATAAATGAAGCATATATAATAAAAATAAAAGGAGAAATATGGATTTACATGGGAAACCCTAAATAGGAAAAACCACTCGCGACGGGAGGAGAAAATCTTATAAAAGTGGATTAAGTTGGACATTCATGGAGATTATGGGCGAAAGCAGCTATGAGGTCCTTGGCTAGTTGACATTATCATCTGGAAATATGGAATGTAGGTATATGAGGTTCTAAGTGGTGAGCCAAGGTTTGGAAGCAATCGTGTAGGTGAAATCCTTGTTTGGTGAACACAAGTGGTAACCCTATAAGTGGTAACCCTATAATACAGGTTTACATCGTCAGATAGGCACCAATTGGCTGATAAGAGCGAGTTCATCAAGGCAAAGAGGTGATTTTGGATATAGTTGGAGGATGTTGTTTGGTATAGGCTCGATGGTACTTTTTGTTTGAGAGAAGTTCTGGTATGGGTCCAAATTCCCATATAGCTTAGAAGCCAGGATGCCAAATTAACAAGTACGTACAATCATATGTGTTGATGAAAAGCTTTTTAGATTAGGCTTTGCAGGATCCGTTGAAATTTATGGAAGCGGTTTTAGTTTTCAAATGCTTTAGTATAATTTGAGAGGATCACAAAAATTTTAAGCTAATGAATGAATTATTACGCATGGAGTTGTCCACATTAAGAAAGACATCGTTGAAGTCAACTCATGGATGCCATTGTAAACTTAAAGCAAATATAGTCAAAGGGTAGTCGGTTGACAACATAAATAAAGGTTTCATTAAAGTGAAACCGGTAATTTGATAAGCCTTTTGGAATAAATGAGCTGTAGCCCCAGATTAATCTAATTGATATAAAGGAAACCAATCTGAAATTTATAAACCTAACATCCAACTAAGTAGCTAAACATCTTAGTGATGGTAAACAAGATGATCGAAGGATAAGATTATTCTAATTGTTAATAATTTAACCTAGTCATTTGTTTGAGATAGAGTTACTTGTGTGGTGTGATTGGTGTAATCAGAACTCAGTTATTAAGTAAGAAAATCAATAAAAGAAAATCCTTGGGTTCGCTTTGTTGAATTATCATAGCCAGGTAACCCAGGTAATTCTTAAGTTCTCTTGCTCGTCGAATGAGGGAACAACATATGGTTTCCCACCAAGCCTACCTAGGTTGTCTCTGCTGGGTTTTGGGTTTGATTAAGCAGGTTACGAGAGTATAGTCTGTCCAATTATTCTCATGATAAGTAATCATCTAACTCACATTCTCTGAAAAATTAAGGCATCTTGCACCTCAAGCCCTCTACTTATTGGATCATCACACAATAACTAACTCAACCCATTGGATCTGTGACCAAGTATAGGTGTCTAGAAGCTACTAGCCATGTGGCATTGAGAATGTTCGGTGTTTCTATAGTCAAATACAAATTAGTGGATCTTACCTTTGAAATCAAGCTCTTATCCCAAATACATGGATGAATCTTTTCGCCAAAATAAATTAATGTTTCATCAGCGATAAAAAAAATCAATGTATATCACTCAAAGTTAGTGAAAGGAACATCTTACTCTCTCTCTCCCTCTCTCATTTCTCTCTTCAACGCCATTATATCATAGACTTCTGTTTTTCACATATTATTAAACCTTAAAAGCAAAATTAAAAACTATAAAATAGAGTTATTGAGCTCATTTTGAACAATATTTGGTTTTTGCAAGCGATTAGCTGAACAATAAAGCCGTTTTGATAAATATATTTTGTTATCATAGGTTTATAAAATTAGAATAAGTGGTGGTAGAAAAGAGTCTTGTAATCAGAAATTCATGATTGGTGGTTTGATTAAGAATGTCAATGAAATACAATGTCCTTGTGTATTGGATCATTTGTGATTAGACATCCTTATAAGATTTGGCGGATAGCAAATCTACTTTGACATACATAGTAGTGAGTCACATCATGGATTCTGATGGGACTCTAAGAGTCCAAACTTTCTGTGGTAAGTTCGAACTTTGTGCTATAAGTCTAAAATTTGTGAGAGTAAGTTATTCAAACATCAACGGTAAGTCTAAAAATGTCCCAATAGGATGAAGTGTGTAGACGAGATACTCGATATATGCAATAAAGTAAAGCACACACAAGATGTTTACAAGATTCGGTAATTACCTACTTCCACAGGGCTATGCCTAGATGTAAGGATTTCCACTGATCTTATTCAAAGTTAAAATTAGTCTTATGTGGTATGAGACTCCTTTTACGCTCCATGACCCTTTAGTATTAACAATCATCTGGTGGATTTAGAATGAATTCCACATAGTTTCCCTCTCGAAAGCGTCACGCAACCATTATAGTTAGATGAAGAGTTCAAACATCATCTCACTAAGGTGAAAGGCTTTTAACATTATCAGTAAATTATATCCATTCCACACTCTTGACATCTGACGGATCTCATTCTTCTTGATTTGTTATGGAATATTGATAAATAACTTTGACAGTACGATTTATCGCGCCATGATACCAGATGGAAGATCTTGATGAGAAAATTTGGATTAACTTCAGCAACCTTACTACCTTTTATTTTCTATACTTTCCTTTAATCTATCAACGAGAATAAAAACACAAACCCATGTTTCTTTTAGAGAAGTTTTGTTTAGTTCCAACTCTAATTTGATATTGGATCATCTATTGATTTTATTATTTATTCAGCATGAGAAGATCACTTCTACTAATATGGTAACTATACTAGTAGTTTGGCCTCAAGATTCAAGCGACTTGTGTCCATGTCGGTTCTAACTTAACCAGTTGGACTCTCACGAGTATAGCATGTTCTGCATTATGGGATAGTAACCCATCTGAGTCTTCATCAAACTTCATCTGAGTAGCCCTCTTCTTGTGAGAATACTAGGGTGAAATGTGACAAAATTACCATTAGTGGGTTCCCAAATCATGAGTTGATATTTTGGATTATCAGTTGGAGGACTTTCCATTATCTATGGGGCTTGATAAATCCTAGTTTATCCTAATTCTTTTTCCCAGAAGTCAAGAAATCAGAGAATTCTTTCTTTGAGTAGAGTCCTATGCCAGTTCTAACTCTAATTCGAATTTGGTCAGGCTAGTATATTCCAGTAGTCATGCACATTCATGTTACATAAAACCATGGCATAGTCCTAGACTAAATAGACCCTTCATTTTTTCAGTCCACACCTTGACTTTGAAGTGGCGTTAAGCCTCGCGCTATCTAACGATTATCGTTGGCATTATCTCTTTGAGTTATCTCTGAGGATCTGGCGGGATTGAAGTATTCTTAGGAAACAAGCAATCATCTTTAGAGTGAGTTCTACTTATATTCGACTTCATCGAGAAGTTATACGCCTAGGTGGATTTTAAGTAGCTAGCGTATCCTGGCCAGAATCCGAGAGAAAAGTCCTAGCCTCTTCAATTTCTTCCTTTTAGTTTACAGTGGGCTCCAGGTCTGAAGTGATTCAGTCTATGTGGGTTCTAACATAGATCACTCTCTCCCATGGTTGCGATAATAATATGTGGATTACTTTGGTTAGGACTACTTTATCTGGACTAATGTTTCAACCTTTGATCTTATCTAACATGAACTTTGGAGTAGACATCATCATATCATTACTATGGATGAAGTAGAGCCAATTCTAATCCCAGCCCACCCCGATTAAACGAAATTAGAAGTTTAAACACTTGATCTAGCAATGTTACCTTTCAGGCATTTACTTGATTGCATATTATGAAAATAGGGGTTTAGCATCTTGCCGAGCGTGGATTGTCATGGCCGGTATGTTGTAACTGAAAATAGATGGAAAGAATTAAAGGAAAAACAACTACAATTAAACTGGGGTTCTGATAAGTCCTTGAATTAAGATTCACGAGATTATTCTTGGAAGAAAAGATTCAGATATTTATCACGAATTACATCATAGCCCACTTAAAATCCCTACTTTCACATAAAATTCACAAGAAAATTGCTAAAAATATAGAAAAATATGGAAATTCGAAATTGAGCTTGGAAGTGCAGCAAAAACATGATTGGGCGAAAATCTGGTGTGTTGTGAAACACTACAGTCGCGTTGCATTCAAAACTGGGTTCTGATCGATCATGAGATCTCTCCGATCATAAAACCTTGCTGGTAAAGCAATCAAAGCTTGAAAAAGTGTCGTAAATGGTCATTTGGAGCGATAACACAATTGGGTGGGTAGTAGATGAGTCATCTCAAGGTTTAGAGACTGAAACCTGTAAGGAAAAACTGAGTTTACTCTTTTTATTAAATCAAATTATCTTATTAATAAAGTCATTTTATCGCTCATCACTCAAACTTATAAAAACAGAATATTTTCTTAATTTAGGTGCTATAGCACATGAATTAGTAGTAATCATTCTTGAAAAACCCATCTCAGTAACCTTACTTGGTTTGTTTTGTTTATTTGCTCTTCTTATGTGCCTTGTTGATTATTGTTTTGGCAGAAAAATTAATCTCCTTCCATAAAACTCTCTTGCCTAATGAGTCTTCTTTTTTCCAAAGCCTATAGAGCATTTAAAAGTTGTACCAAGGTGTACCAGCCAAATCATTGGTGCTCGGGAAGAATTACGCTATGTTGCGGGAAGTGTGACAAGACCGCGCGGTGCGGCTCGCACTTCAGAAACTTTCGCCACGCCTACGTAACGTGATGTTATTCCATTATGTTGAGGCGCGCTCTGCGTCGATCTTTGCCGATTGATCATCGATGGGGATATCATCTCCATGCGGTGCGGTCCGGTCGGAAGCTGCGGTCCGCCTCGCGCTTTGCGAATCATTACCGGCGCCGTGGTCAAGTATGGGTTCAAATAGAAGCTATTAGTTCGGAAGATTATTCTCGCGCGCATCAGCGCGCCCATTAATCTTGCTGGATGGATCGAGAAAAGATATGTTCGCGCGCGTTCGCCGATCTTCGCGGATCATAACGTTGTTACTCGCGATGCAGATGGCATGGTTCGACCTGCCGCGCAATCATCATTGGTTTGCATGAAGTGTTAAAGTTTGGTTTTCATTTACGCTTCATGGCGTTGCGCTTGCATTATATTTATCGTAAAAATTTTGAGAAAGAACTTTTATCTAGTTTAAAGAAAAAAGATAAAATCATATTAATGTTTAAACCAAATATAAGGATTTCTTTGGTGATCATATAACGGTGTAGAAGGAAAGTGGGGAAAGAAAGGATCAGGGAGTTAACATTCATAAATTTTCGTTCATTGGGAGAGAATATCATCTATTAAATAAGGTTTGCCAGATTTTTCAGTTGGTTATTAATTTCAGCTCATAAGATATCTTATGGATGCAAATCATAAGACCAGTGGATTGGGAGAATCTGTAGAATTCAAACCTCTGTTCAATATTGAAATATTAAGTTCAGTGAAAGAATTATTCTCATAATTTCTTTTTTTAAAATACAAAGAAAGTCAGATAATTATTGGGTTAAGATTTTATATGCTTTAATTTTAAATCTGTTAAATCCTTCATATAACAAAAGAAAAATTAAAATTAAAGTAAATGTTTATATTCAGACTGATTTTGTTTACAGTTTTCAGATTTGCGATACATTCTTTGTGAAATAAGATGTATCTCTTGTCTTGAAATTCTGTTTCTTATATAACTTTGTTTTTTGGTTTCTAAGCATAGCAAATATGAAAGAAGAATTAATACATGGATGCAAAGGAAAAGAAGAATGTGTCTATGTATGAGAGAGTATGGAATGTGATATCGGAGAGTATGTGTCTATATATATATATATGTATGTATATTGGTTTTCACAAGCATACCAAATATTGAAAAATTAATACATGCATATACAAAAGGAAAAATAAGTATGTGTCTACGTATGAGAGAGTATGGAATGTGATGTCGAATAGTGAAGAAGAATTCTTTATCTTACAGGATGTTTGATTTTGGAGGGACAATTAAAAAGAAAAATCTAACAAGGAATGAATGGATATAGATGAAAGCGAGAACAACATACAACAGTGATTTATTTAATTTGGCGGGAAATTAGGTTTATCTTTATAAAATTAGTCAAGAGTGATGATATACATGTGTGATGCTTGCGCACAATTCACGATAATGGGATTGTGTGTAGGTGTTTGGACTTTAGGGATGCTCTGAACTTCCACAATGGGACCCAGTGTCACGGGGTGATTTGAGATGTTTGAAAAAGATAGTATAATATGATCTTTTTATTTGGTTTGACATTGCTTGCATCCAGGAACATACAGATCGTGAGATTTCCACTAATCAGTTAAGGGTTTCAGTTAGTCTTATTTGGTATGAGAATCCTTCTCTACCCACGACCCTTGAAACCCTAATCCTCCTACTTGAATCGAATGAACTTCATTCATTCCCCTTTAAAAGCATCGCACACCCGCAACCCACACTACATCAATATAAGATGAAGAAAATAAAAAGAACATCATCTTTCACCAAAGGTGAAAGGTTTCCAACGATGCAATACCTCAATAGAGTATCACCTCCACACTTTCAACATGTCGGACTTCACTTGTTTCCAAGCTTGCTCACGAAATCCGTGATGAGAACCTCAAGCCACAGATTTATAAGCCTTGCTATTCAATCTTGGAAGTCTTGATACGGCTAGAATATTATCCTAATCTGAGTCCAACTCTACCTTCTATTTTCTATACTTGCTTTTAAGCTATCATTGTGGAAATGGGAAACTTGGTTGACAAGTATCCTCTTCATAATAGAAACCTTATTTGTTTCTAATTCTAGTTTGATAGCTTAGATATTCGGATTTTCTTTGATCTAATCTTTATTCTCTTGCCAAATCGATCCCAAGCCCATCAATACCTTGTTCCCCAAGTACCTTGGCCTCTAAGTTTGTAAGCTCTCTCCTTGCATCCCATCTGCTCTACTCCTAGTTTGAACTTCTTGGGTAAAGCATGTCCACTTCACCACAGAACATCCTTAGCTCTGAAATTTACTTTAGATCTACTATGGATATGATAAATCCGTCAAATGTTATGGGTGTAGAATCTCTCAGTGCCCTCTTCTTTGTAGGCACTTGGACGAAGATATGGACAATTTCAAACCCAAACATTCCCCCCTTTGTCTATCTTAGACAAAACGTCCTTTAAATACAGAGATAAGAAAGATCATTGAAGAGAAACAAAGAGGCATGACACTTTAAGATGAAGATTTTCATTTCATTGATTGCTTCTGCCCTTTTTACATGTCTGTCCATACAATTTTGAAGGGATCAAAATTACAAAAAACAAAAAACAAAGTATCCATTTTTACATTCCATTGGCATTCTTTCTACTCTCCCTTTTTTGTTGAAAACTTATATTCTGCAAGGACTTGAGGAGATAACATGATCGAAGTAACATTGCATATAGAGACTCTCCCACCTAAGTGCACACATGCAATGTTCACTCCAACATTCAAATTCACATTCCAACAAGAACATGCCAATTCTATATGAGATCCACATGCCATGCCATGAAATGAGAAAATTACCTCATCATGTGCCTTCATAGGTCTCTACAGGCTCCTCGCTGCTTTAAGCCCATGGCAAAAATAGTCATTAAGTTGGCATCGATGATCATTTTCAAAAAAAAAAATTCATTTGCTTATAAGCCAAATTTTTTGGATGATATCACAATGATCGTCATTAAATCATACGCCTTTGTAGGTAGTTTTATGACCACGCGGGCTCCACAAACTTAGACACTTTTATGGCCTTTCATCGTTGGGGACTATGTTTGACCATAATTGGTGGGTCTTTCACCTGAGGGGGGATTTATCCCTTCTTGTTGATACCCGACACATATTTTCTTTATTTCAATCGTAGTGACTACATTAGACCTCCCATTTAACCAACCACCAGTCTTTGACATGATGTAATTTGCAAATTATCACCTCTACTTCCCATAATGAGTGCCGGGTGTAATGGGTATATATGCATCATTATATGTATCACATGCATAATGAATGCTACATGGACACACAATCCACCCTTGAAAGATTATAGGTAATCATCACATATGACTTCCATGCATATTTCGTTCATGTTTAATATATCACCTGATCATATATCTTGACATTCATTCGACATGTCATTACATGATCAAATGACAGCACACACGAAAGAAAGCCATGTATTGGCCATTACACACAACAATTCATCACATGTCAACATGTTAGAGCACACATTGACATCAAACGCATGTCACTCTGCCAGCCAAGCAATATTACATCAAACCATTACCTGATAGCCCTCGAAGCAAGCCATAATCAAACAGTGACTACAAGCATTGAACAGTCATAACGGACCTATTTATTTCTAGAAATAGGCTCGCCTAGGCGGTAGCCTTCCTTTGCCTGGGTGAAGTGGTTCTCTAGAGCAATACCTCGCCCTAGGCAGACCCGGAGAAAATCTACATTCTTTGTCCCCCGAGTTCGCACAAGTGACCGCCTTCATAAACGATTCCGCCAGCTGTGACATAACCGAAAAACCCTATTTTCCTAACCCAGAGATGGAAAGTAAGTTAAGGTAGGAAGAATCCCTTACCTCTATGAGCGTGATACACGGGTAGGAAGCCTCCTAAACCCGACAACTTCGATTTCACAAAATCTCCCTTCTTGGATCTTTGGTGAAATCCTTTTTTTTTTTAGGTACCCAAGTGTACCCCTCGTTGATGCGATGAACTTTTGTTCTTGGCCTGACGAAAACCAACCAATGGAACTATGTAGATCTTGGGAGGAAGCCTTGGCTCTCCTCTTTCTCTCTTCTCTTCTCTTCTCGCGCTCGATCAAAACCGGGAAAATGGGCTATTTTGCCCTAATTCCTCTTTTGTCCTAACTTAAGCTTAAGTTGGATGTGTGGCTCATAGGTGCTAGTGTCACCCTCATTGAGTCCGATTCTGGCTGACGATTTATTTAAGATCTTTGTTGGAATCAAATTAATATATAGACTTAACTTAAGTCATTTCGACTTTAGTTCTTAGTAAATCTCTTCTACAGAGTCCTTTAGACACCATCCGCGCCGCGTGAAAATCCAGCAGTGAAGTCCGTTTTGTCATTCGAGATCTAGAAATTTTCCAGTGTTTCAACCTATACTATTCTAGTGATTTACAGTTCGCCCTTTTCAAAAATTGATTTTCATAAGTTTTACACTTTCATCTTTACAGTTTGGGATGGCATCTTTTTCAGAAAGGACATCTTGAGTGTCATCCTTTGTATAGCTTATAAGCGTCGCATCTTAGCGGTTGGAGGCCCCAAGATGCGGTGGGGCCGTATGATGCGGTTTACGGGCGTATGGGTTTCTTATACTCGGCGAAATACTGAAGCTCTTTACGGTATTCGCGTTCTAGGCATGTCCCTTGATGTGTTCAAACCTGGCGCTTGCCCACATTGAATTTTCTCTTCCTTGATCTAGAAAAGCAAGGTGGCAAAGCTCTTTAGTAACCCACATTCGATGTCTTGTTAGAAGCTAGTTGCACATTGCTATTTGGCGAAATGGATATCTGAAGGTGAATGGAAGGAATGAAGGTTGTACTTATATGACCATGTTTTGACCTTTCCTCCAGTGATATCAGAGACCATTGGATGCAATCTAGTACCTCTACCTCATTATCTAGAATGTAATTCAGCTATATCACGATAGATGATCTTTGAGGGAGAACTCAAATACGTCATCCCAGCGCACAATCTATCCAGAAGTTTAGGTGGAAGGTTCACATGTCCTTTGACAAGTTCACGTATGCTCTGTGGTGATCTGCGACCACAATCGAGCGTGACACGGTGTTGACAAGTTTGTTTCATAAAAAATTCCTGATCCTTGAGTGTTAGAAGTCCTTAGCATGCAAGGTTCGTTCACTCACAAGGGCCCTCTTTGAAACAAAGGCCCACAGCTTTTGCATGGAGAGGCAATTTTGAAAAATAGGGGCGAGTTACTTCTGGATCAGATCTGCGAACACATTTGCTTCTTAATTTGCAAGTTTCATAATGTAGGTTTATTAGGTTGAAGCGAGAAAGGTGGGTGGATTTACTGCTTGTAAGAGGAGCGGTGGTAGTAACCAAAGAAAAAGAAGAAGCCACGCTTTTCCCTTTAGTTTGGACCCAATCAGGGTGGACTTTCATCAATTAGTTATCAAGGACACTTTAAGCGGGATCTCATAATCTCTCTGATCTATCCTACTAAATGGAAGAATCTGGTTCATTTGAATTACTTTGTGGAACTCATTATCAAGCTCATTGGTTCTATGATCTATTGAGATAGGTTCTCTTGAGTTGTGGGTTCCTCCTCAGTCGGTAGAAGTTTTGCTACCCTAGTAGTGTCACATTCAGGGGGCGTCTTCTTCGGGTGTGCCATAGGCCGTAAAGTCGCGCTAGTGGTGCTGAGCGCCAAAGGTTCCGCGTTAATGGTCCATAGCGACCTATCTTGAGTCAAAAAGGTTCTTAACGGCTGATGGAACCTCCTTTTCTCAATCTTCATGAGCTAGTCCTACCGGATATGGTCATTGATTCGCAGCCCGTAAGGTATCCTGAATCAACAAAATTTATACCTAATACCTCCCTCTGTTGGTATGCCTCTGTTATAATTAGCTCTAGGATCATCCACAAGGATGGGTTTTCTTCATAGAAATGACTAATACTGAGGTTTTGCACTGGTGATTGTGGTTTGGATGTTAGGATTTGGTAAAAACAGTGGGTTGTGATGGTTGGAAACTAAAACTGGAGTGAGTTAAAATGTAAAATAGAACTCCTTGAAGTGTTAGGTCACTAGGGTAAGATTCCTAGGGCAAATGAGGGTTTCTCAGGGTCCTTTCCTCGCGTTGGGGAGGACCTTACCAATTACCTCCCAAGCGGGATCTATTTAGCTATAAAAACTACCCCTCATTAATTATCTTTGAAAATAGCGTTCTTTGTCCCATTACGCTCTCGGTTTTGGCTGAGTCGCCTTAACTCACCTTCAATGGCTCATAAATGATAGCCTGGCCGAACATCCTTGGATCTAACATTAAATCAGTAGACAGCTTGCAAATAATGACATTAAGGGTGACTCGAAGGATCAAACCTAAAGTTAAAGGGAGGAAACGATGATAGTGAATACTTGCGTGGAAAACATGGATCCCCTCAATTTACCTCAAGATCCCTTACCTAGTGGCCTTCTACTTCAAGGAGGAAAGGGTTCTAGCCATTCATCCTCTAAGCTGTCATCCTCTCGGGTGTTTGGCTAGTATGAGAAAGTGAAGAAAATGAGAAATGCTAGAGAGAAGAAAAATAAATGGGACTACTTGAAGCTTTTAAATCAGTGAGACAGATATTACAGTCTTGTGCAAACATATGACATCTTTGAATCTTACAATTGCCAAAGCCAAAATGAAACACTATTGCAAGGGCACAAATTTGGAAGAAATCAAAAAGGGCTGACAGAGTTATGATCTAGATGACAAAATTCGCATTGTGAAAATTCGTAGGTTATGAAAATTGTGACCACAAATTGCCGAGGGTTGCAAAATTTTCAACCCTTGTGGGGAATTTAAGGTTGCTTCCCTTCTTTATCCTTCTCATTCTTTAAAGATTTGATCACAACTCTTGGTTTCAACGAATTCCTAGTGATTGGTGATATAACCTTGGCATAAATGGCTTGAAAACTATAAAATTTTCCATAAAATGTGATCAATAGCATAGCTAGGTCCTTAACGCCTTGCTTGAGGTATTTGGGCTAATTCCTCATAAAAGTGCTCAAAGCCTATATCAATAGAGTGTAAATAGCGTTGTTTGTGTGTGAAGTCCTGCAACCATCTTTAAGAGCGTGGGATTGTGAATGAAAATTCAGACCTTGCTGGAGGATTCGCGAGAAGGGATAGGAAAGAATTGATTTTATCTTTATTCTATTATTTCTTATAGAGTCACGCCTTTATGAGGAAACCTTAATTCTTATCTGGGTTCCACATGAGGATAACCTGCTTGGGATGGTGCGTATTGTCTATTGCTTTGGGTCTTTGAGACTCCTCGCATCCCCTATAGCCAGATTACAACGGCCGAATAAAGTGAGTTTCCCTGTCTAATTGATTTTCCCTCTTTATTTTTAAAAAATCACATGATGCTCATTCACAAGGATGATATGAGAACACCATACTTGGTGGCATTCATCCTTGGGTGAAGATCTCGATCCTTCTAAGATTCCCATATGTGGAGTTGAGACTTCTGGAATGATAGTGTAGCCTTGCTCAACCCGGATCTTGTACCCTCTTCTTGTGTATCTTCATGGTTGTGGAATGTGATATACAATTCAATTTCTTACTGAACCATGACTTACACTCATTTTTACAACTTCCAAACATATACTTCCTTTTTTCTGAGTTTCCACCCAAACCGCGTTATCGCGAGTCTTTGCGACAACTAGGAGAATTTGAACTCAATGTCATGACGGACCGTCATGATGTATTCATTAGACGATTCGAACACATAGCCAGTGATGTAATTAAGTGCCATTGGAACTTCATGTCTTTGAGACATGGAGAGCTGCTTTTACCTACGAAGCGACGGTCTCCTTAATTCTTCCTTCTTTTGTCTTCTTTTGAGATTGCGTACTAATGAAGAAGTTCCTTAATCCTTCTACAAAGAAGAAGGGTTTCCTCTCACTAGATGTCATGACCTTCACTTGACATGTTCCTTCATTAGGGGAATGATTGAGATGGATTTCTCTGTTCCTTATTTGGATCGACATCCTTTTCCTGATCACATACGGGGTTATGAGAGTTTCTAGCACATTGGTAGGATTGTTCAAGATGGAGACAAACCGTGCGAACAACTTTTGCATAGATGTATATTTTTCTATTAAAGCTTTCTCCTTCCCCGGTGCCTGTTAAATCCATATATAACAATTTCAGTACACTTGTTGTTGTATTTAGTTGGAACTTGGTGCAGGACGGCAAGGCTCGTTCCCTTGACTTGAAGAGATCATTCATTTGACCAGGTTTTGCTTTCAAATATGAATGACTTCAGTTTGACTGTCCAATGATGGAGAAGTCATTGCTACTAGAATGTCCAGACTATTGGAACCACGTTCCTTGCTCTCCCTATATTTCATTCATGTAGAGGCTGGTTTTTGTCAGTATGTAGCACTTGTCTGGGGTCCTTTCCTATTCCATGATGCGACAGTGATTTTGGTTATGTACTATATACATATCCTTTGTGAATTTTACATATAGGTCTTCATCACATAGTTGGCTTCAACTGATCAAATTTATTGTAAGTCCTTAACAAGTAGCACATTCTTAGCTTGAACAACCTTGGAATTATCAAGGAACCAATTCCCAGAACTCTTCCTTTGCCACCATCCCCAAAGATCACCCAGTCATGACTGGTTGATTGAAGGTCAGTCAAGAACGAATGTTTCTCATCATGTGCTATGAGCAAACACTTTCGAAATACCATTCTTCTTTGATCATATTTCTGATGGATGGAAAGACATTAAGGCTTTTTGTTTGTTCATCCCTAGCCATCTTGGTTTGAGAAAAATCTTTTTTTATCTCTTTTTGAAAGCCCTATGACATCTCTTCTAAGTGCATTCCATTATTTCTTGCCCTAGAAGGTCTGGTTCTTGTACAGGTTCAGATTGTCTTTCTTGATCCAAAGACTTCAGTTTGCATAGTCTTTGGGACTATAACTTTTCACGTGGAAAGTTCTCTTGTCTTACCTTTACTTCCTTTCTCTATAGGACTATTATGGAATATCATAGTCTCATGTGAGGATGCTATCAAGTCCGAACGTATTTGATAATCTGATGATTTCACTTCAATCCTCTCTACCGTTTGTGGAGTAGCTCCTTTTGTTTTGATAATTGACGTGAGAGCTCTTAGACGATTGATGTCTCTATGATCTTCTTCGCTCGAGATCTGAGATCAAACCCTTTTCAAGGTTCTGCCACTTTCTTCCTTCTTCAGATTTATGCATTCTAATCTCTCAAATACTTTATGGAGGATGTCCCATGCTTCTTTTGCAAATTCTGAAGTGGTAATGAGTTCAAACGTCTTGTCATCCATGCCAAATTGAATGGCCTATAGAGGTATGAAATATCTTGAGGCTACTTTTCTTTCTTCACAATTTCATTCTGATTCAAGCTTGATAATTGTTTCCCTATTTTTAATCTTGGTTGGGATAGTCCATTCTGATACAATAGATTCCCATAGTTCTATTCCTAGTGACTTGATAAACATACTCATGTGTATCTTCCAATCACCGTAGTTTTGATCATCAAGCAGACAAGATCATTTTATGGACATTCCGTTCTTCATTAGACCCATCTTATATTCACACACAAACGATTCTATCATCCAGGGACCTCACTTTGTAACTTATAGTGACCTAACATGATACCAATTAACAAATATACCTGTGTGTTCTTGCGCACAGTTCCTGATGTTGGGACTATGTGGGCGTTTGGAATTTAGTGCGGGATGTCCAAACTCCCCCTTTAGGATTGAGTGTGTGTAGGACATGTATGAGATGTATGCAAAAAGATACAGGAACACACAATCTTTTTACGTGGTTCGACAACTGCCTACATCCACAGGGTTGTGCCCAGATGCAAGGATTTCCATTAATCTGATTCAAGGTTTACAATTAGTCTTATGTGGTACGAGACTTCCTCTCTACCCATGGCCCTTCTTGAAACTTAATCACTCATAGCTGAATTTAGAATGAACTCCCTTCATTTCTCAAAACATCACACGCCCATAACCCACATTACATCAATATAAGAGCGAAGAAAATAAGAACAACATCTTTCACGAAGGTGAAAACCATCTGTCGCCAATAGAGTATTTTGCTCCTTTTCTTAACACGTATGGAATTTTCTTGTTCTTCTTCAAGCTCTGCTCCTTAAATCCACGATGAGAACCTCAAAAGCCTTGAATTTATAGCCTGACTAATTAATCTTGTAAGTCTTGATAGGGCTGGATCATTATCCTAATATGACTCAAACTCTACCTTCTAATTTCGTACTTGCCCTTAATCTATCATTGTGAAAATAGGAAACTTGCTAATCAAGTATCCTGCTCATAACAGAAACCTAATTTGTTTCTAATTCTTGTTTGATAGTTTTGATGTCCGAATCTCCTTTGATTTGATCTTTATTCTCTTGCCAAATCAATTCTAGGCCCATTGGTATCTTGCTCCCCAAGTACCTTGGCCTCCAAGTTTGCAAAGTCCTACGCGTTCCATGTCTGCTCTGCTCCTAGTTCGGACTTCCTGATTCTAGCACGTCCTTTCACCACAAGGTAGCCTCAGTTCGAACTAATTCCTATGCATTCCACGTCTGCTCTACTCCTAGTTCGGACTTCTTGATTCTGGCACGTCTCTTCATCATAGGGTAGCCTCAGTCCAAATTACTTCCTGGTCCTACCAAGGAATTCATGACAAATCCATCAAATTTTCAACAAACTCGATCTTTGAAGTAGTTATCTTCTCTTCGAACACTTGAGACGAAGATATGGACAATTTCAAATCCAACAAAAGGTAATAATAACATGCTAAAATTTTGAGGAACATGTGAGGTTAGTAAGGAAAAGTTTTTGATTAATGAAATTCACAAGTAGACAGAGGAGTCGTAGATGAGTCACTTATTGGTTGAGGGATAGGTGAGGTAAAAGTTAGCTTCGGAGTCAAAATAAGAAAAAAGCATAGTTTAGAGGTTTTATGTATGTACCTAAAACAAAATTCTCGAGAAACATTTAAACTTGTTTTACAACGCCTCAAATTTTATAAATGATAAATGTAAAATATATTTTGGTATCTAAATTCTAAAATGCAATAACCAATAATTGATAAAAATCTTTTACATAGGTTTTGAAAATATCAGCGTAATAGAAGTTACATCCCCATGTATGGCTTTAGTGATCTAAATTAGATGAGATATAAACCAATATTTTCTTCATTAGTTCTTTTTTAGATACATTGATTAAACTAGGACAAAAGCAAGTAGTGGGGATCTGATACCCAGAATCACTAAATGTAATTTATCTAATTATATGTACATTGAATAATGAGTAGGATGTGATATTTACTGACACTAAATGTAATAATCTAATAACATGTTCAATAGGTACCTAAGTGAAATGATTTGTAATCTACAATCTATTGTAAAATTATAAAACAATATTGCTTGCAATGATAACTTGATTTACTTTCTTGGTTTGTGCTTGTCCTTACAGTTGTATCGTGACCTCCAAATTGTATTGGCTTAGGATTATTAAGATTGTGTTTGTCTATTTATTCTTGCAATTATGTTTTATGCTCAATATTGCTTCCAATAGAATTATTGGGACTTCGTTTAATTGTCTTCAGATTTGATCTTTCCTTAAAGTGTTATAAAAGAGTGTAGGGAATGGTTAGGTTGGCAGCACCGTCAGTCATTAATAAATGATGTTCAATATGTTAACCTAGAAATAATTTATCCCTGTAACTTGATGTGAATCAAATTCTTTGAAAAGAGGTTTAATTTGACCTTATTAATGGCTAATTGGTTTCTAGATAACATGACTAAGACCTTAGGCTTATCAAGTGGCATAAAATCACTTTGATCTTAGTCACAGGAATGACATGTTGAGAAAGGGTTGTTAAGTTGGCAATAATACACAAGATTTGGTGTAACCTTAAATTTCTTAAAATGAATTAATTTGTAATGTAAAGCATATATGATGGCCAAGAAGCTTTTATTGGATTTTTGATACAACCTTTACTTGTTCAAATGGGTGTGAAACTCATATTCACTATATAAATCTTTCATTTGTCAGCTTCAACATTGTAATTAAGGTGACCAGCATTCATTAAGAAGATGGCAGAATCATTTCTATCCAGCATTGCTGGAATAGTTGCAGAGAAGAAAATATGCTTAGCATGGGGTGCGAGAAGAAAGTTAGAAAGGTTTGAGGGTGTTTTAGGCACCATCAAACCTGTGCTGGTGGATGCTGAGGAGAAGCAATGGACGAACCCACAGCTACGTGATTGGTTAGGAAAGCTAAAAGACTTGTGTTATGATGCAGAAGATGTACTCGATGAATTTGAATACCATGCTTTGGAACACAAAGTTGTTAGTCATGGCAGCATTAAGAGAAAGGTACTTCACTTCTTTTCATCTTCAACCACTCCATTTGGCTTTTAAGATGAGTCATAGAATCAGGGAGATTACTATGCGTTGATGAGATTGCAGCGGGATAAGAATAAATTTATGCTGGCGAGTGATGTGAGCCGGGCTCCTGTGTTGTACAGGAGAAGACCCATTCTTTTGTGTAGAATGCTTCAGATGTCATCGGGAGAGACAAAGGATAAAGAAAAATATTTTACAGCTTTGAAGAACAATTCATGTGACATGGAGAGTATTTCAGTTATTCTATAGTTGGTCTTTGGAGGTCTTGGAAAGACTAATACTCCTCGCTAAATTAGTATACAATGATGAGTGCGTGGTTGAGAATTTCAAGAAAAGAATGTGGGTTTGTATCTCCGATGATTTTGATCTCAAAAAGGTGATTGTGGATATTATTAATTCAATCAAAACAACCGCCGAAGGGGGGAGTGGTGTTGGTTTGTTGAAACATAATGAATTGAGTATGGAGCAATCACGAACTCTTCTTCGTAGTACTCTTGGAAATGAACCTTTTTTTCTAGTCCTGGATGATACGTGGAATGAGGATCGCCAAAAATGGATTGAACTGAAAATGCTTTAATGAATGGTGAAGGGCAATAAAATTGTTGTGACAACACGTAGTCATCGAGTGGCTTCGATCATGGGAACTGTTCCAGCATACCTTTTAGAGGGTCTTTCCTATGACGATTGTCTATCTTTGTTTCTGAAATGGGCATTTAAGGAAGGGCAAGAGAGACAACATCCAAAGCTTGTACATATTGGGAAGGGCATTGTTGCGAAGTGTAAGGGAGTTCCTTTGGCAGCAAGGACTTTGGGGAGCCTACTTTTCTCAAAATTTGAGGAAAGGTATTGGGCATATGTGAGAGATAATGAAATATGGAAATTAGAACAAAAAGAATGTGATATTCTGCCTGCTTTAAGATTGAGTTATGAACAATTGCCCTCTTACTTAAAACGTTGCTTCGCATACTGCTCAATTTTTCCCAAGGATTACAATTTTAATAACGTTAACCTGGTTAACATGTGGAGCTCACAAGGGCTCATTCAGCAATCCGAAGAGGAGCAAGATTTGGAAGACATAGGAGACAGATATATCGAAGAATTGTTATCAAGATCCTTTTTTCAAGATCTGGTACAAAATTGGTCTTATGTTAACTTTAAAATGCACATCTGATGCATGATCTTGCAGCATTCAAGTTTTCAGCGAACAGAGTGCACTCTTATAGATTGTGTAAATCCAACCATTCCTGGAACGGTTCGTCATGTTTCATTTAGTTATGAAGTGGATTACGAAGAAATCTTAAGAGTTGTTGGTCAGCTAAACGGCATTCGTACTCTTTTGTTCGTGGTTAAAGGAAAGACACCACATGGTGAGCAATTTCTTAACACTTGCAATATGTCAATGTTCAAATGCATTAAGATGCTAGATTTATCGAACTCCGATTTTGACACATTGCCAAGTTCCATTGCCAATTTAAAGCTTCTCAGATTTCTCAACCTTAATCTCAATAAGAGGATAAAGAAACTTCCAAATTCGATATGTAAATTGTTTCATCTGCAAACGTTGTTGCTACGGGAATGTAATCGACTGGAGAAGCTGCCCAAGGAGATTGGGAACCTCATCAATTTGAGGTATTTAGCGATCACCACAAAGCAAAGGGATTTGGGAGGGATACGACACCTGGAATCTCTTCGTATTTTATTGATTTGTCAATGCGAAAATTCGGAATTTCTGCTTCAAGGTATGCAAACACTCACTGCCCTCCGGGCATTGCATATTGAGAGTTGTAGCAGTTTGGAGACTTTGACACCTAGCATGAAACAACTGAGGTCGTTAGAGTTTCTCCGAATTTGGGATTGTGAAAAGCTGAAGTCACTGGATGCCAGTTAAACAACACATTCCAGGGCTCTGGAATCTACGAGTTTTGCAGCTTATACAATTACCCAAGTTGGAGGCGTTGCCGGAGTGGATACGCGGTCTCAAATCCCTAGACACACTTTGTATTGAAGAATGCCCTCAATTGACTGAAAGATGGAAGCAAACAATAGGGGAGGAGGATTGGTATAAAATCTCTCATGTCTCCAACATATATATTGATGGCAGAAAATTGATTTAAGGTATAAAAAAATCTCTCTCATGCGCAACCTTTACTTTATGCATCTTAATTCTTGAGTGCCCTCTTAATTCTTTAATTTATGTTACAGGATTTCTACTCAGGGCCACGATGAAGCTTCACACTGATTTGAGATGGAGGCATTCGTGTTTTTTTCTTTCTTTCTTTTCAAGTAAAGACAGTTTATTTATGCATGCAATTTCCATCTATTTGAACAAAATCCTGGAATAAATTTGTTGTCTGTCAATTTAAATGTTAAGTTCACTTCTCTTCTTTACTTAGTCATTTGATGTTTAAAAATTAAACGTGGGGTCTGGATTAGCTGATGCGCACCTATACTAATCCTCTGGTGGTCTTAAGGGAGGTCAACAGATGACCAATGGAGAGTAAACCTAAGACCAAACCAACTAAGCTATTGGATAGGATTAGCTGGTTTGAACTATGAACATCTGCATTAGTTGACTTGTGAAATGTTTGATTCTTTTCCGGTTGCTTTGGGGTTTTTTACATGTTGAACTACAAAGCTAAAAGATAAACATATATAGTTATGCCATTTCCACCATGATCATTTCAATTGTGGATTAAAATCTGTAAAAGCAAAAAAGTAAAAAAAAATTATTGTTAGCCTTTTGAACTTCGAAAGAGATTTGCAAATAAAATAAAATAAAAAATTGTGTTTTAGTAAATGTGACGCCCCAAAACCCGAGGGTCCGTTGACTACCCGTCAACCTGCGGAAAATCTATACATCTCGTATCACGGATCGCATACCGAGTAAAATGGCCTCAGCTCCATAAACCAATACTCACACTACAAAATAAATATCACAACTATATTTCAATAGTCCAAGAGTTATACATTTCTCTTAATACAAATACATATTAAAATTTAACATTTCTAATACATATTATCCAAAAAACCATCAAAGCCACAACAAGGCTTTCTTCAAAATCGGCCTCTAAGATGAGCCGTCTCGCACGCTCCCCGTACCGAAATGATATTCTCGACAGGCGAAGACGTCAAAGAGTGGAATCACCCTAAATGGGCTCTCCAATTCCAAGTCGCATATACAATGCTCCAAAATAAACACACACTCAAGTAAATACGTGATCCTACTTGAATGTCTACATGATCACCCCATGTCACGAGTCCTCACCGACTCACTCACACTTGCCTAAGCCATGTATGAGAAAATATCATTTTCAAAACAAAACTTGTTGTTCTTGAAAATAAACCACCAAGCGCTCAGAAAATATAGACTACCCTCCGAGGCGAATTGATTGGTGAGCTCAAAAATAGTCATGGTCCTCAACTAAATGATCCGCCGCTCATCCAACCCAATTTCCTCCTGAAAATCATCCTATGAAATCCTTCGCAACCATGTTCGCTTTTCGTAAAATCTACGCCATGCACTAACACCTATTCCCAGTTATCCAATGCATACGAAATGATTACGCCATTTCCAAAAACCATTTATACAATATATATACCAATATATTAATTATGCAACATTCTCAAATTACATTCACACTACATGTAATTTAACATTATGGATCAAACAACACCCAAATTAGCTCACTTAAGCAATTCACAATTTCATCTTCAATGGCCTATACTCACAATTATATTTCATATAATTGAAGAAATCACAATTTTATCTCCAACGGCTCATACACACAATTATATTCCATAATTGAGCAAATCACAATTTTATCTCCAATGGTCTATACACCAAAACACAATTTATTGCATAAATTATTAAACAAACACTCCCAACAAAATTTCTACACAATACCTGACCAGTCCAAAATGGCTCCAAAATTCTCCAAAATTTACACTTCGATTCCAAGATTTGGGATCGATCAAACGGCCCCTCACGGCCTCAAACCAATACAAGCATTTATAAAACACTTAAACACAAACAAGTAGGATAAAACCTCTACCTCACAGAGTTTGTCAAAACTCCAACTTTTGCGTCCACGCGTAATCTCCTATCGCATCACCCTTGGCCTTCACCCGACGAAATCCGACGGGTCCGATTTTCATAGATCTGAGAAAGAAACGAAGAGAGAAAATTAAAATTAAAATTCTCTCACCTCTCTCTCTCCACGCTGTGCCTCCCTGTCCGTTAGTGTAATAATTTGACTTTTTATGCTTTTTATTTTATTATTTTATTATTATTATAATATTATATTATTATTATTATTATTATTATTATCATCCGGATACAAAACTTATATTATCTCATTTGGGTCCGTTTTTATCCCGAAAAATTTTATTTCTTTTCAGTTCAATTCTTTTAAATGAATTTTACTCTAAGTCATTTTCTCGACTTCCAGATTCGTGAAAAATTTCGGCCCATGAAGTCATCATTTATCACCCGTAAATTGTGAAATATTACGACCGGGGCTCTGTAATTCGACTCTAAACTCTTCGGTCACTAGATTTCACGACCTAATTTAACAAATGCAACCGCTTCGTCATCCGAGATTTAGAGAATTTTCGCCAACCGAAATTACCGTTTTAATCTTTTTTAAAATTGAATTTTTTCTCCTCGGTTTTTCATTCTCCCCTCTTCAATGTAATTTCTGCCCTCAAATTCACGCACATACAAATCACCATGCATATGCTACCTTCATAACTCATATCAGGTCGTATGATAACTACCATGTCACACCAACGACAACCCGATGGGTTGTCAACTCATCCATGTCAAGAATGACATCAACACCCAATATGTCTACCACCCTAAGGTCCACCACGCTTTCGCTGCGCAACTCTGATCTGTCCCTGACCTAGATGGCCGTGGCTCTGGAACCCTCGTGAACTAGAAGCCTTGGGCTTCTCCCCGAACTAGAAGAAGACTGACTCTCCTTCCTCTTGACACTAACACTTGCATCCCTAGTGCGTCGAGCATCCTCGATCTCTCTCTCTATGGTCAGGGCTGTCCCAACCATGGAGTCCATGTCCCGTAGGCGAAGTCCTACTATCTTGCCCCGAATGGACAACTTCAGTCCGTTCTCAAATCTTTTGACCTTGGCCATGTCCGTGGCCACGTAATCATCAGCAAAACGAGCTAGCTCCGTGAATCTAGCCACATAATCCATCACGCCATCGCTCGCTCACTTCTAGAACTCTGGCCTTGGCATGTTCAGCGCTGGTCGGAAAATACTTGCTCATAAGCAGCCCATAGAACTCGAATAAGTCATTTCCTCTAAACTCAGAGGTCTTAACCCACCCACCACACTAGTGGACTCACTCTCTACCGAACGCAGCTACTTAATTCGTCGAGACGGAGGTAATATCCATAGCCTCCAATACATTCTTAATCTGCCGAAACCAATGGTTTGCCACCATCGGATCCCCTCCCCCTGTAAACGTCGAAGGATGATGTGACTTAAATCTCTGGAGGTTAATCTGACCCGACCACCGCACCGCACTAGCTCATGCACAAAGAGAACCCCAATGTACCTCAAGAAAGGTACGTTGGTCAAATACCGTGGTGCTTCGCTAACACCTTGCTGACGACCCCACGCCCTTTCTACCAACTTGCCATCTACACATGTCAAATGGCAACAAACTTTACGACCTATCTCGCCTAACTAGTATTGCACATGCCAATTACTAATAGACTTAACAACCATGAATCGAATTGCTCATCGCCTAAGTGGTGCTACTCGCAACCACTCATATTTTATTTATTTCAATAAAATTCAACACTTTCATGTTCATTTCATTTTTCGAACCCCTAAGGTTATAGTTCCTAACCTTAGCATTCCACTTCTTCCTATATACATTATGCCATGCATATAACTTTCCCGTGCAATAACCACGCAATCACATTTCCTATATATATAATACCGTGTATATGTCTTTCCGTGCAATTTGTAACACACAATCACACAACACATAACACTCCAGGTTATGCACACCATTCACACATACATGACAATCAACATGTTATACACCCAATCACGCATAAAACACAGTGCATGCAGTGTTCTAATCCTGTCCCGTGATTGTCTAGGTAATCACATACCTAACCCTAACATCGAGCCACACCAAGTGGTGATGTTCTTACACCTTAATAACTCTGGCCTTGACCCAAATCCCTCAAGCCCCAGGCAATCGCATACCTAACTTATCAACACTAAGCTCTAGGTATTTATAAACCTAGGCTCGATACTGCCGTGATCGCCTAAACCCGGGTCCGTTGGATCACCAATAACCTCGCGGAAATCTATACATCTCGTATCACGAGACGCATACCTGAGTAGAAATGGCCTCTTGGGCCCATAAACCAATACTCACAAAATAAACATCACAAACTATATTTCAATAGTCCAAGAGTTATACATTTCTCTTAATACAAATACATTAAAATTTAACATTTAATACATATGTTATCCAAAAACCATCAAAGCCACAACACGCTTTCTTCAAAATCGGCCTCAAGATGAGCCGCCTTCCCGCACGCCCTCGTACCAAAATGATATTCCTCGACGTAGTGAGCTATCGCCGCAGTGGAATCACCAATGGGTTACTCTCCATCTAAGTGCATATGTAATGCTCCAAAATAAACACACACTCAAGTAAATACGTGATCCTACTTGAATGTCTACATGATCACCCCATGTCACAAGTCCTCACCGACTCACTCACACTTGCCTAAGCCATGTATGAGAAAATATCATTTTCAAAACAAAACTTGTTGTTCTTGAAAATAAACCATCAAGTGCCTGGTGAAAATATGGGACTACCCTCCGAGGCGAATTGGTTGGTGAGCTTTCCAAAACAGTCATGGTCCTCATCCGAAATGATCTGTTGGCCCATCTCCCAACTCAATTCTCCGGAAAATCATCCTGTGAAATTCCTTTCTCAACCATGTTCGTTTTTAAGAAAATTCATGTCATGCACTAACACCTAATCTCTAGGTTATCCAGTGCATAAGAAAATGTATTATGTCATTTCCAAAACCATTTATACAATATATATACCACTATACACTATGCAATATTCAAATTCATATCTACATTACATGTGTAATTCTAACATTATGGATCAAACAATTCCAAATTAGCTCACTTGAGCACCACAATTTCATCTCCACGACCTATACTCAATTATATTCTGCCATAATTGAGTAAATCATACTCTGACTTCCATGTGATTTATCTCCACCGTCATACACAATTATATTTCATATAATTGAGCAAATCACAATTTTGGTCTCCAATGGCCTATACACCAAAACACAATTTATTTAATAAATTATTAAACAAACACCCCAAACAGCTCCCTGGCCACAATACGACTGTCCAAATGGGCTCCAAAATTCTTCAAAAATTTCCACACTTCGGTTCCAAGATTTGGGACCGATCAAACGGCTCCTCACTGCCTCAAACCAACACAAGCATTTATAAAACACTTAAACAAAGGGTAAAACAAGTAGGATAAAACCCCTACCTCACGAAGTTTGTCAAAACTCCAACTTTTTGGTGTACACGCGTAACTCTCATCGCGTAGATCAATTTTGCTTTCAACTCCAATGAAATCCGACGGTCCGATTTTCATAGATCTAAGAAAGAAACGAAAAAAGAAAAATTAAAAAATTAAAATTCTCTCACCTCTCTCTCTCTCTCCACGCCATGCCTCCCGTCCGTTTAATGGCCAATTTGACTTTTATGCTTTTTATTTTATTATTTTATTATTATTATAATATTATATTATTATTATTATTATTATTATTATTATTATTATTATCATCCGGATACAAAACTTATATTATCTCATTCAGTCCGTTTATCTCTAAAATTTTTATTTCTTTTCACCAATTCTTTAAATGAACTTTACTTCAAGCCATTTTTTCGACTTTGCATTTTCGTGAAAATCTCGCCCTCGTTTCATCGGCAATTTATCACCCAGAATTGTGAAATCGGTTCCTGCACTGACGAAACTTTTCTCGGGTCACTAGATTTCACGAGACGAATTTAATCTGGCCAAGCAACTGCTTCGGCCATCCGAGATCTAGAGAATTTTCTGGCTTTCTGAAACTGGGAATTAATAGTGTTTTACCCTTTTTCAGAAAAATTGAATTTTTATCTAAGTTTTACAAGAATAACACTGAGACATTTATCTAAAATGAAAGCCTTTGAGGGCTAAGAAAGCGTTGGGGGTTAGTTCATTCCAACTTATGTATTAGTAAATTAAACCAATATCAAATGGAGATGGACAGAATTTTATATCATTTACTGATCATTTTAGTTTGGCAACATTTTTTTAGGAAAATCAGAGGCTTTCTTTGTCATTAAAAGGTTTAAAGCTCGTGTTCAAAAAAAAATGGCAACTCAATTAAAATAGTATGAATTGATTAATGTGGAGAGTTCAGACGAGTTTGATGATGTTTGTTACAAGCACGGAATCAAAAAGGCAGCTGATAGAAACTTATTTTCCTCAACAAAATGGAGTTTAGGAGAGAAACAACCCTATTAGGAATATAGTGCAAACCTTTGACAAGGAGCAGAATTCAAAAAAAAAATTTGTGGTTTAAAGCAATAAATTGGAGTGTTTATATGTTGAATAAAATTCCAACACTATCTATTTAAAATATAACTCCTTAAGAAACATGAAATGGACGTAGACTAGTTGTTGAGAACTTTTAAACGTTTGGCTGCACTGTACGACCATTCCTGATGGAAAAAAAGATGCAGAAGAAGAAAGTTGATGACCAAAAATGTATTTTTAATTTCTGGTATCAATGATTATTCAAAGCTTATAAATTATATAACTTCTACTAATGTAGAAAATTATCATTAGTTATAAAATCATTTTTATGAAGAAAAGACATGGATATGGAGCTACAACGTACACTATTGGATTGTGAATTTCAATAGATTTTAATCGTGGAAATGTGGTAAGCTCAATAGCTACGAGTTCCAACATTTTCCACTCAAATTGAAGAACTACATTTTCTCTTCATTTCCAGTGGTATCAAAATGAGGTCCCTAACGCCATAAAATAACAACAAAAACTAGGGGCGTAATCGAGTTGAGTCAGCTCGATACAAAGGCAAATTTGAACTCAACTTGAACTAGATCTAGCTTTTTTTTTTCTTTTTTTTTTCTCTAATGTTCGAAACTCGACTCAAAAAAGAGTTGAGCTACTCAAACTTGACTCGACAAAGCTCGAATCAATTGAAAAATTAATAAATAATTATACTCGAACTCGACTTGAAATTGACTCGATTCGAGTTTAACTTGAGATCTAGGGTTTTTAGGGTTGTTTATATAGTAAGGATACAAATGTAATTTAATAAAATATTAAAGCTCGCGAGCAGCTCGAATAAGGTATTGTAATACTTAAACTCAACTCGACAAGCTACTTGAGTTATACAAGGTCAAGCTCAACTCGATTAATTCCGAGTCAAATTCGAATAAGGAGTAATTCTTGCTATTGTAAAGCCTAAAATTCCAAAATAAGCTATCCCAGTATGGAAGTTGAGTTCAGCAAGGAAAAAGACTTCAAGGTGAGAATGACAGTAATCAACAAAAGATGAGGTTATCCACTTCAAAAGGACTGGGAACGATGGAAGAAGCCTTGGAAATGAAGCTGAGAAGCAAAAGGAAGCTAAAAGAGGAAAAAACCACTGTTCAATCAATTTCTCATGGAGTTACGAAAATTTCACAAGCCCGTGCGAAACTAGACAGTAAGGAAATTGTATTTGGCACGTGATTGATTTCACATGATATTGTGAAAATTTTCACAAAGTTGTTCGCAAAGCTATAAGAAATTTCTGCCATGCAAAAATATTACTATTCTTCAAAGTGTAAAAATCGGAGCGCCAATGTGTATTTTTGAAATTTAATCACATTTTAAGATGTCTTGTGGTGATCTCATGGGAAAAACATTATAAATAGGGGCTGTCACCTCTATTATAAAAATCTTTTAGGAATTTTTTTTTTTTAAATTAGAATGGAACTTTGATCCTTTAGCCATTCTCTCGTCTTGACTTTCTCTCATTTTCCCATACTTTCGTTTGCCAAAATGAAGTGAGGCCAAAATTACCACCATAAGTGGTTAACTGCTTCCATCTTGGAAGGAAAAAGGAGTGAGAGCGGATTCATGCAAATTGGGCACAACACTTCCATGAGAGGGTAAATTAGTTTGAATTGATGGTTCTACCTGGAGGTTTCCCCCTAATTTTCTCTCAATTTCATTTGGATCATCAATACATTACGATCATTGATGATCGTTGATGAGAATAATTGGTTGTGATGTATGTGTAAGCTTCGTAAAGCTTTGTATGGTCTAAAAGAGGCTCCACTAGCCTGGTTTGAAAAACTCAAAGGTGCTCTTCTCACTTGGGGCTTCCACGATTCAGCTTTAGACACCTTGTTCTACACTCATAGAAATGGGGAGAATGTTGTTACTCTGGTTTATGTTGATGATATTCTCTATCACAGGAGAGAACTCCAATGATGTTCAGCAGGTTATCAAAGATCTCAAACTAAAAATTTGCTCTCAAAGACTTGGGATCTGTTAGCTATTTTCTAGGATTTTAAGTGATTCAAAATTCTTCACAGCTTCATTTATGTCAGTCCAAGTATGCCGTTGATCTACTTCAAAGGACCAACATGGCTCATGCTAAGCCTAGTCCTACTCCTATGAGCTTGGGTAACAAGTTATCTCCTACAGATAGTTCAGCTTTTGATGCACCTTCTTTGTATAGAAGCACAGTTGGAGCTCTTCAGTATCTCACCTACACACGGCCAGATCTGTCATTTGCTGTCCATAAGCTCAGCCAATATCTTCATGCACCGACTATGGCTCATTGGAATGATTGCAAAAGAGTTCTCAGGTATATAAAAGGAACTCTTTCCCATGGCCTAACATTTAAACCTGCTCAAATTATGACTCCTGAAGGCTATTGTGATGCTGATTGGGCAAGTAATTTAGATGATATGAAATCAGTAAGTGGTATTTGCATATATCTTGGAGGAAATCTTATCACTTGGAGCTCACAAAAGCAAAAGGTTGTAGCTCATTCAAGCACGGAGGCAGAATATAGAGCCTTAGCTAGTGCAGCAACTGAGTTGGTATGGATTCAAAATTGAACCGATCGAAAAACCAAATCGAAACCAAACTGAAAAATAGGTTAACCGAACCTAACGGTTTGGTTTTGGTTTTTGTTTTGCACAATTCTCAGTTTCGGTTTCAGTTTACAAAATACAAAAACTGTGGTTTCGGTTAACCAACCAAAAAATAAAAAATAAATATATAAAATAGGTTTTCTTACTCTTGTAAGTTATGACTTTCCAACTTTTATCCGTTCATTTTACTTTTTTCCTCCAAACGAAGTTTTTACCATTTTTCTCCAAACCAAAGCATATAGACTGTGTTTTCTTTTGATCGGTTTCTTTTCTATTTAAGTTGTTAAAACATGTGGTTGATTAAATTATCTAATCTCATGTGTTTCATATATTATTTGTGGATGTATTATAAATACACGAGTGTCATAGGATTGCAAATGAATAGATTGTATTTATTTTTTTTCTTTGTATTTATAATAATTATTATAATTTGAACTTTAATATATGATTATGGAATTGTAAATTTAATTATGGTTAACTGAAAAACTAATATATGGTTAACCATGAATATTTAGTTAACCATATTAATTGTTAGGTTTTTTTTATATATATAAATAACAAATCAAAAACCGACGATCAATTTTTATTTTGTGCCACGGTTCGATTAACTTAACCATGCACACCCCTATTACTAAGATACAATTGCTTAACAAATAAATATAAAAATTTGATCATATTTTTCAATATTTTTTTAAATTTTTGCATCGAATTGGTCTTTTACAAAGATGAATTTCTTTTTATATTAAACTCATCTTTTCGAAAGACAAGTTCACTTTTATACTAAACTCATATATTGAGAAATTATGAACTCAAATAAATATAAACTCACATTCTCTACATAGAAATTATCTATCTAAAAAGAAGAGTTTAATTTTAGAACTAATTTTTTTTTTAATTTGAAAATACTATAATTTTGGAATTTTTTTACGATGATCTTTTAAAAATTATACTACTGTATACAGAAGACCCTATGTACTACTTTCTCTCAGGGGAAAAAAAAAACTGATGTACTACTCAACAACTTACAAATAAATTTGTTGTATACCATAAAAAATATATATAGAAGTTAGATGATGACCTCCGCTAGAGTTCTATGATAAAGCTCGCATAATGTGGAAAATAAATTTGCTTTGGTATGATTTGACTAGGATTAGATTGATGGACATTTGGAAAAATTTTCAATCTTTACCGGGAGCATAGAATATAATCCATGATAGTCGTTTTAGTCATGATTCATGAATGGAACAAGTTCTACTTTTTCTTTCAAGTTTGGCGTTTGTATTTTTTCATTTAGATATTTAAAAAAATATGGTCTTTTGTGTGGGGACCCACTTTATAAAAAATATGGTTCCCAATAAATTTCTTGGGTCGGGTTAATGCTTTTTTATTTAATCATAGTCTTTTGATCTGTGCTGGCAGCCAACAAAGCTGGGGAAACTAAATAATTAGCTTTTTTTGAGTTTTCGTTTCATTCTCTTGGATTTCGAGAAGTGAAGAATGATGAGAAGAGGCAAAGAGTTGTCTTAGGAATAGCTATGTGGAGGTTTTTAGGTGCCGAATTTTAAAATGGAGTCAAAATTGGAAAAAAAAATTGTGCCTTTTATTGTAACATCTTTGATAATACTGTGGAAGTTATTTTATCTTTATTGTGCCCATCAACATATAGAACTTTAAACTCGTTTTTTGAAAAGTAATATTACAATAAAAAAAAAATTAGAGCCCATGACGGCTTTGATTAATCAGAGCAGAAACTAGCAAGTCAAAGCTTTGATTTTGGCTTTTGTCTTTTTAATCATGTCGTAAACAATAATGCTCAACCTTACTAGGCGTAACGTCCAAAGCATGGCTCGAAGGCCAAGTCTTTTGGTTTCATATCTAGACCAAGGAGTTTGTTGGTTAGCTGACTCCATCTAACAAACACATGTAGCTGCCAAATGAATTTATTTGATCGTTCTGACTATGCTCCAACTATGGTGAACTTGTGATAAGGCACTAATCTCAACTTACTTGGTTTCAATAAATTATGGTTTGATCATCATTCCATGGATATCCCATAGCTTGTTGACATTTGATAGTGGGTTAACCTTTCAGCAATTTAATTTCTAACCCATCCATGTCATTATCATGTATTCTATCGAAAATAATTTAGAGAAATGGAAAGGTTTATAAACGTTCATTCATGGTCAATATTGTTAATTCATTTATGTCCTTGGAGAGAGAACGGAGGACCGAGGACCAAATAATTGGGCCATGAGGACCTTAAGCTATTGTAAACAACCCACAAAATTGATGTTGAAGTAACCACCAAATTTTTATCTTAGGTCACCATTTGTCTCCTCCTTTTATTGGGATTTGGGTTTGTGTCACTTGTGCACTCACCCTTGTCTTTGTTTTTCAAGTTTCAACACATGTTGGGCGATTCTCACTATAGATGGTAAAAGCTACAGATTAGTCTAATAATTGTCTGTAAGATTTTTCATTTTTTATAATAAATACAGTTTTTTCTTCAATTAAAAATATTTTCAAATTAACATATATTTCAGTTTATAAAATTATAGAAAATGGGAGAACTAATATTTATTATTCTACACCAAAATAAAGGTCTCAGTCTTAGTGGTGCGGTGATGCTTCCCATACTCTACCCATATCAATTTCACTCATGCACACTCACTCTCCCTTGACTCTGTCACTGCACACAAATTCTTAGCAGTTTTACTTCTTTCCTTGCACACACCCATCCTTCACACAACATTATCACTTACTCTCATTTCCATCACTACACAAAAAATCATGCTTCACTCACATAACACTCTCTTTCTCACTCATTTCCATCAATGGACACACAAGAAACACACAAGCACTCATTTCAAACACTACACACACAAGGAATCATGCTTCACTTACACCATGCACTTTTGGCTTTTATTTTTTGTTTTTTTTTGTTTTTGTGTTTATTTTGCTTTAGTTTTAGTGTTTATATTTCTGATTAGCTAATCTTTATTGTTTATTTTGTTGTGAATTGTTGACTTTTCTTTATATTCTATTTTCTACATATCATATATATTTAATAGTTCATATTATATTTTCTACTAAGCATTTACCCATTTCCCAATAATGGCGCCTAGAGATTAGGGATGGCATCGGATCGGATTTGGATCGGATTTTTCAAAATCCATATCCGATCCTAAATAAAATAATATATCCATATCCATATCCATATACTACTTTATAAAAAATTTAAATCCATATCCTATCCATCTGGATTTGGATATTCTCCACTGATATCGGATTTATCCATGCGACAAGAAGACATATTTTGCTAACCTATGACACTAGCTTATAACTTCATGATTCATAAATTTAGGAATATAAACTAAAGTCTAAAGTTAATAAAACATCACAAATCAACTACTTTGTCGTATTCCAAAGAAATGAGAATTTTCTAGAACTAGTATAGTGGTTCATAAAAATATAGGTAAAAAATTGAAAATGAGGCAATTGAATTTAAATTGAAATTGAAAAGAATGAGAGAAAATAAAATAAAATAAAACAAAACAAAATAAAAGAAATAATGTAAGAAATCAGGTCATAGATCCAGACGATCCAATTTAATGGTGTAACTTCAAAATCATACCTCATGCTAAAAAGAATATATATATCTCAACATTTATGTGTCAAAAGTTAATTTACATGTCTAGAATCAATAAAAAATCAATGAGACATTCTAAAGTCATGAATAATTTATTTTCAACAAAACATATACAAAGGTGCCGCATCGGGTAAAAACAGATATTCCAAAACTTTGATTTGTTTTTCACATCTACAATTTAATACTTTACAAAAACCAATAATTAAAAAAAAATCTAGAATGGTATAAAATTATTGGAAATTAAAAAAAGTATTACAAACAGGTCAAATCAAATTTTTATCTAGAAATACAAGAATGGACAAGTTGAAAATAAAATAATTCCAAAATCATTTACTTTACATGGCTCGTATGGTCGTGTGATCACAACTACAATTTACTTTACAAAACCATTTCTTTTCCTTTTCTTTTTTATTTTTTTTTTTATTTGGTTTAATTCAGAACTTTACTACAATTCATTTTACAAAATAAAATTATTATCATGGTCAGAGCAAATATTTCATACACCAATCACAATTAATATTTTATTCTACAAACAACCAAGCTACAACTTACATTCTCCACCGGCTGCACTTGCATAATTATTATTATTATTATTATTTTAATTCCACTCATGGAACCAGCACTAGACTTAATATTTTTGACACACAAGCATGATGAATCTCAACATTTAAAGCACAAACATGATGAATCTCAACATTTAAGCACAAGCATGATGAATCGATCTCAATATTAGAACATGATATATGTATTTTAGATTGGTAATGTTCGACAATGCAACACAATATTATATTACAATGGGTCTGTAATTAAGCTACTCTGATCTAAAATAAAAGAAAATCTGAGAATACCAAATCACTAACCTTGGTCGAATGTTACAGAAGGAATAGATCTTACAGTTGCTTTAATGCTTGACGTGATGCTTAACTATGTTTGTTCTCGGGATTTCACGAACACAGATCGTAATGAAAAGGTTTTTCTTTATAAATCCAAACTCGGTTTTTTTTTTCCGGTAGATGTGCAAATCTGGAGGCCTTTATACTTATGCTCGACAACTTCAAAAGAGCAGACTCATTTTCTATCAAAAACGTTGTGCTATCTTCCATAAAACCAATTTCTTCGTCTCTTCCCTTCTTTCTTCCTCCTTTCCTCCTTTTTATATTAGATTAAGATTTGTACTTGGACAAGCATTAGGAGTTAGGGTTAGTGATGCTCGACAGACTTTAAGTGTTAAAATTAAAATTTACAATATTAGGGAATTAAAATTTGTGGTGTTACATTAAGGTTAGGATTTAGGACCAAAAACTAAGTAGGCCTGTAAGATCGCGCCGCGACTTTCCTCTCGTCAAGAGGAGATTAATCGGGCAAATGCCACCGCAGGCGTATAGGAGCCCTGGCCATTAAAGAGTTTAAAGAGTCACATAAGTTTTAATTTATACAACGGAGGGCTTCTTCGTTATCAAGCTACTATCAAGTCTATCGGGTGGACTCTGAAGAATGGCCAAAGCTCAAACATCTTGGAAGAGATATGTCCGTACCCACGCTGGAAGGTGATAATGCGGATCAAGAGACTGTATGAGGCTTATCAACAAATTAGGTTTGTGGTGTTATAAGTTTAGAATTTACTGTGTTAAGAAGTTAGTTTACAATGCTAGCATGTTACTGCTAGGATTGGCAAATTACAATTAGGACTAGATTTATAAATTATAATGTTATTGTTAGGTTTGGGGCTTACATTATTATATTTAGTATTCATTTCTAACTTTACTAATTAGGATTTTAAAAATAGGTACCAAATATTTGAATTAGTAATGTGAGATCATATCATACATATAGTGTTATTACAAATTACAATTAATTCAAATATTGTATCTGGGATATTATAACATTCAAATATTAATTCAAATATTACACACGTCGGGGGCTCCGATATGATATTTGCTCGGATCTGACATGCCTAAATCCATATCCAATCCATATCCATTCAAAAAATCGGATTTTATCCATATCCATATCCATTATCCAAATAACTGATTTTTCTACCGTTTGACCTGACGAATCTGCCCAAATCCACGGATACGGACACATTTGCCATCTCTACTAGAGATGTATTAGAATATTCTATTTTAGATTTTTTTTTTTCTATTCCTTTCCAATATTGTATTGTAAACAAGCAAATAACAAAAAAAAAAGGTTTATTTAGTTTACAATTTTGAGGTTTGAAATTTATATTCCATTTCATTTTTATGTTTAGATCAAGTTTATAGGCATCAATGTTCAAAAAATATAGTTTTTTTTTCTCCAAAAATAATATGATATATGTTTTATGTAACTTTCATTTTTATTTTATATTAGTAAAAGAAAATGTTTAATTTTTTTTCTCTATGTTGATTTATAACATTTGAATATAGAGGTATAAATGTATAGCAATTGAATTCTATGTTGACGTATATCATTTGAATGTTGAGGTATAGAGGTGTTGTTAACATGTCGGTTTCAACTTTTCTTTTGGTTAACAAGGTTTTTTCATTCCATGATGATACGTTTGATGTGTAGGTATTGAAAATTTGGGGATCTTTCTAGAAGGTGGTGGTTGAAGATTAATGCAAGATGGTTGAAGATTGATGCAAGAGATACAATGTTTACAAATTGTATATACGTTTGATGTATTCTTGTAATTGTATTCTTTGTTTGAGGGCCTAATTGTTATTATTATCACAATTAAATAAATAGAAAATGTAATTTGGAAGTAGGTTTCACATATTAACAAGTTAATTTTCCATTAAAAATAATAATTAAAATTTTCATGAGCAATCTTGATAGATGATCAATGCCCACTACAACAAAATTGGTTTTATCTAACGTTTGACTTATGTCGTAATAGGCAAAAAAAATATCACTTTAACTTTATATCAACATTTTTACAAAACGTCGCTTATATGTTGTCTAGGCCAATGTCACTTTGGTCTATAACATCAAAAGAAGCAAATGTCTGTATATGTACTTTGTGACGTATCGTACGACATTTTGAAGTGTTGTTAAATTCTTTCAATTATGTGTTATAATACATAGTTGTTACGACATGTTATTACTGGCCACTTAAATATACTATTTCCATACTTCCAAGTGTCACCATCGCCTTTATTATGATGTAATCTTAAGACATTTTTAAGGTTGTTAAATCCAAGTCATTACGAATTAATATGTGTCATAATACACTTATAATGACATGCCGTTGTGTTGTTTAAGTATAATGCTACGACACTTCCAAATGTCGCCGTATTAGTTTATTATGATATGACTTCTAACATTTTAAGTGTTATGACATCCATTCGGCCATACCATTATTATACATCGTATACTGTGATGGTGACATTTGGTAGTGTTGTTTGAACATAATGTTTCGATACGCCATATCAGTCTTTACGATGTTACTATTGACATTTGTAAGTGTTGCTAAAACAACTCAATTACAGCATTATTACGTGTCATAATATATATCTACTGCGACATGTGGTTGCGCTGCTCAAGATAATGTTTGATAATTTCCCAAATGCTGTCATATATGTTTATTAATGATAGTACTACTACGTTTTTATGTCGATAAAAACAACTCAATTACAACGGGGCATATATGTTGTAATACATTGCAACAATGATATTTTATTGTGTAGTTTACATAATGTTTTGATACTTTACAATTGCTCTGGATATCGGTTTATTATGATATTATTACCGACGCCAGGATACTCGCGCGTCGTTATGACAATTTGTCATAAACAATTGTATTAGACATTTAAAATGTCATTATTCATCATCCTTTACGCATATAATTTTCATTTTTATCATTATTATTAACTTCTTTTACTCACGCCTAAAGTAATTAATATATGTATAATTATATGATATTTATATTAATCAAATAGAGAAATGTTACAAAATATGCATACTTGTAGAAATAAGAGTATTAATCAGACATTTAAATTTATCAATAAAAGTTTATATAACGATATAAATTAAAAATAAAAATGCTATGCCATTAAATAATATCAAAGGCATTATCTGCATGCCTAATCCAACACATAAGTCAAATATCTAAATAAAATAAAATAAAATATTAAACTATATAAATTAAATTAAGCAAAGTATTTCTTCAAATCGCAACTTCTTCGATTGTAGCACCATCACGCCTAGTAATAATATCTGTTTTTTTTACTCCGAAATACAAAGGTAAACTTGTCAGGTAAGCTCCTTGTCAGCCTTGACCATCCGTTTCTTCACCAAATTTCTTTTCTCACATTTGGGACCGATTTTGAAACTCATTCCTGGACACTCCACCATTTTTATCTGGACTAAGGACTTTAGAAATTGCATCTTCTTTTAAAGGAACTATAGCCTCATTCGCTTTAGAAGTTTCACCTTTTTCTTCATCGACAGTTAAAAGTTGTTCAATTTTTTCCTGCAAAATGAATTCAATCTAAATACATACAAATATCAACTAAAAATTTAGAATTATTCAAATAAACAAAGAGTATAAAAATAAATTTACTAAAGTTACGCAGATTCAGATACATGCGATCCATTCTTTATGCTTGTGATACTTCAAAAGATTTTTATTCCTAGCTTGGTCGACGCCCATTTTTCTTAAACCTAGTGAAACACAAAATTAATTATCACTTCAATTCACCTTCAAATAAATAAATAACATTTCAAAATCGTGGATAATTCAAAGGGAAAGAAAATAAAATTTTTATAGTAAAAATTAATACCTCTCGCTTCAAATTTCTTCGAAAGATATGAAATAGTCCTGTATATGGCATTTTCATATGTGACCTACGCCCTACTCCTTTCGCATTTATTCTATTATAAGCACAAATAATAAAAAATGGTTATATCTAATAAAATAATTGAGAACATGTTTACTGAAATTAATTTTACGATTAATAGAATAAAAAAGAACATGCTTTTATAACGAAACTTACATGCGGCTTACAGTGGTTGAAACAATATACCTTTGTTGCTTTTAATATAAAAGACCTTAACTATTAATAAAATGATGCCTCAAAAATCTCGTAAAGAATATGAAAGATGCAAAAATTATATATATAATAGGTGGCACCCTGGCCGATTTACGTTGCCTAAGGTCAGATTATCACCTGGATCGCGGTCAACATTCGTCATCCCAACCCGACACAAATAATAAATGTAAACAACATTCGCAACCCAAATCCATCCCATTTATTATTCGTGGTTATGTGTCAACACGAATACGACTCATTTAATTTGATTATTTAAAATAATAAGAATTAGTAATTAATCATCCATGCATGTTATCAATAAATAACCTATTAAATTTAACATGTTTATTAATTTTATTATTTAAATTAATATGAACTATAATTAATAATCCATGTTTAACACGAATAACATATTAAATAGGTTAATTAATTAATATAATAATTAAACGGGTCAATTCGCCGGGATTCGGGTCAATTCGTGGTTATGTGTCAACACAAATATAACCCATTTATTAAACATGTTAGGCGTTAATGAATATGACCTAAAGACGATATACTCAACCCATACCCTAAAAACCGTGGTTGGTTCGTGTCGATTCACGTGTCAGGTAAAAATTTGTCACCCTATGTTTCTACAAGTTTGCTAGAGAACAAATAATTAATAACTAAGAACTTATTATTTGCATCCCTCGACATGAATTAAAAATAATTGAGAATAGAATAACAAAGATGGTAAACATGTTTATACGTATTCGTGAAGAAGAACAAAATAACAAAATAAAATAATAATTGAGAACTTACTATTCGATCCTCATAGGCCTCTTCATGATCTAATAACCCATGAGAATTTTCATTAGATTCACGTGAACCTCTTTCTTATGAGTCATGAAGATGTCGCATCATTGTCTCTTTGTTTTAACCTCTTCAACATCTTGTGTACCATATAATCATAGTTTAGAAAACAATAATAACTTTTGGATCTAATATGACATAAAAAAATTAAAAACAAATTATGAAATCAAACCTTGTGAATCGCATGAGAAAATACAAAATATCGAGGAATAACAATAAGCCTATACTAGGTTAGGTCAAACACTCAACTATATAATATATTTATGTAATTTAACATGAATAAGAACCCAGATGGAGGGAAAAAAAGGAAAGTTTTTTAATAATTTTTTTAGTGAAAAGAACTCAATTTTTTTGTTTTTGAGGCAAAAATCGCCAATTTCTAAATGCCTATCAAATACCAACCCTTTAAAATCATAGAAAACAAAACCTATAGCTCTTAATCAAAACCCATGGCAAGAATCCGTGATCGTCGAGAACGCTTTCACTTGGGAGACACCACTCACCACCAAATCAATTCTTCCGATCAGGATAAAGGAGTCCAACCGCGTAGTTCATGCTGACGACGCAAGTGGTTTTAACAAATCAAGGATGAGAAAGACATGCCAAGCTTTGCATACGCATCTAAACTCGTAGCGCATATTTTACGTAATCTCGATGTAATTTCTTCCGGTATGCATCATCATCATTTAGTCTCTTCTTCTTCACAAAGTTTCTACCGCCTCTCTTGGACTCATTTTCTTAATTTATAAGAAAAGAGGGAATTATGTTTTATTAGAGATGGAGCTCGACACGTCATATATTTTCTTCAAACACAAGAAAAATCACAAAAAATAAAATCTCCCTCTATTTATAATTTTAATATTTATAAAGATATTAATAATTTTAAAGATACAATAATAGGTAATATTTCCTTAGGAGATTATTCATATTCTTAAAAATATTTATTTTAAAACAGAAAATCAAACAATTTTATTTTATGTATTTATATTTTTTACTTTTTATTAGGCATATATTCCAAAAGAGAGATGTTTTAAAAATATGGACCTTTTTTTTTTTTTTTTTTTGAAATAGAGAATTGCAAAAATTGAGTTTGAAATTACATACATTAAAAATATGAATATTTCAAATTATTTTAAAATTGATGATAGATAATTTTAATCTTAAAATAATGAGATATTCTAAATTTTTCTTATATAAATGAGTCATCGTTTTTTTCCAAAAAATATTCGCATAACAAAAATTCTATTATATTATTATATATTTAATTAAAAATTATTATGAAAATAATTTAAATATTTATAAAGATATTATCATATTAATAATTTTAAAGATGTCAATCGAAGATATTATCTCTAAAAATATTTATTTTTAGAGTTTATGACTAATTTTACTTTTAAAATAATTAAATTTAAATAGATAAAGATAATATTAATTTTAAAAAAAATAGATATACTAAAATTTTCATACAAATAAGTTAAGACTGAATTTTTTTCTGGTAAGAATATTCATTCAAAAACTATTATCTTATATTTAACGAATTATTATGGAAAATAATTTAAATATTTATAAGGATATTAATAGTTGTAAAGATATTATTATAGAAAATTATTTTGTAAGATATTGTCCATGTTCTTTAAAAAATATTAATTTTCGCAGGTTTTTAAAAGAAAGAAATTTATTGACTGAGTTAATGCTGATTAGAGAACAAAAGTGAGTGTTCCTAAACCCAAAACCATCAAACCGATTAAACCGAATTAATCAAACCAAACCACTGCTTAAAATTAATAGGTTTGGATTGGTTTGAAATTTTATAAAAATCGACACATCGGTTCAGTTTGCGGTTTAGAGGTGACAACCGACTGAACCGAACCGACCTAAACCGCCATATATAATATAAATAGTTTTAACCTAATTTCACATTTTTCTTTCAGCCTCACACCACCATATTTTTTTTCAAATTGTCATGATGTCTAGAGAAATTAATATTTTAGGTTAGGTGTGTTTTTTTTTTTTTTTTTACTTATATTTTATGATTTTTCTTTAAAATTTAATACAGCTTGGTCATTCTTCAAATATTTGATTTTGTTTTATTGTTATGATCTTTAAATAACACAATCTTCTTTTCAAAATAGAATATTAGAAAGGATTAAAATAAATTGTTTTTATCCAAACATAATATTTTTAGATAATTTATTGGGGAAAGTAGATTTCGGGTTATTAAAATGAAAATAATAGCAAATATTGTAAATAATAGAGACAATTAACTATATTGTAAAAGTGATTAAGCTTTCAAAAAAACTATTAAAAACAATTAGTTTTCTTATTTGTTGAACACGCATATCTCACATCACCAAATCGCTTATATGCTTTGTTCTTTTTTTTAAACTCAAATTAATTATATTGTTCTTAAATATATAACAATCGATCAAAATATAAAATATATTTTGATTTGGACAAATATATTTCAAAAGGAAATATAAAAATATCATAATATCTTAATGGATATTTTAAAAAATATCCATAAAATATAAATGGTTCAAAAATCAAAATTCATGAAAAGATTTAAACACTTAAAATTTGATAAAAATAATAACAAAATACATATAAAAATATTTTATAAATTTACTAAGGTAGATATTTTAAAAATTTTAAAAACGTTTTTTTTGTTAAAAGTGTTTTTTTGTAAAAAGTGTTTTATTATATTTTAAATAAAATTTTAATTATTTTTAATATTTCATTTCAATAATTTTACTCATTGGATAACTTTTTGATATTTCCTTTAATTTATTTAAATAATTAAAATTATTACCTAGACTCCTACATGTTTTGGTGTGTGAGAATCTTCGTAAATCAATACATAATCGAACCCTACCTTTCTGCTACGCCTATCTCTCTCACTCTCTCATTCCACGGAGCCCAACTTCCTCCTTCCATCTCTCTCATACTCTCTCTCGTCTGTAGTCTCCCTCTCTCTCTAAACCATAAAAAATGCATAATTAAAAAATAAATTTTAATAAAAATAAAGATCAACTTCGACTTTTAAAACTAAGAGATATTTATTTATTTAATTTTTTAAAATTTTAAATTGAAGTTTAAAATAAAACAAAATTAAAAATATTCTTTTTTAAAGAAAATAATTTTTTATTTTTATTTTTTTAAATAAAAATTTCTAAATCGAATATTACTTTATTTTGAATTTTAATAAATTATTTTAATTAAATATTTTTCTTTTTTATTTATTTTAAAGTAAAACTAAAGTTAACTTTATTTTGTATTTTTAATTAGATTAAAAATCAATTTTTTGAACTATTAAAAAACAATGTCTAGATGTCTAACTCTCCGCTGGTTAAAGCCTTTAAAGGCAAGACATGGGAAGATTTATATTTCAGCCTTAATAGACATAAGCTACTATATTAAAAGTCGATTAAGCTTTCAAAAACTTATTAAAAACAATTAAAGATTTATTTGTTGAACACGTGAGCATCTCACATCACTCAAATCAGTTATATAGTTTGTTTGTTTTTTAAACTCAAATCAATTATATTGTTCTTAAATATTATAAATAATGATCAAAATATGGAAAATATATTTTGATTTGACAGAATATCAAAAGCGAGAAATATAAAAAAATTTATCCTAGTCATCTTAATGGATATTTTTAAAAAATATCCATAAAATATAAATGGTTCAAAAATTAAAATTCTCTTGAAAATATTTTTTCAAACACTTAAAATTTGATAAAAATAATAATGTAACAAAATACATATAAAAATATTTATATAAACTTAATTATGTAGGTATTTTAAAATTTTTAAAAAAAAACGTTTTTTTGTTAAAGTGTTTTTTTGTAAAAAAGTGTTTATTATATTTTAAATAAAATTTTAATTATTTTTAATATTTCATTTCAATAATTTTTTTACTCATGGGATAACTTTTGATATTTCTCACTAATTTAAATAATTAAAATTATTAATTTGTGACCTCTAAGTATGTTTTTATGAGAGTCTTCATCAATACATAACAACTCACCTTCGCTACGCCTTTCACTCTCTCATTCCACAAAGCCCTCGACTTTTAATCATATAAATTATTCGACAATATAATACAAGTAATTTAATAGGTATTTAAATTAATCGGATATATTTTAAAAAAAAATTAACATAAAGTTAACTTAATATTACTTTTTTGTTCATTAATACCATTATGTTTTAGTCAAATAAATAATTCACATTTGAATTAATACATTTATGATATATTTTTAGCAATGTTTGTTAAATTGCCACAAGTAATGTCACTAACATTGTCTTTGTTGCAATATTTTGCCTAAAAGCTCATATGCGTCGCAAAGCTCCAGGTCTATAGCTACGATTTATAAAATGACATTTAAATGTCGAATGAATTACTCTGACAAATATGTTGCAGTATCGCTAAAAACGTTGGCACAAATATATTTGTAGCTACATTTTGTTTAATTGTGGGTTATATGTCACAAACATAGCAATGTTTCTACAAATTGTCTAGTTAATGTCACTAATATTTTCTTCTATTGCAACATTTTGACAAAAGTCACCATGTCCACATCGCAAAATATAAATCTAGAGTAACACTTTATAAACATCATTGAAATGTCAGAATAAAACATCGATATAAATATGTATTGCTAAAAGCGTTACACAAATAAATTTGTAGCTACAATTTATTTAATTGTTGGTTATATGTCAGCAAACATAACAATATTTGTTAAAATGTCGCAGAAGATGTGTCAAAGTAATATTTGCTCTATTGCATCACGGTTAAATTATCACAAAAATTATCACTAAAAGTTTTTTTTTTATATTACAACATTTTATGGAATCGTTAAAATGTTGGTTTATATCGCTTAAGTGATGTTTACAAAAACGCCGCCTTAGTAATGTGGCTATAGACCAAATTTGTTGTAGTGGCCCATGACATAAATTCAATATCATCTATGTGGATTCCAATACAAATGTAAGAAACGTTGACATTTATCATATTAACACATATTCCATCATTAGTGAAAATGAAAAATAACCTTAACATGTATAAATGTTAAGTAGCTTTTAACTTTTCTTGACACTGACATAGATAACATATATGAATAGTAATCTACCTTAACATATTTTTTTCTTATAGTAAAATTCGAATATGAGAGAGCAGAAATTTGGAAGGCTGTGTGTATCAATTAGTGGCTATGAGTTTTAACAGTGCCTGAGCACTAACATTGAGAACGATTAAGTTCCGAGGTTGATCAATCATGTTCAAGGTCAAGCGCACGACAAGGAGACACACAACGGCGCGCTGGGGGAAGAAGATCTTTCCATCATTGTGATGGATAAGGACTAACAAAGAAGTTTGACATTACGGCAAATGATCACGTTACACGACTGTATTTTTAAGTTATTAAGCTATGGACTGTGATACCATATTATGAAAGAGACTTGAGTATTATTGAGAGAGTTGAGGTATATATATATATACCAATACAATGGGAAAATTTGTAAAAGCATTAAGCCAATAAAGATAACCCAAAATATACTCTAATAATTATTCCTGGTCTTACCATGTTTTACAAGTTTTACTTAGATTTTGGACATTTGAAAGTATTTTTTTCTATCTGGGTCCCACTTATGCTTCCTATTTAAAATGCATTTAGAATCCTTGGGCATCTCTATTAGGAAACTTGACCACAAAAATGTGAGATAATGACATATCATTGATCAAGTAGACATCTCTACCCGTGGATATTATATCCGTTATTACATGCATAAATCAAAATAGTATTTGCATTTGTTTATTTTTCTTAATGATGAGCACCAGAATCTTCAGGGATTTAATGAAAATATCATTTTTAAAAAGTATTACTAAGATACAATTGCTTAATAAATAAATATAAAAATATGATCATATTTTTCAACATTTTTTTAAAATTTTTGCATCAAATTGGTCTTTTTCAAGGATGACTTTCTTTTTATATTAAACTCATATTTTCAAAAGACAAGTTCGCTTTTATTCTAAACTCATATATTGAGAAATTATGAACTCAAATAAATATAAACTCACATTCTCTACATAGAAATTATCTATCTAAAAAGAAGAGTTTAATTTTAGAAATCACTTTTTTTAATTTGAAAAATACTATAATTTTGGAATTTTTTTACGATGATCTTTAAAAATTATACTACCTGTATACAGAAGACCCTATGTACTACTTTTCTCAGGGAAAAACTTGATGTACTACTTCAACAACTTACAAATAAATTTGTTGTATACCATAAAAATATATAGAAGTTAGATGATGACCTCCGCTAGGGGTTCTTATGATAAAGTCTTCGCATAATGTGGAAAATAAATTTTTTTCTTCGTTGCTAAGGTTTTGGTATTGATTTGACTAGGATTAGATTGATGGACATTTGGAAAAAATTTTAATCTTTACGGGGAGCATAGAATATAATCCATGATAATCGTTTTAGTCATGATTCATGAATGGAACAAGTTCTACTTTTTCTTTCAAGTTTGGCGTTTGTATTTTTTCATTTAGATATTTAAAATATAGTCTTTTTGTGTGGGGACCCACTTTATAAAAATATGGTTCTAATAAATTCTTGGTCGGGTTAATGCTTTTATTTATTCATGGTCTTTTGATCTGTGTCGGTTGCCAACAAAGCTGGGGAAACTAAATAATTAGCTTTTTCTGAGTTTTCGTTTCATTTTCTTGGATTTCGTGAAGTGAAGAATGATGAGAAGAGGCAAAGAGTTGTCTTAGGAATTGTAAAACCCGGGATAATTAGAAATTTTTAAAAAATGGCAAAATGATAATAATAATAATAATAAATTGTTAGAATGGTTCAGGGAAGCCTAGAAAATTCTCTAGATCTCAAATGACGAAACTGGATCAGGCTGCTAAATCTGCCTCAAATACAGTCACCCGTAAGCTCGGTCGACCCCAGATGTTGAAATATTTGCCATTTTTCATATGTTGTCGGGCCAGCCAAGTTCGAAATTATTTCATGCAGCCATTTTAAAACTAAAGTGAACTAAAAGAAATGAAATTTTTCTAACAAAAACTGACCGAATGCAAGCAATATAAATCAAGATCCAAAATAATAATAATAATAATAATAAATAAAAATAAAAAGATAAAAGCAAGAGAGGCTCGAATCCGACGAGAGGGAGCTGGAGAGTGGTTGAGAGGATTTTTTTTTATTTATTTATTTATTCATTTTTTTCTCAGATCTATGGAAATTGGACTATAGGTTTTCTGCAATCAAGCAAAGTCGATCCACGCAAATGAGTGCTACATGGGTATACTAAAATTTGAGTTTCACAAACTCATGAGTTAGGGAATTTTCCTACTTGTTTTATTTCTAGCCTAAAGGTCATTTAATAGTTTGAGATTGGCTTAGAGGCCATAAAGGCCTTTTAAATTCTCACCCTCAATTTTTGACCGGGTGTAGGGAATTTTTAGAATATTTCGACTATTTTCTACAAACTGTGCTGAATTTTGGGACTGTTGACAGCCCCGCTAAATTTTTAGACTATTGCCGCATAATCCGTACTAAAATTTCTCAAGACTGCTGCGCGCTGCATCGTGGAAGTCGGGCGTTTGGTTTGATCCCAGACCGATGTCCAGGTTTGCGGTGTGTCTTGCTATCCTAATAATTCGATGACGAACCATGAAGGAACCAAGAGGTGCCCTGTTTTATGTAGGTCCGAGATTCGGGCCATTTTGTGTGTTATTGTTGTAAAATATTAAATAACATGTTGTCGTGTTTAAAAATCATGTTAATATATGCTATTTGATGTATTAACGTGGATTGCATGGATGTAAATTATATGTAAAAATATAATTGTCCATGGTGTATTAATGTTTCATGTAGTACGCACATATACATGTAACATGAAGGAAAATGCACGTAAGATTACGCATTTCATACGCCCGATCACATCGCTGGCCGAAGCTCAGCGCGGTGTGCATGGTACTTATTCACCATTCTGGTGAATGTGTGATGAGCCTGGCAACAGAGACAACTTCCAAAATGGAGACTCATGGTTAGGTAAACGACATAATAATACTAAATCAATGTGTGTTTAGGAAGCAAGATGGGGGCAGATCCCTCTCTTGTGGTGAAAGACCCAAATTTTATTCAGTCGACATATGAATTCGATGAAAGTTCGAAGGAAGTGTCGTATACATGCGAAGCCTGCGGTGAGACCCTGAAATTCGCAACCCAAATAAACACACGGGATTTGATAAATTAAAAATGGAGGGTAGTCCACGGTTTAAGTCATCATGATACACCAATGATCGGTTTTTCACACTTGGTTGCAAGTGTGAGGAGTCGGTCAGACTCGGGTTAGCATGAAGAGTTTCATCTCATGCATGACACCGAAACATTCCATATATGATTGCATTATTTATATGGAATATGGTTCGAGGTTTTATGTACGCCTATCGTACGCATTTTGTATGGAGTAGCCTTTGCAGGGAGAATTCTACTAGGCATTGTTCATCCCGCCGTGGGACCACATTTCCAGACAAGCACTGCTGGATTCGCTCCTTAGAAGCTAGGATTGAGAAGAAAGTCGGATTGTGGCTTTTGATATATATATTTTGTAAATATATATGGGTTGTATTTATTTGTATAAGAGTGATGGAATTTAAACTCTTATGGACTATGGTTTTATAGTCATGTGCTTATATGTTTGAGTATGGATAAATGGGCCTTATGTGGCCATTTTTACTCTTATGTGGACCCGGTGTGGTCGTTGTATAATATTAGGTCATGTTGCCATGAAATTGTACAGGTTGTATGTTAGGTAGAGCTTCCCAAACAAAGGAGACTCGCCTCGATTTTCAGGAAATATGGATCCCGAAGGGTGGACATAACCACGTAGATCAGTAAATCCGAAATCCACAGAATTCCACTGCGCCGACGCGGTTGTCAACTTAATTCCTCCTGATAGGTGTCATAGCTTGGTATTAGAGCTTAGGTAAACGATTACCTAGGGAGATCGGGAGTGGGTATGCATAAGTGTGATCCTGATACCATCTTCACAGCGTGGTATCGAAGCTAAGGTATACTATTACCTGTAGCGTGTTGGGCATGGGCCTAGGATATGCAGTTACAGTGTAGTGCCCGGTTATGATTACCTGGTGCTTGATGTCTGATACCCGCTTCACAGCTTGGTATCAGAGCATAGGTATACCACTACCTAGGGCTTGAGGGACATGGGCTTAGGCCATGACTATTGCGGTGAAATTGATACCAGCGTCATAGCTTGGTATCGGAGTTTAGGTACACTAATACCTAGGAATTAATGGATTCGTTTAGACCACCGCACGACGTTGCTTTCATGCCAAGGTTTTGACATAGGTTCCATGTTTGTGATTACGTGATTGTGTGTTACACATTGCGTGGAAAACATATACACGGTATGATGTATATGTGAAATGTGATTGCATGGTTATTGAGCGGAAAATTATATACATGGCATAATGTATATAGAAAAAAAAAAGTGGAATGCTAAGGTTAGGAACTATAGCTTTAGGGGTTCGAAAAACGAAATGACCAAGAAAGTTTTGAATTTTATTGAAATAAATAAAAGGAGTGGTTGGCAATTAGCACCACTTATGTGATGAACTGTCAAGCCATGGTTAATGGGAGTCGTTAGTACTGGTATGTGCATTACTAGTTAGACTGAAATTGAAATAAAGTTTGTTGCCATTTGACATGTAGATGGCAAGTCGAGGACGGGACGAGGTCATCCACGAGAAAGGTGTTAGCACCACCTATTTTTACCAGCCAGGCTCACGAGGTTGTCGGGCTTCAGCCGCCGGCCATCGCACATGCCAGTACTGGTAGTCAAGGAGGTCCGAGTACCTAGAGGTTTAAGTCACATCATCCTCCTCGATGTTCATAGGGAGTGGGATCCGATGGCGTGCACTACTGGTCTCCGTAGATTGAGAAGGTATTGGAGGCTATGGATATTACCTTCGATGCAGCTAAGATCAGGCTAACTGCGTTCCAGCTAGAGGGTGAGTCCCAAGTGTGGTAGGACTGGGTTAAGACCTCTAGAGATTTATAGGCAATGACTTGGGCAGAGTTCCATGGGCTCTTTATGAGCAAGTATTTTTCGGCCACTGCTAGACATGCAAAGGCCCAAGAGTTCCTAGAGCTAAAGCAAGGAACGATGACAGTGATGGAGTATGTGGCCAGATTCACCGAGCCGCACGCGTTTGGTGATGACTCAGTGTGGCCACGCATACGGCCAAGGTCAGAGATTTGAGAATGGACTGGCTGTTCATTCGGGTAAGATTATCGCCTCCGCCTAGCAAGAGCCACGACTCTATGGCGTCGGGACAACTCCTCAAGCATAGAGAGAGAGATGGAGGACGCACAAGGCATTCGGGATGCGAGTGCCGGTGGGAAGAGGAAAGAGGATCAGCCTTCTTCAAGTTTGGGAAAGAGACAGAGGACTTCTGTCCCAAGAGCGTCCCAGGTACAGGGCTAGCCATGGCCGATGACATGCTTCTATTTCCATCAACTAGATATATGAGGACTGCCCACAGAGACATGGATCCCAGGGTTTTGGGCTTCCCGTCATCGACTGGACAAAGGGACTCGGGCTTGTTCTTCTACTGTATGGGTCAAAGGAACCAAGCAATGCAGGTGCGCCAGCACCTCTGCAGGCCGTATAGGCCGAGAGGCCAAAGAGGCCAAGGTATGGGTCAAGGTCGAGGCCAAGACTTCCAGGCCGGTACTTCAGGGACCCAAGAGCGCTTAATATGTGGGTACCACAGACCGAGTCATAGACGGGCCTCCCATATGCGGGTACGCTCCGCTCTCACAAGAGTGTTTGCTTAAATTCGTATGCATCATATTCATGTTTATCAAGCAGCATAATGTAAGAAAGTTTGAGCTGTAGGTTGAAACCTTAGAAAAGTCATGTATGTGAATCTTCCCAGGTCCGTGGGTGAGTGTCGATCAACAGGCCTGATCAGAGTCGTAGAGTCTTTAGTGATTCTACTCACTCCGTGGACCCTGGTGGGCCATGACATACTTCCGGAAAGCTCGAGGCCTGGTCCTTAGATGGACCGGCTGACTCGCCCATAGAGTCAGCCATTGATTGTGATCGTAGTTGGGTTACCGCCACACACAGGATGTTATCATGGTTATGTTTCGTATGAGAAGATGCCTTACCCCATACCATGCACGACTCCAAATGGAGTTGACAGTTGATGGGTTGGCTAGCAAGCCTTACCTTGGAGGACAAGGTGAGACAGGAATTGAATCTACCTCGGGTAGTTTGCAAGTATGAGGATGTTTTTCCGGATGAGCTACCTGATTACTCTCACAGTGGGATGTGGGACTTTTGTCATCGAAGTTACACCGGGTATCGCCACCCATTTCTATGACTTCTCATAGGATACACCGGCTGAAATGTGAGAACTCGTGGTCCAACCTAGAATTGTCGATAAGGGCTTCATTAGACCGAGCACTTCACCATGGGGTGCTCCGGTTCTGTTTGCGAAGAAGAAAGACAAGACCCTTCGTCTGTGCATTGATTACCGACAGTTGAATAGGGTTACGATCAAGAATCGAACCCTTATCGAGGATTGATGACTTGTTTAATCAACTGAAAGGGGCGCGAGTCTACTCCAAGATAGACCTTTGCACCGGTTATCATCAGTTGAGAGTTAGGGAGACTGATATCCCTAAGACAGCGTTTAGGACGCGGTATAGGCATTTCGAGTTCATAGTGATGCCTTTCGTTGACAAAATGCACAAGGGCATTCATGGATCTCGTGCATAGGTAATTCCGCTCTATTTAGATCGCTGTTATGTCTTTGCACAACATTCGATCTACCCCCACCGGTGATGGCATGAGATCACCATAATTGTTCTCCGTGCACCTCGTGGCCATCATTGTGGCAAGTTCAAGAATGGGTTTCTGCTATCGGTGTGAGATTCTTAGGACACGGCCAGGTTCCTTCGGGCTTGTGTCAGTAGACCATGAGAAGGTAGAGGTTGTTATGAGTTGGGAGAGGCCGAAGTCAGTCTTCGAGATATGCAGTTTCTTGGAATTGGTAGGGTATTACAGGAGATTTATTGAGGATTTCTCCCGGGTTAGCAAAGATCATGACTAGATCGACCCTAAGGGGTCAAGTTTGAGTGGATGACCTCGTGGGGAGAAGGCATTCCAAGAGTTGAAAAGGAGGTTTACTTCAGCTCCTATTCTGATAGTCCCGGAACAAGGACAAAGGCAACACCTGTACCGTGGATGCCTTGGGTGGACTCGACCGGGATGTGTCTTGATGCAAATCGAGTGGTCAGGGGCTTATAGCCGAGATAGCCAAAGAATCAAGGAGTAGAATTACCCTATACATGATTAAGAGTTAGCAGCCATAGTCTTTGCCTTAAAGATTTGGCGCCACTATTTGTATGGTGAGTAGTTTGAGGTGTTTTCAAACCACAAGAGTCTGAGGTATATCTTTACACAACGAGACCTCAACACGAGGCAACGCAAATGGATGGAGTATCTGGAGGATTATGACTTCACTTTGCATTACCATCTTGGTAAGGCAAATATAGTGGTTGATGCGCTCATCAAGTCACTGAGTACCGGCTAAGGTAGCTTCCCTGAGGGCAGGTGACAAGCCAAGACTGTGGGACAGTTTAGGCTACATTACAATGATCAAACTTAGGAAGTGCTAGGGAGTTTGTAGCTACGCCATCCCTACAAAGCAGGGTGATTGAGTCCCATGACGATCTAAGAGATATTGTCCATCGTGGATCGCAGTAATGTCGTGCACACAGTGACTTGGCTAAGTCAGCCATCCACACGATGGTGTCTCTGTGATGTGGGAGGTCAGGGTTCCCGCTGGACCGATTTGAGATAGAGACTCAGAGTTCCATCGCTCGCTTTGTCAGGCATCTAGGTGGCACGAAGATGTACCCGAGATCTTCATCGCCGCATATTTGAGCGGAACGGCAGACACGTTGAGATTTTGTTCTACCAAAGGTCTCACGTGTCGCCAGCAAAGGCTAAGCATCAATAACTGGCCATCCACATTGGGAGGTAGCTATGAAGTAGGAGCATGTCACATGGATTTTGAGACCCACTTTCCACGGACACAACGAAGGCATGATGCCGTATGGGTTATAGTGGACCGGGTCACTAAGTCGGCACACTTTCTAGTGGTGAAGATGACCTTCACACTGGAGGAATTCTGCAGGTTGTGTATACAAGAGATAGCCTTGGTACATGGAGTACCGGTATCCATAGTATCGGATCAGGACCCCAGGTTTACGGCTCATTTTTGGGAGAGTTTCCAAGAGCCATGGAGACACGATTGATGATGAGCACATCTTTCATCTCATACCTGATGGTCGGCTAGGAGAGACCATACGCATTTTAGAGACATGTCATGAGCATGCAAATTTCCTAGATCTTAAGGGTAGCCGGGAGAAGACTTTACCCTTAGTGGAATTCACCTACAACAACGCTTATCGTTTAGAAAGTATCTCAGATGGCACCCATGAGGCCTTATATGGGAGGCCATATCGATCACCTCAATATGTCGACGTAGACGGGAGAGCGCTCCATCACCGGTCCAGACATATTCCCGGAGACACCTCCGAGAAGGTCGATTGACAAAGGTTTTCACGGCTCGTAGCCGCATGTAAGAGCTACGTTGGTACACGGCGCGAATCTCTAGAGTTTGAGGTTTCAAGGATCATGTCTTCTCAAGGTGATGCCTAAGAGAGGAGTGGTTAGATTCGATTAAGCGAGGAAGTTGGGCCGTAGGTATATTGGGCCCTTCGAGTACTCGAGAGGGTAGGGCATAATTGCATATCGACATTTACCACCAAGTTTATCAGTGTCCAAGGTGTTCCACGTCTCCATGTCTTAAATATATTCTCCTTAGATCCAAATCATGTAAGTGATCGGGGAGAGATTACTATTGACACTTATGGGACTTTCGAGGAGGGACCAATGCGTATCTTAGATAACTGGGATAAGGTTTTGTGACGCAAGACCATGCGGTTAGTAAAAGTGTTGTAGTAACACCGAGGAGTGGAGGAAGCAATGTGGGAACGTGAGGACACGATGCGGGCCACATATCCTTTCCTATTTGAGGATGAAGGTGCGTGGTCTAATATTTGGCATTAGAATATTATCGTGATATGTGTTTCAGGTGTGTTAGAGTATGTGTGAATTTCGGGGACGAAATTATGTTAAGGGGGAAAGAATGTAAAACCCGGGAAAATTAGAAATTTTCAAAAAATGGCAAAATGATAATAATAATAATAAATTGCCATAATGGTTCAAGGAAGTTTTGTAAATTTAGATCTCGAATTACTTAAACTTTATCATGTCAAGTAAATCTGCCTCATAAATCTAGTGACCCAAAAAAGTTTCATCGAATTCTGAGACAAGCGGAATATTTTACGATTTTCTGGTGATGTCAGCATGATGTTCAAGGATGAGATTTTACTTAAAATCTCAAGTCGAAATGGTTTGGGTTAAGTTCATTTAAACGAAAGTGAATCAAAATAAATACAATTTTTCGAAAGAACGAACCTAAATGAAGCAATATGAATCAAGTATCCAAAATACACACATTAATAATAATAATAATAATAATAATAATAATAATAAAAATAAAAAAAGATAAAAGAGAGGTCGACCTGAGTGGGGAAACTGCCAGCCCAAATTTATTCAAGTCGAGCCCATTCGCCCTGTTAAAATGGGCCGGGCCACTTCGCCCATTTTATTTGGGGCCAAGAATTAAATAGGCCCACTCCTACTTCATACGGGTTGTGGGCCAAAACTGCCAAAAGCCTAAAATAGTCGAAAAACCAAATACGCCATATTTTTACGTAAAATTCATTCTCATCAACATGACAAGGCTAAAGCAAGTTAAAAACTCCAGATACACTTCAATTACCTTATACTCATATTTAAATATATATATATATATATATATATATATATATATATATATAGCAAACTAAATTGCATGCAAATATATTCAACAACCTAACTAATAAATAGAACAACTAAATATTATCTTTAAAAATACAAATCCAAATTTTCAAATAAAATCCATATCTCTAATCTTCATCGCCGTCATTCCAACAACAACATTTGACTCACATTAGAAAGATGCACATCATCAATGTCGGTTGAGTCATTATCATCATCTAAAAATAAAATAAACATAAGTTAATAAATAATAAGTAATTGTATAAATGAAATACTTATTATGAATCCTCAATAAAAAATTTAAATTTACCAACAAAACCAAGTAACCAATTACGGGTGCATATGAGAGCTTGGACTGTTTCATCAAGCATAGAACTCCTATACTTGCTCAAAACACGGGAGCCAATACTAAAAGCGGATTCTGATGCTACAAGAGTTATAGGAATGCTCAAACATCACATGCCATCCTTGCAAGATCATTAAATCTATTACTGCCTAATAATCAAGCACATCAAAATTTCCAAGAGAAGGAAATTCTGGTCATTTAAAAGAGATCAAGTTGAAACTTTCCATAATTGTTAATTTCTCGGGCAATCAAATTCTTCAAAACTTATCAAATTACAAATAAATATTTCATTAAACAAATAACATTTCATTTAAAAGAAAATGGATTCTCGTTAAAAGAAACTACATCATATATAGGCAACTTTCCTTCCTTCTCCTCTAACAACAATTGATGGGTGACTTATTAATAGAAGAAAAATAAGTCAAGTTAGTTGATGCACATTTTTGTACTTCTCAAAAGTGCATACAGCCTTCTTTAACTCCTTTCTAATCTTTCTTCATAGCCATGTGGGTCTAGTTTTGAATAAGTATACTTTAAGAAATTGAGCTTCTTGGTTGGATCAAGAATAGCCCCAAATGCAAGAACCACACTATATTCACTCCAATACTTATCAATTTTTTCTTTCATTCTACTACACATACTTTGAATCAACAAATCCCCATTTGCCAAGTCGATGTTAATATAGTTCTATCCCCTCCCAAATTTCCCTTAAAATACAAATTAGAAGTAGAGTAGGATGATCCGGAAATCAAGTTGGTCATTATATAAAATGGCTTCAAGAATTCACACATTGAAATTGATCTAAACCATTCATCATTAGATGGACACCACTTATCATTTTTATCAATCAAACTCAAATTCTGAAAAGCCCGACGATAATCAGATTGAGACTCTCTGGGCATTGTATAAGCAGTTCCATCTAGTAACACAATCTGATCTCAAACCAATTGATGTATCAATCCCACCAACTTGTTCAACACATTGAAAGAATTATTTCTTCCTACTCTCTGAAGCTCTTACATAGTCCACACTTTGCCTAATTTTAAGCAATGCATCACTAGCAACCTTCAAACCATCTTGAACAATAAGGTTCAAGATATGTGCAGAACATCTAATATGAAAGAACTCTCCATTAAGTAACAAGCTATTTTACAAACATAGATGTTCTTTCAACATGTTTTGCATGTTATCATTTGAAGATGCATTATCCAAAGTAATGGAAAATATTTTTTCTATTCTAATCTTAAAAATTCAAGACCTTCAATGCCAAATCAAGGACCAAGCAGGTGGAGGGTCAGATGTGAGTAAATGATGTACCTTACTCTTAAGCTTCCAATCTTTATCAACATAATGTGCAGTCAAAGAGATATACCCAATATTGGTGCATGCAGTCCAACAATCAGAAGTCAAACACTTCAATTCCGACTCGTCAATTGGTTGCTTCACTTTTCTTCAATCTCATATTTCTTCATCACATCACATTTAGCTGTTCTTTTAGAAATACTTCTACAATCTTCATTCAAAAATTTCTGGTACTTTCTAAACACCCTCCACTCAACAATACTAAAAGGCAGATAATGTGCAATAATCAATTCAGACAATATCTCTCAATTTATCTTAGAGTCAAATTTTCTCTTCCTCAACTTCTCTTCATAATCAATTAGCATCCCTCTTATATCATGAAATTTAGGTACCATGTGATGATTAGAATGTGACGTGCAAGGTGAGAAGCCCTCGATTTACTTGCACAAGTGTATTCTTCCCACAAGCCTTTGCATCAGATTTTTCCTTGCCATCTTTACCAACCCCAATTTTCACAAAACAATTCCACACATCAGAGGTCAAAGTCTTAGCCCTTTTGGTATGTGGTTCTATAGTTTCATGACTCTCATCAACATTATAGTTATTTACAAAACTAGCATTTGGCAACGTTTCACAATCTTCATCATCACAACTAATGCTAGTTGGTTCCTTTCCGACACTAGAGGATGTCATAACGTAAGTCTGTTATTGATTCAAAAAAACCATAAGAAAATTTTGATAAAAAAATTAATATAAGAAATTACATCTATTTGAATATATACGGCACTAATCAAATTACATGATAACCATGTTCTATTTAGCTTGATCTACTATAAATTCTTTTTCTTTCATCAATAATTTTCAGGAACCAATCGAAGAGAATGATTCTAGAAGATAACTACTCGATTGTTAAATAATTTTAGCCCTAAACAACACCAAAAATATAATCCGGGACCAGAAACAGTTTAAGGAAAACCTGTCATGTTGACATAAATATGTTGTATGAAGTTGAAAAGTCAGAGTAACTCTAGCTTTTTGCATTCACTTTCTAGAATAGGTTGCACTAGTTTTTCTTAACTTTCTCTGTTTGACTTTGGTGGTAATTAATTTGATTGGATGCTTTGTCTCCATGATATTAATATGCTCATATGTTTTTGACTTCCAGGTTAAAACCATAGATCCTTTATCTGGAAAACCTGCCAGACGAGAAACAAGTACCATGCCTCAATGGGCTGGTTCTTACTGGTAATGTTTCCTATTCAATTATATTCTTTGTCTTCTTCGTCTTAAGTCTTAACAAGGAACTTCCTTGTGAAACAAGAAGACCTGCAACAGTATAAGTCGCAGAATACGATTTAGATAAAGAGAGACATATCGATTCGCTATCATGATACTAAAAAGATATGTCGCTTCTCATCTTAACATGGAACTTCCCTTGTGAAACAAGGAGACCTATAAAATAGACACTAGCTGCGTAACGATGATTTAGATAAAGGACTAACATAAGGATTCGCTGTCTTCATACCAAAGGCATGCTGATTGGATGTCCAGTACTTTATAATTTCAGAAAGCATGGGTCAAGTTAAAGGGGTTAAGAAGGTTAAAGAAGAAAGGAAAACCCGAGGCAATCGCATGTGGAAGAACAAACTATAAGTTCATTAGTTGAATGAATCTTATCGCTAGCTCAATTAATGAACTTACTTTTTTTACTTCCAGATACGTATCTTTTACCGATCAAAAAAACTCAGAAGTTCATTAGTTGTCAAACCTTCTAGCAAAATATTATACTTTAATTTTGAAGATCAAATAAGTCTATTTAGATCAAGTACTGTTACTAATAGTAATAAGCTCCTTTCTTTCCTTGATGAGCTGGAAACTTCCAACTTAGAACTTTAAAGAAACGGAATATGATAAATACTAAACTAATCGGTCCGAAAGTTATATTAGAAATGATCAGAATAGACCATGGACAAGTTTTCAAACTTCATTCCAATTTAGTTACCTCCATCTAAAATACGTGCACAAAAACTAAACATGACAAAAATAGAATGCATAAGATCCCAGGAAGAACTTAAATCCTCTTTATATGTCTCAAGATAAGGTCAGACCTTGCAACCTTTCTTTCCTCTCGCTTTTGTAAATGTTCAAAGTGCTTTCTTAAAATTTCCTTATCCTTACTTCCATTGGTTCCCCTAACCAAATAACCTAATTTTTAACAAAGCTTAGAAAAAGCATTTATTATAAATTTGATGAAGCCTGAATGGAAAAAAACAATCAGGCATAATACATTCCATAAATATATACTAATTATTAACTGCAGGTAAAATGTGTGCGTTCTACCCTTTTGTTGTTTCTCATGTGAATCAGTGAATGTTTTGATGACATTGATGTGTATGTCGGTGGTGCTGAACATGTTGTTCTTCACTTGCTTGAATTTCAACATGTAGAACATAAAAAAAGTGATGCCATGTTCAAGTTCCCATCTTTAAAACTGAAAGTATCAACATTTTAATATGCAGTATGACAAGAAAGCAGAAAGCATAGCTGATATAAAACTTTACACCCAAGACAAATAAACCTCAAACAGAGTTTTTCTCTAAAACGTTGAAATGGAACGGTTCTATAAAATGAAATGAAACTGGTAATGCAGAGAAAGAGAAAGGAAAACCAACCTTTTATGATTTCCCAAATAGTAAAAGCGAGTTTGAAAAAACTTTCTTCAAAGTTTTCTCACACGACGATTTGTTCAAATCGGAGATTCTTCGACGATCAGCAAAGCAAATTCAACACTAGATTCTTCATCGGCCGGCGAGATTCTTGGATGATCTACGGTTGGCGAGAGATCGAAGGAGAAAAAATGTAGAAAGATGAGAGTGTACTGAGGGAGAGCAGACAGAGATGAGAGATCCTCGTAGGTCAGATTGGCTTCCCCGAGGGTGTATGAAAGACGGAAAGGGGAAGAAAAGATTTACTAATTTAGGGTTTGAATCATACTATCAAAATATTTTATTTATATGGTAGAAAAAATAATAATATAAAAACGGGCTACAGTCTGCCCGAACCTAATTGGCCCGCTGGACCTATTTCACCAAAGCCACACCTGCACTTTTTCGCCTTCATTTTTTTTGAGCCCACTCTCCAAAAATTTTGGGCCAACCCACTCTAACCCATCGGGCTCGACCCATATTCCCTGCTCTAGTCAGAACGGACGGAGAGGGGGGAGCGTGGAAAGAGAGAGGTTGAGAGGATTTTATTTTTTTATTTCTTTCTTCGTTTCTTTCTCAGATCTATGGAAATTGGACCGTAGGTTTTCATCGGGGCTGAAGGCAAAGTTGATACACGCAACGAGGCCTACACGCGAGTACCAAAATCTTGGAGTTTCGTCAAACTTCATGAGGTAGGGAATTTTCCTACTTGTGTTATTTCCAGCCTAAAGGTCATTTAATGGCTTGAGATTGGCTTAGAGGCCGTAAAAGGCCTTAAATTTCAGTCTTCAATATTTTGGACTGAGTGTAAGAATTTTTAAGAATTTTTTGGACTATTTTTGGATAGTCCGGATTGAATTTCAAGACTATTTTTGGATAGTCCTAGCTGAATTTTTTGGGATCATATCAAACAGCCAGCAAAATTTCGTGACTATTTTCGGGTTGTTTTGATCGAGTTCGCTTATTTTGATCCCGAGACCTGGTTGTCTCAAGGGTTTTGTGGTGTGTCTTGTTATCCTAATAATTCGGTGACGAACCGTGAAGGGACCAAGAGGTGCCTTGTTTTATGTGGGTTCGAGATTTGGGCCATTTTGTGTGTTATTGTTGTAAAATATTAAATAACATGTTGTCGTGTTTAGAAATCATGTTAATATATGCTATTTGATGTATTAACGTGGATTGTATGGATGTAAATTATATGTAAAAATTATAATTATCCATGGTGTATTAATGTTTCATGTAGTACGCATATATACATGTAACATGAAGGAAAATGCATTTGCATCATGCATTTCATATGCATGGTCACATCGCGTCGAGTCGGGTGTGTGTGCATGGTACTGTTATTCACCATTCTTGGTGAATGTGTGGTAAGTTTGCTAAATGGACAACCCAAAATCAGTGTACCTGCAGTAAAACAATAATAATATTAAATTTCGTGTGTTTGGGTGAAGCAAGATGGGGCAAATCTCTCTCAGGGTGAAAGACCCAAATTTTATTCTCGGTCAGACATATGTATCCAGCGATGAAAGTTCGCGAAAGTGTCAGAAAGCGATGGCTCGTGAGACTCCTAAATTCACAACCCAAATAAACACACAGGATTTGATAAATTAAAATTGGAGGGTAGTCCGATGGTTTAAGTCATTAGGTGAAACACCAATAACTGGTTTTTCACACTTGGCGCTGCGTGAGGAGCTCACGGGACGTCAGAGTAATGAGGAGTCTCATCTCATGCATGACATAACATTCCATATAGGATTGCATTATTTATATGGAATATGGTTTGAGGTTTTATGTACGCCATTGCATGTGCATTTTAGGCGGGGAGTAGCCCTTGTAGGAGAATTTTTCTACTGGGCATTGCTCATCCCGTCGTGGGACCACATTTCAGGTGCATGACAGTTACCAGTGGATGGCGCTCCTTAGAAGCCGGGATTGAGAAGAAAGCCGAATTGTGGCTTTTGATATATATATTTTGTAAATATATATGGTTGTATTTATTTGTATAAGAGTGATGAAATTTAAACCTATGGACTATGGTTTTATACCATGTGCTTATATGTTCGAGCATGGATAAACGGGCCCTATGTGGCCATTTTTACTCGTATGTGGACCCGGTGTGGTCGTTGTATAATATTGGGTCATGTTGCCATGAAAGTGTACAGGTTATATATTGGGTAAAGCTTCCCAAACAAGGACACTCTGCCCGATTTTTTTTTGTGGAAATATGGATCCCGATAAATAGGACACAACCACGTGGTATCTAACCCGAACTAATAGAATTCCACAGTTGATCTGGGTCAACGGGACCCCGGATAGGTGTCACAGAATAGCTATGTGAGGTTTAGTGCCGACCTAAATGGAGTCAAGAATATCTTTGATATCTTGTAAATTCTTTTATCTTCTTCTGCTTGCATCTGGCATATGAGACTTTAAAGCTAGTTTTTGAAAAGTGTATTACAATAAAAATAATTAGAGCCATGATAGGCTTTTGGTGTCGAAGAAAGAGAGCTAGTAAATCAAAAGATTTGATTTTGGCTTTTCGTGCTTTTTCAATCATGTGGTAAACAATAATGCGCCAAAACCTTCTTGGCGTAGGTCCAACATATTTCGAAGGCAGAATCTTTTGGTTTTTACAGGTTCTGAACCAAAGGTTTGTTGGTTAGCTGACTCCATCTAACAAACACATGTAGCTGCCAAATGAATTTATTTGATCGTTCTGACTATGCTCCAACTGTGCGTGGAACTTTGGCGATGAAGGCACTAATCTCGACTTGTAGTTTCAATAAATTGTAGTTTGATCATCATTCATGGATATCCCGCAGCTTGTTGACACTTGATAGTAGGTTAACCTTTCTAAATTTAATTTCTAACCCATCCATGTCATTATCCTTATTCTATTGAAAATAATTTAGAAATGGAAAGGTTTATAAGCTTTGGATTGCGTTCTCGGTCATTGACCGACGATTAATTTATGTCATGGAAGGCAGGGACGAGGACCAAATAATTGAGCCATGAGGACCTTAAGCTATGTAAATAACCCATAAAATTGGCGTTGAACCAACAATTTTATCTTAGGTCCACGTTTGTGCTCCTCCGGCACCCACATTGGGATTTTGGGTTTTGTTGTTAAGCACTCACTTGCTGATAACTGTTGCCTCAGGTTTTCTACCGGCATCTTGTTGGCCGATTCTCTTTATGGATGTTAAAGCTACATATTAGACTCATAATTATGCAGCCAAGATTTTTCATTTTTATAATAATCACAGTTTTTCTTCAATTAAAATATTTTTTCAAATTAACATATATTTTAGTTTATAAAGTGTTCTCATAGAAAATGGGAGAACTAATATTTATTATTCTACACCAAAATTGTAACACCCAGGAATTTGTATAGGTATAAGATAGGGAAAATAATAATGACAAAATTTGGCATAGATATAAATTCGGGAAAATAATAATGTGGGAATTTTTATAGGCATCACGTTGTAAGAAATAATAATGATAATTAGATTAGGCGTTATGGAAATAATGATAATTCAATTGGGCGTTAACCTGAAAATAATAATCGTAATTCGATTTGGTAATTGGTGAAATTTACTTTAATGGAAAGAAGGAGTTGTGAAGGAAAATAAACCAATGGTAATAATTGAAATTCGAATTTTAGCTTACATTGAAGAGCGTTGGCAGGAAATAAATAATGGTAATTCAATTAGTAATTAATTAATTAATTTAATGAAAAATGGGTAAAAAGGTAATTTTCGCAATAGATACCCTAGTATAAATTACTGGAATAAGAGAAGGAAATCCTTTTACATTCTTCTTTGAAAAGGAGTTCTCTCTGTTGGTAAATTCTAGGAGGACGTGGAGCTTTGGGATCTAGGGTTTGAAGAACAAATTTCTCTAGGTAAGATCTTCCTTATTTTATTTTCTGGATTTAGCTTTTGATGTAGATTCTTTAATCTTCTTCAGAGTTTCAAATAAGACCACTGAAGAAAGTAGTTTAGATTTCACTCTCGTTTTCAGCCAAAATGGAATGAAATAATATAACAAAAACAAGGTTGGTGGTGTTATATTTGAATTACTTTGAGTATGAGAGCTAAAGTGTTTAAAGGGATAATTTTGAAAATAATGATAAACAAATGAATAAATTTGAAAAGAAGTGAATTCTGTATAAATATTTGTGTTTGATAGTATTTAAAATATATATATTTTGTAGTAATATTTTTATTAAGTTTATCGAGGATTTACCACTTTGATAGATGGGAATATGATTAGAATAAGTTATTTACCCGCACCCAATTTAAGCAAGGAGGAATAAGATCCGTTAATAATATGTTTGTCAAATCTTGTCAATTAAGGTAACTGGAGTATTGTGTGTGTAATAATATGGTGTGAAATATTGTCCCAATGTTATTTTCTTTCTAGTAAAGATTTGGGTGGATTAAGAGCATAAAAATAAACAAATTATTAAAATAAGATCGAGAAAAGGAATATGAGTTTTATAAAATTTGTAAAACTACACAATTCAAATAGTTATCATTTGAGCGGGTTGTCAATATGTTTGAGAGTGAACAAGGAAATGATATAATTATTAAGAGAATATCTGGAATTGGAAGGTTTAAGAATAAATAATAATAGTGACTAGTCTGCTTCCTTGACTTTTTGGAAGAAGTATTTTAATTGAGGTGAAATTCTTGGGATTGGCTCTTTCAAGAAACTTGAAGTATATCTTTGAGGTAAGAGATTCTAATACAACTTTAGAAGAAGAGATTATTATTTTTACAACCTTATGTAGTGTGCGATGTAAAGGATATTAATGTCAGATTTGAAAATAAAAGGTGTTTGTTTTTACTCATTTGAGGATGAAAAATTGTTTAACTAATTATATATAATCTTAGTTTATGAAAAGTTTATTGTTTACATTTATTTGATTATCATGGATCGAAAGTAGTTTGTGCTTGATTTGTACTTTTAGAATTGTTTTGTTTGAAGAAAAGAAATGTGGAGATATAGTGTTTTGCGATTTGAGTTTACTGAGCTTGGGAAATGTTTGACTGCGGATTACAGTTTATTTTGTCCTTGAGAATATTAGATTGACACTATGCGCCCTTGTCTGGCGGGATATATGGGTTGACTGGCTTGCATTTCAGCGTAAGGAATATGAAGAATTTGATTTCAATTCTGACCTAGGGTTTAATTGAAGGTCTTTAAATCGCTAATGAGTGTTTGGTTCGTCGCTTAAATCAAACAATTCTGGTAGCCACCGTTTGAAGGAATCCACACATGGTAGGCTGTTGATGATATTTGTTGTCAACCGGAAGAAAGAAAAAATATCATTAAAATCTCATTGATTTGAACAAATATCAAAAAGTGTTTGAATCGAAATTTAATCTGAAATTATTTGGATCATTTGATGTGGCGATTTGAAATGGATGAGAATGTTTTGAGTATATTTGTTAATGTTCGAACTTATTTTAAATCAAAAGTTTTGATGAAAAACATCTCTATTTGTTATATGATTGAAAACTTTTTGATCCATGAAAATGTATTAGTATTTCTTATTGGGCTTGAGCTCACCCCTTTATTATTTTAAAAATTTGGTACCCTTAGTTGAGCGAGGAGTAGCGGTTAGGAAGGAAAATGGTTTTATTAGAATATTTTGTTTAAGGCTTCTCTTGGCTGACATTGTTTTAGATGTTAAAGTTTGTTTTTGTTTGGAATATTTGATTTAAATTATTTGGATAAATATAAGTTGATGTATTGGATTTCTTAAAGATTGATATTTGAGATTTAATTCTTTGCATTTCTACAGGCAAGTGATTGGGCCAAATCGATTTGGAAGGTTGGTGTCGTTCACTACTTCAAACAACTAAAGTACGAAAACGAAGAGTGCGTAGAATTAAGCGATCCTTACCCTAAGTGGGTTTGGGGGCATGACGAAATAAGATTAGGAGTCTTGTTGGTGCGGAATGGTGGCTTCCCATACTCTCACATATCTAATTTGCTCATGCACTCACCTCTACATGACTGCTATTCTGCACAAATTCTTAGCATTTTACTTCAACAAGCTCTTTGCCATCCTTCTTTAAGCATTTGTCGCACTCTCATTTCCATCCTACACAAAAATCATGCTCCATACCTCTCTTTCTCACTCACATTTCTGTCTAATGCTTTACCACCAAAAACAAACACTCATTTCAAAGCCTGCTGCTGCAAGATCGTAAGCTGCACTCTTTTATACTTTGACTTTTCTTTTTTGTTTTTGTGTTTATTTTGCTTTAGTTTTAGTGTTTATATTTCTGATTAGCTAATCTTTATTGTTTACTTTGTTGTGAATTGTTGACTTTTCTTTATATTCAATTTTCTATATATCATATATATTTAATAGTTCATATTATATTTTCTACTAAGCATTTACCCATTTCTACGATAATGAGCAGCTGAGAGATGTATTACTAATATTCTATTTTTTCCAAAAAAATTCTATTCTTTCCCAATATTGCTTCGGTAATAAGCAAGCAAATGGCAAAAGTTTATTTGGTTACCAGTTTTGAGGTTTGAAATTTATATTTCATTTTCATTGTATGTTTTTTAGGTCAGGTTTGTAGGCATTGTGTTCAAAAAATATAGTTCTTTTTCTTAAAAATAATATGATATATGTTTTTATATAAGCTTTCATTTTTATTTTATCTTAAGCTAAAAAATGTTTATTTTTCTCTATGTTGATTTATAACATTTGAATATAGAAGTATAAATGTATAGCAATTGAATTCTATGTTTGTGTAATCGTTTTGAAGGATCTTGAGGTATAGAGGTGTTGTTAACATGTCGGTTTCAACTTTTCTTTTGGTTGTAAAGTTTTTGAATTTCCATGGTGATGTTTGATGTGTAATTGAAAAATTTAGGGGATCTTACTGCAGAAGGTGGTGGTTGAAGATTAATACCCAGATGGTTGAAGATTAGTGCAAGAGAGATACAATGTTTACAAATTGTATATACGTTTGATGTATTCTTGTAATTGTATTCTTTGTTTTTAACTACCTAATTATTATTCTAATATCGCGGTGGAAATAATAGCAAATGTAAATTTGGAGTAGGTTTCACATATTAACAAGTTATTCCATTAAAAATAATAATTAAAATTTTATGAGTAATCTTGTGTAGATGATCAATGCCCATGACATAAATTCAAATAGTGGCAGCTTGTGTGGTTCAGCATTGATAAAAAGTATGAAACGTTATTGACTATCATATTAACACATATTCCATCATTAGTGAAAATGAAAAATAACCTTAACATGTATAAATGTTAAGTAGCTTTTAACTTTTCTTGACACTGACATAGATAACATATATGAATAGTATATAAGGGAAGCACATGTCTAGCCTCAAATCATGTTCTGTCATTAATTCTATATTTGAATGTAATTGTAACAGTAGCTTACTTTTAGCCTTACCGTTGACCAACTTTATGTAATTATGATGACTTAATTTAGCCTTACCATTAACATGTTGACTAAATTAGACTCTCAATCACTCTGTATATATTTAGAACTTCTGTCATCAGAAAGGTATCGAAAATCTATTCTTTACACATGATACATTCGAGCTTGGTTTGGCAGGAGGTCCTGGGTTCGAATCCTCTCCTTGCAATTTAATCCCCATGTTTATTTGGAAGTCCATAATAGACACTAACTCTCCACGTGCGTGGGTATGGGGCCATGTGCACGTGAGGGAGGGTGTTGAAGCATGATATTTCATATTAGGCCCCGATCCACATGAGCTTGGAACTTTAAGGCAGTTGGTCAAAACGGTATCAGGCCGCAGTCTGCTTGAGGTCGCGGGTCTAGTCCTGCCATACCTTCACTCCTCGTCGAAAATCAAACTTTAATCTCCACACCCAACCTCCTTCCGTAGCAAATAAATCACTCATTGCACTCAACATCCTTTGCTCGAATCAATGAAAAAGTTAACTCCCACCACCTATCATCAGTAGTAGCGGCACCGATTGAGCCGCTCCTCGTGGATTACGATTTACTCGACTATGTCAGGCACCCTTTGGTGTCCACTCTTCTCTTAATTACCCGCCGTTGATGGCTGCCAAAACCGCCGGGTTCACTTTTGGGGATGAAGCTTTATCTGTTCTATTTTCTCAAATCTCCATGCTCCCTCAATCACCCGTGTGCCCGCAACTAGCGGGCGCTCTATGGCGCTTGGACAAAGGCTAAAAGAAAATTTGTAATAACACTAATGGTCACGAACTCGAGCTATGCGATTCGAGAAGACTCGCGTAATCCGGCTGGAACTCGATCAATCCGCAGAATACCTCCATCTTTATGAAGGCCTTGGCTGATGAAATAGCCATTATTATTCGTCAATTTTGGATGATAACTAACTCTTATCGCGTTTGAATGAAGCCCCAGGTCAGTTTTTAGGAAGTGCGGCGCTTATTCGGGCACAGAGAATCGTCGGTAGCATTTGAGGTTGCGACCTTCACGGTTGGACATGATGCATATCACAGTGGCTTAGGCTGCAACACAACAACTGGTTGTTTACGCGACTTCACGAAGGCGAAGCATTACGCACCGGGGGAGTCAATCGTGGTCCTTCGAAAACATGATTAACCATGGGCCTCTAGGTTCCAACGAAAGTGGGGAAGCTTTGTGGACTCTCTTTGTGGTGGTTGTCACTCCGGCCAGCTTGTCTGCGGGGCCCGATTGACCAGATGCGTTACATGACCCAAATCACATTTCGGTCCGATTGGGATACACGACACCGCTCAAGTCACGTATCATCAGTTTCAAATTTCTTCAGTCTGTTTACTGATGATAAGTGTGCTTTCTACCACATCTAATGGAAGGAATAAAATTAGTTACTTGATTAGGGATTTAGCTCTCATGTGTCTGCGAGATTTGATCTTTCCGTTTGTCTATTCATTCGAATATGATGGAATGGCAAATGTTCGATGATGAGCTCAAGGTTTGTGGAGTCTCATCATTGGTTCTTTGGCTTTGCTGCTCTCCTCATAGAACTTTTGTGCACCCAGTAACTCACACCGTGTTCCAAACCTTTGCAAATTTAATTTCGTTCATCATCTCACCAAACAAAATAAATAATGCCTTTGTTGAATTTCATCATTTTCTTGTGAAGGACAAGATCTCGGCGATTCTACTAAAGGCATGTAGCAATGGCATCTACACCTTCCGGGATCGAGAAGATTAAGCATCCCAAAAGAAAGGAAGTTGCCCTATTTGTGCTTGAACGAACTACTGTTGATGGATTCTTTAATGGGCATCCTTCTTCATTAAAATTGTCATCATCTTGTTAAAATTTTTTCTCTTCTATTTTATGCGACCTGAGCTTTATTGACTTTCACTTTAATATAGTTTCTGCATGTTTGCTATAAATAAAGCTCATCAACAACCTTCGTGTCAATAGTCTCTAAAGTCATGAGCTTCTTGAACTTATTTACACTGATATGTGGAGTCACTAGTTATCTTGGAATTGATGGATCAAAGTATTACGTATTTTGTTGATCTGTATCTGCGAAGATATTGTATGGTTTGTCGTAATTACTTAAATCAGGTGTTTCTCACGGGGTGCTTTCCACCACTGTTTCCCAAACTGGTTTGCACGAAACCAGCTTTCAAGAAATCGAGTCGAGGAGCACACAGCTAACCGACTTATTGGTGGTGAGGTTTGTGCTTTAAATCATATCTCTATTTCATGGCGTAGCTCACACACTCTGCTCCCCATACAACAACAAAATAACAATTATTCTTCAGACGTGGGTCAATAGATGCATCTGGGTGCCAGGCGCCAGGGTAACACCATAACTGTGATACTTACAAATCTGCGATTTCTCTTATTGGCCTTATGCCTTTCAAAGCGACTTCCTACCTCGTAAGCAGGAGCGACCCACACCTCTTCTTCGGAAAATCACCTTTTGGAGATCTGCTTTTTGGGTCAGGCACTTAAGATTCATTCTGAAGTAAAAAATTTGGATGCATTTGTTATCCTCTCACGCGGCCCTATAACTCAAATAAAATGCAGCCCAATCCAAAACGTCACACTCTCATATTCACTAACTCAAAAGGCATACAAGGTGTGTCTTGAGACACTCAAACAAAAAAATTTCTCTTCTCTCCGCACGTCTTTGTTTGATGAAACCAAGTCAATCCAGCCTCTCTCGACATAGATTGAAACACATTTTAACCGAAACCTCAGACCCTCCACGGCCTGTACCACTCTCTGTACTAGTGCCCACCGGTTCGTAGTATCGTCATCAGCGCCTAAGCGCACCAACATCGTACAACCTTCGGAAGGTTCACACCTTGCATTAAGGCTGACCTCCTAGAAAGGTGCACCGGACCTCACGGTTTTCTTTGCTTCACCTTGATTCGTACTTGGCTATAATCTGCCCCCATCTCATAAACTCCTCCTTTAGATGATACTAGGGCCCCCCTTCTCATAAATCTTCAATCCCACTCTCCTATTCCTATCTGAATGCTAAATCACTGGTCGATTTTCTCTATCTGTCTTCGGTTTCATAAGCCACTCAGAACTTATGCTCCCAACACACTCCTGCCTGACCACAAGATCAATAGACAAATCTCAACCCAAGCAGATCCCATCTGATTGTCCAAACCGTCTATCTTCCACCTAAACCATTAGGCCAACCAGGTATGAGCCAAGCCATTCTCAGCCTCACTGAGCGTGAGGCCGTATCCCATTTGTTTCCCATTTCACTCTAATGAAACATGGGACTTGGGACCTGGATTTCGACATCATTTGGCCACGTGTTTTGTAAGTGGTCTTCGTCAAAAAGACACATCTTACGACCGGATGCATGGGAATGAGAACCAAAAACTTAGTCTCTAGTTTGCTGGGGTTATGTCCAACGCCTAGTGTGTTCTGAAAACTATTTAGCCACAATGGTCGGAAACCGGTAACTGTGGCGTTAATCTGTTAACGTGGCGGTGAGATTCCCAGGCCAAATGGATGTCAACAATGCCTTTCTAAATACAGTGCGATGCTTGAGACTATTTTATGCTTCTTGAGGTTCAAAGGACTTGTCCAAACCTAACCATGTTTGCAGGTTAAAAAAGGCGATTTACGGGCTTAGAAATAAAGCTCCACGGGCTTGGTACCTGACACTCAAAAAATTACTGATGACCAGCACTAAATAACTAAGTTTGTAACACGTTTGATAGGATTTGATCAAGTTTGACTAAGTTTGACCAGATTGACTAGGTTTGACCAACACTTCAGTATGTGGACTAAAGTTATTTTCAAGGATGAATAATTTTGGGTTGGCCTAGTTCCCTGCATTTCATGAAGCCTCGTAAACACGAGGTTCATGAGCAGTTGAACGTCTCAAATCCGACTTATGGATAAAAAGTTATAACCCTGGTAAGTTCAAGCGACAACCTTGTTTTTTATAGGTGTCAAGGCACGTTTTCAATTTTTTACACAGAAAAGAGACCTGAGATACATATAAACATAACTTTAGGTTTCAATGACTGAAACCCTAGCCTCCAAGACACTTTTGAACTCCCCAAGAAACCCACTGGAAGACTCTCAGGCAGAACAGAGTTGGACCTTTTGCTCGATGGAGCCGTGAGAGATTGGACCGAACGAGGCACCACCGACGGGAGTTCTTGTACGTATCTGTTTGGCGGGAGTCACATGACTGCGGACGGTCTTGGCCGGCCAAATTTCACGCCGACATACGCCAGGACGAGAACTGCCGGATGGGACGGACTTGTGGTGCCGTGGATCGCACATTTTCTTAGTTTCTGGCCATTCCAGACCGACCAGAAGCCACTGGCAGCTCCTTCATGATTTTGGGCGTGCCGAAGCTCATCTGCATTAGTCGTTTGCGATTCGCACTGTTGGGAGGGCTCAGCCCTGGCTGAAATGTGGTGCCGCGGGGAGGTTTCAAATGTCAGTTTCCGAGCACATGACTATGAACCGGAGTAATATAGTACCAATGGGTTCCTGGTCTCTTGAGCTTTCCATTGATATGTGGTTTGTAAATTTTGGACATCGTTTGGTTGGGTTTCCATTTTAGGTTGTTTGGATGATACAGAAGTGGGCGCAAATTACCGATTGGTCAAATTTGGCAAAATTGAAGTTGTATTAGTGAAAATTGGATGTTTTAAGAATTATTTGGATAGGATTGATTCAGAATGGCTCCAGGTGACGTTGCCAGGTATGGTATCAGGGCGGGTATAGTGGACTGTCAGTCAGTACGATGGTTTTCCATCGTTCTGATTGTCTAAGGCCTTCGAGGGCATCCTAAGGTTGTTAGTTCGGTTATTAGAGCCTAAAGCGGAGTTTTGTCACATGCGGAAGAAGGCACTCAAGCCTGGGTGGAGGCGATCTCTCATAGGGAGGCAGGGGCCCCGAAAGCGTCTGTAATGTGATCAGTTTTGTATGCTTTAAATGATTTGGGGTATTGTGTTGATATTCTCTCTGTTGTGATTAAATACTTTATATACTGTTTTGATCGGATGGTTGGTTACATTCAAACATAGTTTTAGGTTTCATATAAAATAAGTTATTATTTCATGTGATTTCGTCAACATTTTAACTATTTGGGTTTGCATTGATGTTGGATGTGGAGTGAGTGTTTGGATATTTTAGGTACATATATTGAAGTTGTAAACTATCTTGAAAAACTATTGTTTTTAAAATTAGGTCGTGAATTTGTGGGCGACTTTAATATCTGGTATTGTTAGGAAAAGTACATGTGAGAAAGAGGCGTTATATTGGTTTGCCCGTCGATGTTGCGGGTTTGGAGGTTAATGAATTGTCGCGGTACCGTGAGGTCGGTTTAACCCGGCGGTTTCAGTATTAAGTTGCCCGCTGCGTTGCGTGAAGTGGTTTGATCCAGCGGTTGGGTATTTTGGGTTTACCGCGTTGACATTGGTCGGTTTGACCAGCGGTTGGGTGATAACAGGTTTTACCGCGTTGGCGTGGTCGTTTGATCAAGCGGTTGGGTGATAGCGGTTTTACCACGTTGATGTGAAGGTCGGTTTTGATCTAAGCGGTTGGGTGATACAGGTTTTACCGGCGCGTTCGGCGTGAAGTCGATTACGATCGACGGTTGGGTAATGCAGGTTTTACCACGCGTTGGCGCGATTCGGTTTCGACCGACGGTTTGGTGATACGGTTTAAATACGGTGGCGTGAGTCGGGTCAGCGACGGTTCGTCATTATTATTCTGCGATCACGGCTTCGAGTTGAGAATTGATGAGTGGGTGTCCCACGGACATGAAGAATTATATGGTATGGTTTTATGAAATTATTACATAATTACGAGTTTATGATGAGCATATAGTACGTATATAATTGGGTGGCATATAATTATAGACATGTGATGGTATATGAGGTGGGTTTGTCCAGTGATTATATGATGCGATATATGATGGGTATGTGGTGCTGGGCGTTATCGTGATTTATCTTCCCAGAATATGGTACAACTAACATTCTTTCCATGGATTGTGTTGCATTTCGCTGGATTATTTAACTACCCAGTATTTATACATGCTTTATGCTTGGCTTTATGTTATTAGTATGGCTACGTAGTATAGTTTAAGTAACTGTGTCGTAGTGTTGACATGAATGACGGACTTAGAAGTGTAAAAGTTGGGTTTTATGTAGGAAATGTTTTAAAGCGAAGGGTTTCTAAAGTGAAGTGAGGTCACGAGGAAAATTTAACAAATATTATCTTAAAATTATAAATTATGCCACTCATGAGGATTTATTTTTGCTCTGCAGTTTATTGTTAAAAATGTTTCCACCGGTCAAAGGGTTCGTAGAGACTGCCTCGCCTTGGTCTGACATGCACTCTTTTGCGTGACTGTTTGCGATACTTTATCCCATCCATCTGTCTTTGAGTTGTCGGACCTATTTATTTTATTTTGTAACCTGCAATTTGGCGGAAGTATCTTGGAAGTGCTCGACATTAGTATTAAACTCATATACAGTCCTTATTAACTGTGTTGACGGTTTGCTGACCTACATTTGGATAGGTCGGTCGTGGATTTTCTATATATTTGAGGTATTGTAGTGCTGCAGGTATTTACTTCTCTCTTTTTAAGGTGGGGCCCCCCTTAATGCATTCAACAGAAGTTGGCCTGGACTCCAACTAGGCGGGACCACCGGGAGTACCACACAGGAAGGGTATCCCGGGTCGAATCTGTCAAAAATACCATTCTTAATTTGAGTTTTCACGAGTTCCGGCGCGACTCCTCCTCTTCATTTTACGATCAGAGGCTCGATCTTGTTATTTTCTGGTTTATGTTGATGATCTTATTATTACTTGGAAATAATTCAATTCTCGTAGCCAATATTGATAAGCAATTTGGGTATTATGTTTCTCTACAGAGGATATGGGTTCTCTTCATTTCTTCTTGGTTAGAAAATCAATTCACTGCTACAGTAAAGATTATTTCTCTGACATAAATATGTTCGGTGACCTTTTAGCCAACCACAGTATAGTGGTGATAAAGATGTCTCAGCCCTCTCTTACAACTCAATCCCTTGATTGATTGAAGTAACGCTTTCTGCTGTATGAAAGCTCGAGTTTCGTAGAATAATTGGTACTTCAATGCACCCAACTCAATGACCAGAGTCTGGAAATGTACGGCTGCGATAAACAAACTTTCTCGATTTATGCCTGAGCCAACTACAAATCAGGCGGCAACAAAAAACTACGCTCATAAAGCAAACCATTTTCCGTAGAAGTGTTCAGGATCATAAGTGGCATTCCCATATTAAGAACATGCTCCGTACCGATTGAAATTTGAAATGGATGGCGCGCATGTATCACTCAACATATAATGCGGTTTTTGGGCTCTAATATCATTTTCTTAGACTCGAAAAACAAACTTAATCGTTACCACGATCTGTGGGGAGAGCATTTGAATAACCGGGCTCTAAAGCTAATCTTTGGCTTAGAGGACGTAACCAGTTTGTCACTCTTTATCTGGAACTTCATATAGATCCTGAATCTTTCCCACATTTGCTGTGTGAACCCACCCACATCTCAGTTTTAACCACGGTCAGTCATTACAGCGCGCCAAACCTCATTCAGTAGACCTTCACTTTTGTGTGACTTGGTGCATAAAGAAGCCTCAAGTTAACGCTAATGTGCATACTCAAGACCAAATAGTTGATCTGTTAACAAAGCCATTATCAAGACCGGTGCGCGGAATTGCTGCGAGTAACAGGGTGGTCTTGCCGTTAGAACTCGGTCTTTGCTTTGAGGCGTATGGGCGCATGTCTAGCCTCAAGATCTGTGTTGCATCATTATTCACTGTTGGATAACTAATTGTAATAGTAGCTTAATTTTAGCCTTATAGTTGATAACTTTATGTATTAGTAACGTTGTATTAAATTTTTGGCCTTCTCAATTCTTATGTTACTAAGTGAACTCTCAATCACTCATGACATATGTTTGGGAACTTTGCACTAATCAATGAAGATTAATCGGATCCTGTGCCGAAGCATAGTAATCTACCTTAACATATTTTTTTCTTATAGTGTACCCAAATATGAGAGATGTGAATTGAAGGCGCCAGGCAAAATAATTAGTGGCTATGAGTTTTAGCAGTGCCTGAGCATTGACATTGAGAACGATTAAGTTTCGAGGCATCGCCATGTTCAAGGTCACGACGACGAGAGGCTATGCAACGGCATAAGTGAAGAAGACTAGCTGATCATTGGAGTAAGTGATAAGTGACTAACAAAAAGAAGTCGGATCACATGTGAGCGGCTGGTTGCTGGTTTAATTAGCTTCGCTTAGAGTATTAAGCTTATAACCGACACCATATTACGAAAAGAGATCGAAGATATCGGTAGATTTATGCAGATATATATATACATACACACACCAATACAATGGAAAATTTGTAAGATTAAGCCAATAAAGATAACCCAAAATATACTTAATAATTATTCCCATACCATGTTTTACAAGTTTTACTTAGATTTTGACATTTGAGAAAGCATTTTTTCTATCTGGGTCCCACTTATGCTTCCTATTTAAAATGCATTTAGAATCCTTGGCATCTCTGCACAGGAACTTGACCACAAAAAAATGTGAGATAATGACATATCACAATGATCAAGTAGACATTTCTACCCGTGGAAATTATCCGAGTGATACAGGCATAAAATCAAAATAGTATTTGCATTTGTTTATTTTTTCTTAATGAGAGTACCACTAATCTCTAGGATTTCTTAATGAAAATATCATTTTTAAAAAGTATTACTAAGACACAATTGTTAATAAATAAATATAAAATATGATCATATTTTTCAACATTTTTTAAATTTTTGCATAAATTGGTCTTTTCATGATGACTTCTTTATATTAAACTCATCTTTTCAAAGACAAATTGCTTTTATACTAAACTCATATATTGGAGAAATTATGAATCAAATAAATATAAACTCACATTCTCTTACATAGAAATGTATCTATCTAAAAAGAAGAGTTTAATTTTAGAACTATTTTTTTTTTAATTTGAAAATACTATAATTTCCTTAAATTTTTTTACGATGATCTTTAAAAATTATACTACTTATACAGAAGACCCTATGTACTACTTTCCTCAGGGAAAAATAAAACTGATACTATCAACAACTTACAAATAAATTTGTTGTATACCATAAAAATATAGAAGTTGGATGATGACTGGCCAGAGCTCTTATGATAAAGTCTTCGCATAATGTGGAAAATAAAATTTTTTTTATCGTTTCAAAGGTTTTTGGTATTGATTTGACTAGGATTAGATTGATGGACGTTTGGAAAAATTTTCAATCTTTACGGGCAGCATAGAATATAATCCATGATAGTCATTTTAGTCATGATTTATGAATGGAACAAGTTCTACTTTTCTTCAAGTTTGGCGTTTGTATTTTTCATTAGATATTTAAAAATATGGTCTTTTGTGTGGGGATCCACTTTATAAAAATATGGTTCCCAATAAAACACATAATTTAGAGTTTTAGGTATTGGGTACCTTTATAGTTAAACACTTTAATTATAATATAATATATTGTCTCTATTAAGACTCAAACTCGATACTCTTCCCCACATATTCTGCCTATTTAAAAACATCAACGTTCACTATATGAAAGCTAAGATGATAGACGCGTATTGATACCTTTTTGTAACCATAATAGCCCCATTTTTACCATTTAGTTAATTAATAGATTAAAATCATATTAATGATATTAATAAATTATAATCATGTTAATTCTTGCTTATAATTTAATCTAACTCACATATTTGTTAAAATGATGAAACACATGATATTATGTCTCCTCCTCAACATTAAAGACATACATAATATAAGAATATATAGTATATATATATATATATATATATATATATATATATATATATATAAGGTATATATATGTATGTATATATGTATGTATGTATGTATATATGTATGTATGTATGTATGAGTTAATAGGTCCATTGACCAAATAACGCACTTTCAAATTAAACCTTATGTACTTTAGGTAGGTTCAGATATGAGGGTCAAGAATTGAAACCAATTTTTTTTTTTTTAATTTTAATCCATCCCTCAAACTTAAAATTTAATGCAATCATTGCACCTTTAATTGACTTATAAAATAAACTTTATAAAACATATATTATAAATAGGGTTATATTATGTCTTTAAAAAAAAAACATAGAGATAAGGGCGGATCTATCAGGTTAGGCTTATGGGAGGGCCTAAGGGCTCGTAGGCCAAGCAAGCCCACCGAGAGAGAAAAGAGGGTTTGAACATGAATCACATGTTTTTGGCAAGAGAATGAGAGAGAGAATGAGAGGGGAGGCTTAAATATGAATCACACGATTGCGCACGACTCAAGTCCAAAAGAAAAAAATGTGTTTAGTTAAATGACTAGAATTTTGTGTGGTGACTTGAATTTGATCCAACTAAAAATATTTTAAAAATTTTTATGAGAACTGATGGTTACTTAAGGGGTGAGGGTTGTAACCGACCGATTGAACTAATTTCTGCTTAATGTAAGGCTATATATATATACCATTAATTAACTATGTTACTCCGGGTAGCTCGATAACACAACTTGGAGTCCCATTTACGGATCCAATCACTGGGCAAAAGACCACAATAAACACTTATCACACTTAGGTATAAATGTCACACTATGTCATCAATATTCCCATAAGAATTTATTGGCAATTTGGGATACAAAAATACGCTAAACTAGTTCATTCCAAGCATCGTTACAAAAAGATTTATCAAGCCACAATCCTGCTTCTTCATAATTGCAGCCTCGAACGAGTGTCGCCCACCGGTGTACACCCTGCACCTGAAATGTTTTCCCATAAAGGGTGAGCCACGCCTAATAAAGAAAAACTCCTACAAGGGTAACTCTCCACCTAAGTACACATACAATGGCCATGTTCCACACATTCACATTCACATTCCAAGTAAAACATGCACTCTATTATTGAATCCCACATATCATGCCATGAAATGAGATGAGACTTCAATCATGTACTATGCCCTAGTTCCACGACTCTGGTCACACAATGCCAAGGCCCATGCGTGATAAAATCCATCATTTCTCGATTACATCCAATAATCATTTTACAAAACAAATTCATTTGTTTTCAAACCAAAAGCTTTTTGGATTCTACACCTCAATGATAATTTATATTCAAACTGCAGGTTCTTCGCTGGTAGCTTAATTTTGGTGTCCTAATCCAGTTTTTCGTGACATACACTTCACTAGCTTCATAGCTAGAATTATGTCTAACCACAAATAACTAGTCTTTCTCACCCAAGGAGGTCTATCCCTCGCTATTACCCAACACAAGTTTTCTTTACTATTTCATTTAACAGGCGACTACATGTCGCCCAACAAGAGCTTTAGTCTACTCAATCAAACACCAAACGCTGCCGATTATAACCATGCATCGACACCATTCAACGCTGATGTCCCTATGAAGGCGTAATGCAATGTGCGCCATTGTATGTTATATTATGCCATGTGTATAATGAATGCTACATAGACAACACAAAACCACACCACTCACCTAGTGTCATGGATAATCACATCACCGCATAGTGACTTCCATACATCATTTCCATTCATGTTAACATATGCATGGATATATCAACATCAACATACAACATGTCATTCTATGTTCAAGCAATGACACACAAAATCGTTACATATAATGGCCATTTGCACATATAAACTCATCACATGTCATCACATTAGAATCGACACATATCGACATCCGCTACGTCACTCTTTAGTCATAACACTCAAACAAGCTACAATGGCCCCAAGGCCACAAACAATCATAACCGGGCCACAAAACCGACCTAAACAGTTATGAGACACAAGCCTCAATGGGCCACAAGCCCGCCTTCAGGCGAGCTCACCTGGGCCTATGCCCAGTGAAGTGGTTCGCCTCAGAGAGCCCACCCCGCCCAGGGCGCCACCAAACCCCATTTGCTCTGCTCGCCTAGGCGCATACCCATGCTCAGGTGCACCCCTTTCGCCTGTGGCACACCCTTAGTCTAGGAAAACACACCTTTCTTCTTGGGGAAGCCCCTTGTCCTCGCCTAGGTGAAGCACAATTCGCCTAGGAGGAGGACGCCCGACAGGAACTCAAACATCCGACCATTTTCCACCCAAAATGAAATAAACTGCTATAAGAATTTCTACCCTTTAAGCGTGATGAACCCTAGGAAGTCTCGTGGACACTTCCTAAACCCAAACCTTTGATTTTTAGAACTCCTCGCTTGGATTCTCGATGAAATCCCATGTTTTCGATACCCACATAGCCCTCGTCTACGCAATGAACTTTCTTTCTTGGCCTAACGAACTGACCATTGCACCACGAAATCTTATAAGGAAGCTATTGGCTCTCCTCTTTCTCTTTTCTCTCACTCTCACGTGAAACAGCAGGAAAATGAAGTCTTTCCTACCCTAAGTCCTTTTTATCTTACAACTTAAGTCGTATTCACGTCACGCCCACGTGCCTATATATACCGCCTCGGGGTTTCTGATTTGGCTCGAAACCATTTATTTCGCTTCATTCATGTTAAAATCATATTCATGAATCCTAACTCATGGTATTTTTAAGCTCCAAGATTTTTATAAAAATCTGGCCTCGAGTCACCTAAAACCCATCACCAAAAAAAAAAAAAAGAAAAAAAAGTGAAAATTCGACTATCTCAGAATTCAACGAAATTCGTCTAGGTAACTAGATTTTGCGAGATGAATCCAACGGTGAGGTCCGTTTCATCACCCAAGATCTAGAAATTTTCCAAAGCTTTCAATCGCATTTCATAATGCAGAATTACCGTTGGCCATTTTTTTGTGAAAAATCGATTTTTCTCAAAAGGCTTTACAATATATATATAGATGTGTGTGTGTGTGTGTGTGTGTGAGAGAGCGTTTAGGGTATTGATCATTATCTATTTGGGCCACAATTAATAAAACAGACTGTCATAAGATAGATCATATCGACCAAAAATATAGTTCGTAATCAATGGTTTTGGAGGTATATTATATGTGAGTGTTTAGGGTTTTGGATCACATTCATGTAAATCTCTGTGTCTTATGATTTTCTTCTATTTATTTTTCGTATTTGCAATTTATTTTGCAACAACATCAAAAGTGAGAAGCCACCAATTTTGACCCCTCAACTTGCTTGTAAGTGGTTATATACGTCGAGATCGTGTGTGGTTCCACCAACTGCCTCAACCTTTTGGAGGATTAGCATTCAAAAGAAAATTCTCAGATATACATATAACTTGGATGGATGGTTAATACAATCATATAAAAATACACAATTAGAAAAGTAAGCTATAAAATTTTTAGCATGTTTTATACTACTATGATTCTTATTTTGACAATTAGAGTGTACCAACACTTAATAATAATTCACCTCTTAAAAACCCTTAATAATTCACTAATAAGAAATGAATGAGAAAATATAACAGTAAATTTTCAATAACAACCTCTCAATTGCAAAACACTCAAAAAAATAAAAACCCTAAAGTAAAGTAAGGTTTATATACGGTACGTATTCATCAGTCACAATAACAAAATAAAATCTACAAGTCACAGTAATGCAGCAGATTCAATTAACAATGCTAACTAGCTACTTGATAATTAATCAAATAAATAGATTCTATTTATTCAAATAATTTTTTATCCTTGTCCCATTTACAAAATTAAACGAGGCAATGCAAGGTGGGAGTGGGTATAAGATTGTTCTTTTTTTCAAAAAAAATTGTTTTCTTCAAAATTGGTTTTAATTTTTTAATTATATTGACAAAAATATATTTAGGTTAATTAAAATATTATATTTTTATAAATTATTATTATTATTAGAATAAAAAAATTAAATCAAATTATTTTTATATATAAACAGTGTGAATCAAAACAATACCTAACTGATCTGAAATTTTAAAGAGAATAAATACTTATGTTTCAAACTCTGTTTACTGAAATCCTACATTCATTTAATTAGAATAAGATAAAAAGGTATTTAAGAAAATCTTCCATATTGTCACTCTTCCCTATTATACTTTGTAAGGGGAAATATTAAGTTGGTGAACATTAATTATAGAAGCTTTTGAAAGCAAATATGTTGTTTTATTGGTTGAACAAATATTCGTGGTTGAAACAAATTAATATGCCTACCATAATAGCCTTCCGCCTCCTGGTGAACGGAGAAGGAACAGGCTAGTTTGAGTCAAGGAAGATCTCAAGCCATAGAGCACATGACTGACTAGGTATCACACAATCAGAAAACCTGAAGTAATCAAATGCAATCATGGTTGTAGTATGATTCTTTAGGATTAGATCCATGACTAGATCAAAATGATCTCACATAGAACACAAAAAACACTATATTTAGAAAAACAAAAATAGTTTTTATAAAATAGCAATCCTAGTGTTCGCTTGTTATTTTTTCACGAACTGTTCCTCACCTTATAACATTTTCCTACTAGGATACAAATTTTTATAAACAAAATCATACCAACAAACATATAAGGTTATGAGATGATTAGGCCTTTACTAACTTAACCTCGAATGGAAACAATGTGGTCTATGATAGAGCTTATCGCCGATCAACACCATGATCAGGATTATATTTAATAAAGATAAGATACACACAAATTCTCCTGATGGAAAAAAAATGAAGAAGAAAGTTGATGACCAAATGATTTTTAATTTTTATATCAATGATTATTCAAAAGTTATAAATTATATAATCCTACTACTGAGAAAAATTATCATTAGTAAGCTCAATAGCTACGAGTTCAACATTTTCACCAAATTGAAGAACTACATTTCCTCTTCATTTCCAGTATCAAATGAGGTCCCTAATGCCCTAAATAACAACAAAACCAGTAGCGTGCACTGAGTCAAAATGAGCTGAGCTCGCCTCGATACAAAGCGCAAACTGAAACCCAACGTGAACTACATCTAGCTTTTTTTTTTTTTTTTCTTTAATGTTCGAAACTCAACTCAAAAAAGAGTTGAGTTACTCAAACTTGACTCGACAAAGCTCGAATCAATTGAAAAATTAATAAATAATTATACTCGAACTCGACTTGAATTGACTGGACCGAAGCTTAACTTGAGATCTAGGGTTTTTAGGTTGTTTATATAGTAAGGATACAAATGTAATTCTTATCAATAAGAGATACCGCTAAGAATGAAAGAAGGTATTGTAATATCAACCCAACTCATTGTGCTACTTGAGTTATATAAGGTCGAGCTCAACTCGATTAATTCCGAGTCAAATTCGAGCAAGGAGTAATTCTTGCTATTGTAAAGCCTAAAATTCCAAAATAAGCTATAGAATGACAGTAAGCAACAAAAGATGAGGTTATCCACTTCAAAAGGACTGGGAACGATTTTCTTGAAGAAGCCTTGAAATGAAGGAGAAGCAAAAGGAAGCTAAAGAGGAAAAACCACCGTTCAATCAATTTCATGGAGATACGAAAATTTCACAAGCCTCAAAGTGAAACTAGACAGTAAGGAGATTTTATTTTGGAACGTGATTGATTTCACGTGATATTGTGAAAATTTTCACAAAGTTGAGCCTCGTGTAAAAAAGAAATTTCTGCCATGCAAAAATATTACTATTCTCTATGTAAAAATCTGAGTGCCAATGTTTATTTTTTAAATTTAATCACATTTTAAGATGTCTTGTATATCCTTCATGGGAAAAACACTATAAATAGGGGGCTCTCACCTCTATTATAAAAATCTTTAGGAAATTTTTAAAAATTAGAATGGGGACTTTGATCCTTTTAGCTATCTCTCGTCTTGACTTTCTCTCATTTTCTCATACTTTCTTGTTGCCAAAATGAAGGTGAGGGCCAAAATTACCACCATATTAATCTGCTTCATCTTGAAGGAAAAGGAGTTAGAGAGAGGATTCATGAAAATTGGGCAATAACACTTCCATGAGAGGGTAAATTAGTTTCTTGAATTAGGGTTAGTTCACCTGGAGGTTTCCTAATTTTCTCACTTCATTTGATCATCATTAAGACATGATCATTACGATTCATTGAATTGTTATTACTAGATTTGATGAGAATAATTACAGGGATGTATGTGTAAGTTTCAGAAGCTTTTGTATGGTTCAAACAGGCTCCACGAGCCTAGTTTGCTAGTTTGAAAACCAAGTTGCTCTTCTGACTTGGGGCTTCCACAATTCAGTTTTTAGACACTCTGTTCTACACTCATAGAAAATGGGAGAATGTTAGCTACTTCTGTTTATGTTGATGATATTCTCATCACAGGAGGGTTCATGATGTTCAGCAGGTTATCAAAGATCTCAACCAAAATTTGCTCTCAAAGACTGGGGATCTTGTTAGCTATTTTCTGTGGAATTGAAGTGACTCAAACTCTTCACAGCTCATTTATGTCAGTCCACAGATGTTGTTGATCTTACTCAAAGGACTAACATGGCTCATGCTAAGCCTAGTCCTACTCCCACAGAGCTTGGTAATTGTTATCTCCACAGATAGTTCAGCTTTGATGCACCTTCCCTGTATAGAAGCTACTGCTGGAGCTCTTCAGGATCTCACCCACACACGGCCATCTTCATGGACCGACTATGGCTCATGCCTAGTGTCACAAACACCCTGTGTATATAAAGCAACTCTCCCACAGTGCTCTAAGATTCAAGTCCACTGTCATATTCAGCGCCACATTGTCCATCATGCACCCATGATAGAACTGGGGGTGGTATTTGCATATTTCTTGGAGGAAATCTTATCACTTGGAGCTCACAAAAGCAAAAGGTTGTAGCTCATTCAAGAACGGAGGCAGAATATAGACCCCTATTCTGTGGAGTGACAATATAGGTGCACAAGCACTGGCCTGCAATCCTGTTTACCATGCTCGAACAAAGCATAAGACATGTGATATTCATTATGTCCGCAACTTGGTTTCAGAAAATAAACTTGATGTTAAATACGTAAGTACTGAAGAACAACCTGGAGATCTCCTCACTAAAGCGTTGCCAACAGAACACTTCAGAACTCTGTCACAAACTTACCACGGGGAATCCATGTCCAGTTTGAGGGGGCATGTTGAGGAGTTTAAACAAATAGCTTGTTGAGGAATTTAAACAAACAATTGAGCTTCATGTGCTCTGTTTCAGGTGTTAGGTAAGAGAACTGATTTGTAACTACTTGATCTTCTTGAATCTTCTATTACTGTATATATATTGTGTCACCCATATCACAACACTTGAAGTTCAATCTTGAACTTTCTATTATATGAGATATAAACATTACTAGATTTGATGAGAATAATTGGTTGTGATGTATGTGCCATCACAAATGGAATAAAGATAAAAGGTTTTGCATGTTTAGAACTTGATAGAATTGAATGATCTACCTAGAGTTAATAAAATTTGGACTATACTTGCTACAGATCCAATATCATAATATGAATGATGATGCAGATTCTCGTCTATATGTGATGAATTAAAGTCCTACACCCTACATACTGTGAATTCCATCTCTAGTGACTCGTACTTCCAAGAGTTTTTCTTTTTACCTTAGCTTAAGGTTATCCAACAATTTATCTCTTCTTTTATTTTGTTAGTTCATAATTTATCAATTTACTATCTCCTCATCGTCATCCTCAATAATTTTCACTACAATCCTAGTTAAAGAATATTCATTTCAGTGGACGACCCTATCTTCCATGTGGACACGAAATTAGCCTTTTTTACATGGAGATTTTACAAGAATAGGTATTTAGATCAACCTGTAACTTATGTGAAATTACACCTAAGAATAATGTTTTGAAAATAAAAAGAGTTTTATATAGACCAAAAACAAGCAATACAAAGCTGTGTTGAGGTGTCAATGGAGCCAAGAAGCAAAAAACGGAATGAAAAAATGTAGAAGCAAAAAGGTAGCAAACTCAGACGTTAAATACGAACACCATGTCAGAAAAGCTTAATCAAACGACACAAGACACTACAATAAATTAATAAACACTTACCTAATATGATAGTAATAACTAAAATTTTGTAATAAGTTTATTCTTTCGATTTTCATTAACATAGTTGTGTGTAATATCACGCGAACAAGAGTGTGAATTTCCTACAAACTCATTATAGGTAAATTATAGGTAATTTTTCAATAGCCATATTTGTCGGAAAATGAGACTCACGACCGCTTTTTGTTGTCTGCATTTCGTAAGCAATGAAGACTACCATAATACGTTTCCAAGAAATTTTGTAAGTAAATTCAAGTTTCTTGTCACTATAAATGGTTGACAATCAATGTTAAGGTGGTTGCCTAACTTCCAAATTTAATATGTAATTTTGTAGGTAATTTGATTGTCTAACTTGCCAAATTTGTTGCAGAGAATCAGGTGTTAAAATAATTTCTAAGCACTCGCCAATTTAGTATGTGAATTCAAGTGTAAGTTTATTATCTAACTCACAATTCTAATAAGTAATCTTATAGGTAAATTGGTTGTTTAGCTTACTGAACTTAGTGGTACTTTGTAAATAAGTTAGCTACTTAACTTTGTCAATTAGTAATTCATAGGAATTGTTGATAATTATACATATTTTTATAAATTTAATTTAATTATAATCTTGGATAAAAATATAATAGATTTACAAAAATATATATATTAATATAAGGATTGAGAATGCTAATAAAATTAAGGCAACAATATAATTAAACTATTCAAATTACATAAAACATATCTAAAAAGTGACGTTAAAATAAAGTCTTATATAAACCAAAAAACATGTTCACAAAGTATAATATGATAAAATGAAATCATCTAACAACAATGAATATTACTTTGGAATTGTATTATTGTCATCGTCATCTGTATCATCATCATTTCCCATAAGTGTCTTTGATTTTAAAGTCATTTACATTATCATTTTATGAATTTTTACTAGATCTCTATTATAAGAGGAATAAATGTTTTTAAATCCTTTTATGAAATACCCTAGGTTATAGTGTCACCATCAGCATTACATAGCACTTGTGACTTTGATCATTTTCACAAGGTGTTTGATTTTAAAAGTTTCATTTTTACTAGACATTATTATTTTAAGGAATTTTTTACTAGACATGATCTCTATTGCTTGGACGACTAATGCTTTATCCTTTTTATGAAATACCATATTATAGTGTCACATCACATCAATGCATCATATAGCACTAAGATTTTTTATAATTTTTTATTAAAAAGACTTGATCAAGCTTTCCTACGAGTGTGTTTTATTTTAAAGTTCCATTTGGATAATTATTTTAAATTAATTTTATATATTTTAGAGCAAAAACTAAAAAAAAAAATTATTTAGCAACAAAAACTGTATTTTTATTTTCTTATTGTTAAAATATAAAACAAAGTCATTTCAAAACAAAATTTAGATATTTTTTAATTAATAATGAAATAAAGTCTGTTTTTCATTAATAATTATATGTCCAAAATTACTTTGTCTTATTTGATACTTATATTCTTCAAAATAAATTTTTATTTTCCACGAGAATCATCATGAGCTTGAAAAACTATTATAAAGAGTTTAAGATTTTTCATGGTTTATTGTAGGGATATTTTAGAGAAGGGTTTTTCTTTTGGTCTTGACTTCTGACACAACGGTTAATAATTTATCTAATTCTTTGTATGGACCATTATTCCTAAATATATCATATTATTTAGTCACATACCACATTTTACTTAGATTTTGGACATTTGAAAATATGGTCTTCTATCTGCGTCCCACATGCTCCCTATGTAAAGTGCATTTAGCATTCTATCCATCTCTAATAAAAAACTTGACCACAAAAAAAAAAATTGAGATAATGACATATCATTGATCAAGTAGACATCTTTACCCTTGGAATATTATATCCTGAACATACACTAAAAATCAAAATAGGATTACACTGTTTATTTTTCTTAACGATGGTACCGCCATTCTCTTAGGATTTCTAATGAAAATATCCTTTAAAAGTATTACTAAGTATAGATGCTTAAAAAACCCAAGAATTAATCGATCGAAAACCAAATTGAGAACAGTTAATTAACCTAATTCATTAATGGCTTATTTTACACAAATCTCGATTTCGATTTAAGTTTTTAGCTTATAAAATATAAAAATCGCGTTGATTAACTAATCAAAATATATATATATATATATATATATAGCATAAACAGATTTTCCATACTTACTTTAGTGGCGACCCTATTTTCCATGTGGACACGAAATTAGCCTTTTTTACATGGAGATTTTACAAGAATAGGTATTTAGATCAACCTGTAACTTATGTGAAATTAAACTATAAGAATAATTTTTTACATAAAAAAAGAGTTTTATATAGACTAAAACAAGCACATAAAGCTTGTGTTGAGTGTCCTAAACACTTCATAATTTCATCTTGTTCTTAGCCTATTTTAATTGTTTTGGTGATGATTATGAATGTTTTTAAGGCTCTAAACTCTAATTTCTATGTTTAGGTCAATGTGGGAGCCAACAAACAAAAAGGGAATGAAAAATGAAACAAAAAAGTAGCAAACTCAGTATCAAATACGTAATTACTAATTATAAGAAAAGCTTAATCAAATTGGCCAAGAAGACACAACAAGAAAATACAACAGCTTTTACTCATCGAACATTTTTATATAATAACTAAAATTTTGTATGAATAAGTTTATTTGCACACTTTCTACTTTAAATATTAGTTGTAGATATTCATTGATAAAAAAATTTACCTATAAAACGAAATAGTGTAGGTAATTTGCAAATTCATTGTAGGTAAATGATAGGTAATTTTTCATGTCATATTTGCTAGAAATGACTTACCATCGCTTTTTTGTTGCCTGGTGATTTTTATAAGTAAATTTAATGATTACTATATCATTAATAAATTAAAAAAAGTCATTGCCATATTGGCTGATAACTGTAAAGAATAGATCGCTTAAATTGTAACTTTAATATAATCAGAATAATTATCAGGAGCACCTGCCAATTTATTAGATAATCAGAGAGGGTAAATTGATCAATTAACTTACCACCTTTAATAGGTAATCTATAAGTAAATTGGTTGTCTAACTTTACAATTTAGTAGATAATTTATAATTGTTGATATTTATAAATATTTTTATAATTTAATGTAATTTAATTTAATTATAACTTTATAAACATAATAGATTTACAAAAGTTATATTAATATATGAGTGAGAATGCTAATAAAATTATAACAATAGTACAATTAAACTATTCAAATTATATAAAACCTATCTAAAAAGTGAAGTTAAAATATAGTGTTATATAAACCATAAAAGTGGTAATAATAAAAAGTCACAAAATATACCAATATACAAATACAGATTAAATAAAATCATCTAATAACAATGGATACTACTTTGGAATTGGCATTATTATCGCTGTTATCATTCAGATTATCATTACTATTTCCCACAAGTGTATTTGATTTTAAAGTTCCATTTTTACTACACATTATCATTTAAAAAAAAATTTACTTAGACATTATCATTTTAAGGAATTTTTACTAGACATGATCTCTATTCTCAAAGGAATAATGTTTTTATATCCTTTTATGAAATACCCAGGTTATAGTGTCATCACATTGTATATAGCATTAGACTTTTCTATCATTTTCCACAAGTGTGTTTGATTTTAAAGTTTCATTTTTTAATAGACATTATCATTTTTTAAGGAATTTTTACTAGACATGATCTCTATTGTTTGACGACTAATGTTTTCGATCCTTTATGAAATACCATAGGTTATAGTGTCACATCACATCACATAGCACTAAGACTTGATAATTTTTATTAAAAAGATTTGATCGTTCCATTTTTTTATTAAAGTTCCATTTGGATAATTATTTTTAAAATTAATTTTTATATTTTAGAGCAAAACTAAAAAAAAAAAATCATTTAGCAACAAAACTGTATTTTATTTTCTATTGTTAAATATAAAAACAAAGTCATTTAAAAATGAAAATTTAGATATTTTAATTAATAGAAATAAAGTCTGCTTACACAATTCATAAGGTCCAAATTATCTTTGTGATCTTATTTGATATTTATATTCTTCAAAATAAATTATGATTACGAAAACCGATATGTGGTTAACCGAAGAAATGATTAACCGAATATTTAGTTAATCATATTAATTATTATGGTTTTTGTTTATATAAATAACAAATCAAAAATCGATGATTGATTTATTTTGTGCCACGGTTCAATTAACTGAATCATATCCACCCTTATTACTAAGATACAATTGCTTAACAAATAAATGTAAAAATATGATCATATTTTTCAACATTTTTTTTAATTTTTGCATCAAATTGGCCTTTTTCAAAGATGAATTTCTTTTTATATTAAACTCATCTTTTCAAAAGAAAAGTTCAATTTTATACTAAACTCATATATTGAGAAATTATGAACTCAAATAAATATTAACTCACATTCTCTACATAGAAATTATCTATCTAAAAACGAAATTTGTTTAATTTTTAGAACTCTTCTTTTTTTTTTTTTTAAATTGAAAATACTATAATTTTGGACTTTTTTCGATGATCTTTTTAAAAAATGATACTACTCTATAAAGAAGACCCTATTACTACTTTCAGGGGGAAAAACATATGTACTACTCAACAACTTACAAATAAATTTGTTGTATGCCATAAAAAAATATATAGAAGTTAGATGATGACCTCCGCTAGGAGTTCTTATGATAAAGTCTTCGCATAATGTGGAAAATAAAAAAAAATTTCTTCGTTTAAAGGTTTTGGTATTGATTTGACTAGGATTAGATTGATGGACATTTGGAAAAAATTTCAATCTTTACGGGGAGCATAGAATATAATCCATGATAGTCGTTTGTATTTTTTCATTTAGATATTTTAAAAAATATGGTATTTTGTGTGGGGATCCACTTTATAAAATATATGGTTCCCAAGAAAACACATTATTTAGAGTTTTAGATATTAGTATCATTTTATATAGTTAAACACTTTAATTATAATATAATATATTGTCTTTATTAAGACTCAAATTCGAGACCTATTCTCACACTGCCTCTTAAAACGCGAACGCCTACCATACTAGCTAAAGCATTTATGTATTGACGTATTGGTATCTTTCTGTAACCTAATATTCTTTTTTACCATTTAGTTAATTAATAGATTAAAATCATATTAAAGATATTAATAAATTATAATCATGTTAATTTGTTTATAATTTAATCTAACTCACATTTTTTTTTCCTCGATGTTCAAACTCCTGACTCAAAATAGAATCGAGCACTAAATCCTGACTCGACAAAACTTGAATCAAATAAAAAATTAATAAATAGTCAATAGAAAATTTTTCATGCTATATTTTGTTAGGCAAATGACTTACTCACTGTTTTTGTTGTCTTTTGTAGGTAAATTTAGTATATATTGTTAAAAATGCAAAGAATTAAAAACTTTGTCGCTATATTGTCAATAATTCAGAAGTAAGGAAGTGTTTAACTTGCAAATTTAGTATGTAATCTATAGGTAATTATATCAATTTATTAGGTATGTGGGTAAGTTGACTAGTTAACTACCAATTTGGGAGAGGTAACTTGTATAAGTCGTTGCTTTAATATGCCAATTTGAGAGAGTAATTGTTGATAATTATACATATTTTTTATAATTAAATTAATTAAATTAAATTTAATTTAATTTAATTATAATCCTCATAAAAACATAATATATTTACAAAAAAAAATTATATTAATATATGATTGAGAATGCTAATAATATCATAACAATAGTACAATTAAACTATTCAAATTATATAAAACCTATCTAAAAAGTGAAGTTAAAATATAGTCTTACATAAACCATAAAAGTAAAACAATAAAGAGTCACAAAACATGTTCATAAAGTGAACATGAGATAATAGAAATCATTTAGCAATAGAATACTTTGAATATATTATTGCCGTCGTTGTCATCTATAGATTATTTATTTATTTCAATGCGTGTTTGATTTTGTTCAATTTTACTAGATTATCATCATTTAAAAAAATTTACTTAGACATTATCATTTTAAGGAATTTTACTGTGACATGGATCTCTACCGCGAACAATGCTTATATCCTTTTGCTTAAATATCCTACGACAGTATTAAAATAGTCATGTTCACCACCAAAGTTCCCCGTTAGCTTATGACGCCTAACGAACACCCGTGCTCCTCGCAGACGCCAAATCGGCTGGCCCAAAGGGCTAGGTCCAGCGACAACCCCGAACGAATCGAAGCCCCACATCCCACAAATCGACAGACGTCATACGTAAAACAGAATAACCCTAGCAACATATTATCCCGCCGATCCAACCAAACCTATCAATAAGGAAGGAAATAATAGACACGCCGCTAGAACTCCCCAATACAAAAGAGATTATTCGTTAAACAACCTCTTCTATATCTTGCATCAAATCCGGGAGTACGATCAAAATAAAGAACATCTCGTCCAACAAGGCGACTCCTAACCACCACCAACCTGTCGAACATCTACTATAACACACACCACCACCAGAAAGGTACGAAAACCAACGCCAACATTCCTACACACACATTCTCAAACGCAGACACAAGACATGCAACACATTCGCCTCTGCGCCCCTCTTTCTCTCGAAGAAACCGACTAGGCATCGATGGCCACGCAGCCAAGCCCCGCCGACCCCTTCTTCCTTTTGTTTCAAAGGAGTGCTACGCCCGAGTCTCCAGACGCAACAGCGTAAACGATCCTACCTCACTTTGACAATCCAAACGCCGCATCCCAAATTCCACAAACAACCGCCGTTCACCAATAATTTCTGCCGCCCACTCGCTTCGGCCGAAAGATCATCAAGATACCGTCAGGAACGACGCCTTTATAACATAACTCCATTTCCGCCATCACGGTATCAGCGGAACACGTTGTGGCAACGCCACCGCCAAGGATGCAGATCCACCAGCAACGCAGACACGCACTCGTGACAAATGGCTAATGCAAACCAATACCAACTGCTGAAGCATCACCGCTGCTAATCAACTGATAGAAGAATTGGAACAAATTCTACCGCATAGCTGCAACATCCACTCGAGATAATGGTTGTGCTCGGGAGGATCTGTGACCTTCCTCCCACTAAGAAAGCAACTCTGGGCCGCGATATTCTCGCGGCGCCGGCGGCAAGGTAGAGTTCACCAACCGGGGGCATCGACCCCACCGCTCCCCGTTATGAGGAAAACGGCAGCCACTGGGCAAGTCATAACTTAAGCACCACATCACCTTCAGCCAGGAGCGTGGAGGCGGCACATGGGTTACAGGTTTCCCAGCCCAACAGAGTCACCGCGGAAGGAGGTGGTTGAGGACGCGCCCGAATACTCAAGGCGGATACCTGGTACAACAACCGAGTTCTTCACAAACACAGGTGGCAGACTTTTCCAAGAAGTCTTAATGCCACAAATAGAAATATCATGAGTCAAAGACCAAGTGATCACCTTAATACCTACAAAAATCGATGGAGCTACATGGGTATCGACTATGGCGTGGCATTCGCCACTACACTAAAAGGGCCGCCTTTGGCCTCGTTCAACAGAATTTCTTCATCCATCTCGTCATTCAACTATCCATTATGCTCGCTTCCCACTTCATCGAGCCAAAACGTACGTAAAGCCGAAGTTACCATTCGCTGAAAGGTCAAAACAGGTTCAAGAAAGTTTAAAGTCATACATGCAAAGGTTCAACACGAGTCCTCGGTAAAATAGACATACCCGATGGATAGTTCTGCCATCACATCATTCACGTGTGGTTGGGGAGGTCAATCGAAGACTCGATGTTTTCCATCTCGAAGAATCTGGTTGCCGCGATGGTCAAGTACCGCCATAAAGCAAAGAGAAATACATAAACTACGAGGAGGCCCCCGAGGACAACAAAGAAAGAGAGTTCTTCCACCAAAGAAAAAAGTACAACAGACAAACTACAGGACGGTCCTAAAATAAGCAAGACTACCAGACAACTCCAAGAAAATATCGTAGAACGATCCAAAAGGAGGGGAAACCGGAGACACCGCCTCGAGCCCACCACAATCCGAAAGACCGACAACGCTACTCACCCCTGCGTTTCACACCCCCATCACTCGTTGTCACAAACCCACATGAGGTACGAAACGAGGTGGCCAGATGGCCAACAAATCGATCCCTACACAAGGAATTAAATACTGGGCTCCATGTGGACATTATCATCGCATCGGACAATTGTATACAAACCCAGTGAGATACTTAATACAAATGGATGATTCCAATGTTTATATCTCCGTAACTCAGCCAAGACCGCGCCTGCACGTACCGGGACCGAACCAGCCCGACATCAACAACAAACACCTCGCAACGGCAACTCAACATCAGCAACCCCTTGGAGAAATCCATGTGATTCCTGGAGGGTTTGCGCGAGGAGGAGACCCAGTTCGGCCGGCGCCACTCAGTAGCACCGATCGGCAGACGGGGAACAAGGCAAGAACTAAATGCCACTGGCACTACCATCACATTCTTCACTCAGACCGAGGGATGCCAAGATCCCTGGCGCACGTTCCATTGGTGGTTCAGGCGATCACAACACAATGCCCATCTGTTTTAATTTGATAACGGAGTTCACCACATCATTCGCCTCTCGCCTGGCTGTGGCTGGTGATTGGAGAAAGCTAGATCCCGCCAACACCCATCTGCAGGGGTTTTCAAGAGAGAAGGTATTACACTTGGGCTCGATTCAACTGGTACTAACCCTGGGAGAACCCCCTTGCCATGCGACGACGACAGCGAGGTTCCTAATCGTAGACGCCCACTGGTTTATAACATACCGTCAAGGCACTTCCACAATAAAGCCATCCCCCCACTGAGTCACAAAAAGATAATCAAATTTCCAACCATACATGGTGTAGGAATGGTCCGAGGAGATCGAGAAGGCCGTGAATGCTACACCGCCTCCATGAACAAAGGGCGCCGACACACCTGAATGTAGATGAGCTTGACATGGCGCGACTTGCACTCACCCGACCAACCCCGAAGGAACTAGAACCAGTATCGCTGGATGACGACCCGAACATCTCGCCTATATCACTTGCATTACAGAGACCTCAAAACCTCCTCACCACTTTAAGACGTAACAGAGACACATGGAAATGTGCGGACATGAGGAATCGATCCTACGATAATCACTCACGATTGAACACCAACCCATCCTTCGTTTGGCCAAACAAAACGCCAGAGCTTTCAAGGCAGAGAGGCGTAAAAGCCATCAATCTAGGAAATTTAGCTTCCGCTGTGAGCAATCGTGAGGTAGAATATCCCGAAAGCGGTTGGCCATCGTCAAGTTCGCCAAAGCAAATGGCAAGTGGCGACCAGATCGAATTTCATCGACATAAACAAGGCATGCCCGGCGATCACTTTCCTCGCCAAGGATCGACCATCGTGGATCGCCACCGCAGCGCCACGAACTTCTCGGGCCATTGCCGATCGCATTTTCCTACATAAATCGACAGCAGATCCGATGATCGGTGTAGTGACTTCGTCATGCTCGGGGAACTTATCATATCTGTTGGCGTCGTCGCTCAAGAACAGAGCCGACCTACCGTGAGGGCATTAGTAAAACCGGTCGTTCCGTAAACAGATACGCAACTATGGAGGTATACGAGATGACATAGCCGTAAAATTCACTACGCCCAATCTCCATCCCTCACTTCTCGCATGCCTGCATCCTATGAATTACACAACATGAAGCCGAACCCAGCCAAATGCGCCTTGGCGTGTCACCGAAAAATTTCGGCTTCACCAACCGTGGAATCGAGGAAAACCAGATAAAATAAAGGTCGCGTTCGACACGCCATCACCATCGAATAAAGGAAGTCCAACGAATGGGACAGAAGGATTGCGTCCTAAGCCGATTTGTATCCAGTGGCGAGATTAAGTGCCAACCCTTCTTCAAAGTTCGCATACTTTCCAATGGAATGCTAAGTGCGAAGAAGCATTTACTACATTAAAACGTATCCAGTTCTCCACCCATTTTGGGTAAGTCCCGGCCGAGGAGAACTCCTCACTCTCAGATTTCCGTCAGATATTCGACTCTCGCCCGCCAAGCAAAGAGACTGCCGTAGGACAAAGAACGAGTACAACACCTGGGCCACTATTGCAAATGAGGCTCGAGAGGAGCTGAGGAGACGACCGAGAATGGAAAACTAATACCAGCGCCGTAATCACAAATTAAGCCCATTCCTATTTCCGTGCTCACACCATAGAAGTCCCGATGACATCCGATGAAGCAAGTATCGCAGACGAAACCGGCGCCTCCCGAGGCCGATGAAGTGGGCCATAGAGCTAAGCGAGTTCGAAAGCATCGACACAAGCCAAAAATAGCCATAAAGCACGTGTCCTAGCCAACTTCGTCATGGAATTACCCGGCAGTAACTTACCACTACTGTTACCTAAAAAGAACGACCTCCCAATCTGAAGCTCATAGATGAGCCTCAAATTAAAGGAAGCTGGGCGTCTAATTTAACCCTCACCGTAAGGGATAGACATTGAATATGTGACTCAGATTTGGGTTCCATGCCTCAACAACGAGGCCGAGCATGAGCCATGATACAGCCCTCAACTCCTCGCCATTCATTGTAGGCTCACTCAATTGAGGGTATACAAAGGATCTACTGATGTGTCGACAAATAAGAGACCTACGAAGCCAAAAGTGAAACGATGATTCTATACCTCCAAAAGGTCCGCGATCTATTAAAGAAATTTGTGTTGGTTCAAGTCAAACATGTCCCCATAATAGAGAATTCCCGAGCACGCCGGGCGGTTAGCTACAAATTTCACAAAGACCGCGTCGACGCTCATTTGTTGTTTCATGAACCTCTGGTCGAATTTTTATAGCATGACGTTGCCCCATAGAGTCCTGTGGAAATGCTGGATGGACCCCATTTGGAACTATATAATAGATTTTAAGCCTACCCGACGGCAATTCGAAAGAAGTAGCAAAAATAAGGGCGAGGTCAGCCAGGTTCACTAATCATAAAGGAAGTTTCACTGTGTTTGGCAGGATTTTCACTTTCTAAACGGCTAGAGGGAGGACATCAAGTAATGCAGTCGAGAGGTACACGAGGGTGTAAGTGGAATCAAGCATTTCCGAGCCCGGCATTAGCAGAAAAGTTTTAAGGCAAGGATACCACCGGGCCAACCATACTGCGCGATACCGATCTAGTCAAGAAATGCAGATCTCGCCTCGGAGCACGCCAGATCTCACGCTCCCGCCGAACCCTTAACATCAATCGCAAGTCTCCGCCTTCCAGCAACAATGGGGTTTGGATATATCGGGGACCCTCGCCCATTGGTGATGCTGCGTCGCGCGTAATCGTTGCAGCGGGATTACCACCGCTGGCGTAAGCCAACCTTTAGCCACAATATGCAGCAAAATACGCACTTCAGGCGCAGCCATCATGCAAAAGTTTGGCATCCCCGCAGCCCGTATCGATAACGGAAAGCAGTCGACAATGCTAAATTCGGAGTTTCAGGCTTCAGCTGAATTAAAATACGCCACTGTCCCCATGACATCCAAGAATCGAACGGACAGTCAAGTCACGTATCGAACCCTCATACGCCTTGAAGACCAAATTAGAAGATCTTAAAGGAGTTGCAGAATACCTCCCGAGGTAACATATGGCTTGGCAGACCCACACGGTCAGCAAACTGAAACCCCATTTGCTCCTAAATTTCATACGCATAAAGAAATTTCTTGAGATAGGAATAAAGTCTTCAAGAGTCGAAGTTAGCATCAAAGTGAGTATACCACGAGGCCCTTTGTTCAAACTTAGAGCTCCCAGAAGAAAAACGCCGAGCGTGTTCAAAGGCGACGAGGAGTATCAAAGGAAAACAAATGGTAATTATAATCAAAGAGTCAACCCCACGAGCTAAGTGCCGGGCGACTTAGTCTTAAAGAAGCTCCCACAAAGAAGGAAGAACCCAAAGACACCGAAAGTTAGGCCTCAACTAGAAGGTCCTTACATCATATATCCTCAGTCGCCAGACTGCATACAATTATGAACTCAAAATGTAAGAGGGAAAATCTTATGCATATACGCGGAATGCGAACATCTTAAGTCGCTTTCTACCAAGTAGTTATCAGGTAATATGCAACAATGCCTTATCGGATCTCGCGTGATGTATAGAACGCTCATTGACTATTTGTTAGACATTCAAGCGCGTCATATATGTAAGATATAGAAAAGGCAAAATAAGAAGATACTCGACATGAAAGCAAAAGTGTCTCTTTTACTCAACACTATGCATTGGGCCACCGGGCGGTGTCCCGACACATCTCGAAAGTAATATTCAAGACAAGGCCCATAAAAAAAAAAAAAAAAAAAGAGGTGTGATAGGAGAAAAGAAAAGAAAGTGAAAAGAGGAGGAGAAGAAAGAAAAGGCACAAATGAGTTCGATCAAGGAAAAAGATGAGACAAATGGAAAGACAGAATGAAAATGAGAAGAAGAAAATGGAGGATAAAGAGAAAAGAAAAGAGGTGATAGGAGAAAAGAGAGGAGTAGAGTGAGGAAGAAGAAGAACAAACAAAGAGAGAGCGTTTTCAAAAGATGCGCCACCCTTCTCTCGGATGCATTCTAAGACGGAGAGCTAAATAACATGACTTACAAGGGAGACTACAAAAACACAACCCCACGTGCGTAAGAACAACAAATACGACTCAGATTCAAGAATCTCCAACACGATGATCAAATCGACTCTTCATCTCAATGCCAGATTCCGGGGCCAGCATTATACAAAGAACAAGCCTCAGATCGTTGAAACCTATATTTATAAGGAGATCGAGTATCTCGAAAGTTCGTGGCAATCGATCCAAATTCTCCATAACCGCAGATTAAAGACGCCGCTCTTTCCAAGAATTGAAAATTAACTGAACACGGCCGCTTCAACATATCAAACTCTTCAACTACCATGAATACGCGCCGAGCTACGCCACTCGTTTGACGAAGCTCACCTTACCGCGACAGCCACGCCGTGAGCCGATCACCAAAGTTACATTACTACCGCGCACGCTCGAGCTGGCGTCGGCCAATTTGACGAGCTCACTACCAAGACAAAGCCACGTCGCCGTGAGTCGCATCGCCAACCGTATCACACGGCGCCACACGAGCCACGCCAACTTAACGAGCTCACTTACCGCGACAAAGCACGCCGCCGCTCAGAGTCGACTAGCTCGCCATATTGTTGTTACTGGCGGTTACGCCACCGAAATACGCCGGCCACCTGGACAGCTCACCTTACCTCGCGACAAAGCCACGCGCCGAGTCGACCACCAGTTACACGTTACCGCGCACACACAGAGCCACGTCAACTGACGAGCCACTCACCGCGACAAGCCACCGCCGGGAGTCGATCAGCCGTGCCATCGCCACCACAACGAGCCACGCCACTCACTCGGTGGAGCTCACCTTACTCCGCACGTGCCACGCCAGAGTCGCACTACCAGTTACATTGCCACTGGCACACGCCGCAGCCACGTCAAGCCAATTTGACGGCTCACCACTGCGATAGGCCACGCCGCCGTGAGTCGACTCGCCTCAAGCTACATTGCCACCAAGGCCACACGCCTGAGCCACGCGCCGTTCAATCCGACTCTAGCCTTCCCATCACACAACATAAGACGATCTCTACTTTATATTCATCAAGGCGGACGAGCTCTCTCCCATCACTCAACATGGACGAGCCTCCTCTCACCTTTATTCATTCCACGAGCTCTTCCCATCACACAACAATGGACGAGCTCTAATTTTACTATTCATCCCCGACGAGCTCCATCCCATCACTCAACGACGACCTCCCTCGCTTCAATTATTCATTCGATGAGCTCTTCCCATCACACAACACGGACTCCAGCCTTCACTTTACTATTCATTCCTCGACGAAGTTCATCCCATCACTCAACACGGACGAGCCTCACTTTATAATCCCTCTCGACGAGCCTTTCCATCAGCATCACGACGCAGCCCACTTTTACACTGGGGCCGACAAGCTCTTCCCATCACCGATGGACTCAGCCCCACTTACACCATTCCTCGACGAGCTCACCCCATCACCGCCATCGACCCAGCCTACTTTCATTATTCACTCGACGAGCTCATCCCATCACCGCTGATGGACGAGCCTTCATTTTACTATTCACTCGACGAGCTCATCCCATCACTCAAAGATGGACGAGCTCCTCTCTAATTTTCATAACCTGATTCGACGAGCTCACCCCATCACCTCAAGATGGACGCAGCTCTACTTATTGGTTCATCCGACGAGCCTTCCCATCACTCCAAAGACGGACGAGCTCACTACTATTCATTCTGACGAGTCATCCATCCACCGAGCAATGGATTCAGCCTCATCTCACTCCGCCTCGACGAGCCTTTCCGCATCACTTCAAGATGGACTCAGGCTCCCATTTTACACCCGCCTCGACGAACTCTTCCCATCACTCAGCGCATAGATCGAGCCTACTTTTTACAATTCATTCACGAGCTCACCCCATCACCACGATGGACAAGCTCTTACTTTTACTATTCATTCCTCACGCAGCTCATCCCATCACCTCACATGACCTAGCTCTACTTACACTCCGCCTCGACGAGCCTTTCCCATCACTCAAGATGGACGAGCTCTTCATTTTTACAACGGCCGACGAGCTCTTCTCCCATCACTTAAAGCATGAACGAGCCTACTACAATTCTCCACACTCATAAGAAAATAGGCTTCGATGATAAAATATTTTGTCATCAATACTTTAGATTTGCCTCAGAAAATATTTTATGATGAAATTATTTTCAGATTGTATTCGTCGCCTTTAACCTGTCAAGGTGTTTTAGACAAAATCCTATTTTGCTACCTAATATTTTTTCTGATGAAATAAAAATATTGTAAATAAAGGTTTTTTCTCAACAAAATATTTGCTGCCAAAAACAAGAAATTTTATCTTTTTAAAAAAGGGAATATTGTCAATAATACTTAATGGTAACAAAATTCATAATAAATTATCCCCTTATCACCAAAAGTTTTTTTTTTTTGAATATATATTTTTCACTAATGAATTTTTTCTACATACTTGTTTTTATAAATAAATATTTTTATTAACATTTTATTATTTTCATTAAATATTTTATTAAACATTTTATTTTTATTAAAAATTTATAATTTTTTTATTAAACATCTTATTATTTTTATTAAAGATTTTATTATTTTTCTCAAATATTTTATTTCTAAGATAATTACATATATTATTAATGGTTACAAATTCATTCCTTGCTATATTTATAATTTAACAAATTAATTTTTTATTATTTTGTCCTAAATTTATATAAAAAAACCTTTACATTAATTATAATGAATTTCAATTATAAAACTTGCTTACAAAAAATAAAAATACATATGATCACATCATTATGTAAATATTAGAGCCCAAAATATCTACTAATAATCACATAAAAACATGAAGTATTGGTTTAACAAACTACCTATTAAAAAACAATTACATTAGTACAAACAAAAAAAGAAAAATATAGTAATGAACATCAATCATAAGTCTCATAGTGCTGCTTGTATCGAGATCTTCGTCTCCAATTGTTAAATTTGATCCATCAGCTCTTAAACTGTTGTTGTTGAGTCTCATCAAGTTTAATCTTCACTTACCACGTAGCCTTCAATTTAGAAAATCAAACTAGTTTGGAGCACAAAGTACGCCCAGATAATTCAGATCCTGTCTCAAATTTTTTTCCAAACATCTCTTCAATCATGTTTAAGAACCATTCTGACATCGAGATTTGTCATTATATCTCCAACATCTTCTCCTATACATGCAAGAGAAAAGAAAAAAATAACAAATTAAAAAAAGAACAAATCATTCATTCAAATATGGATTATAAGAGAAACATACCTTTAAATTCTTGTAGCAAATGATATTTAGAACTTGTAGATAACAAGACTTTTCTGATTTGGTGAACATAGGTGGAGAATGATGCAAGTCGCGCATGGCATTTATCGACGACAGAGAATTGCTGCTTGTTAATATGCAGACTAGCATCGAATTCTTAAACTCCAAAAAGCAGACAGCATTTTTTTCTTTTTTTATTTATTTATTTATTTTCATTTTATTTAACAAACAACTAATATGTATCCACTACGTCCATTTATTAGCATAATGCTGCATTTGAATGCATTTCATGCAATTGATGAATGCACGTTTATATATTTTTTAAAGTTCAAATATCATAAAAGTAAAGAATTAAAACTAGAATTTATAAGTTATTAAACTAAAAATTGAAATTTCATAAAGTTTTGAAATTTTAATAATTATAAATCAAAAAATAGCATTTCTTTTTAAAATTACACTAAAAATAAGATTCACTTTTATGACTTTTAATTCTAGTAATTGAAAAATTTATAAATTAAAATATTAAAAATTACTAATTATATTTCATATAAATTTAAATTGAAATCAAAATAAAATTTAATGTAAGGGAAGTAAAATAATAAATTAAATCTATAAAATATAAAATTCTTAACAAATTATTAATTACAATATTATTATCTTATGGTGTAATTTATTATTTTATTGATTAATAATTAAACAACAGAATAATTATATGTTAATATAAAATAATATTATTAATTAAGATGTAATTTAATACTTTACATTAATTTTTTTAATTTTATTTGGCTAAATCAATTAATATTTGAAATATAGATTCAATATTTAATAAAAATTACAAATAAAAATAAATAGCTATGGCAGTTACAACTGTTGTGCATAACATAAATTTTTTTTGAGGAATGCATATATATAAATATATATATATATATATATATATATATATATATATATATATATATATATATATATATATATATATAATAAATTTAAAGATCAAAATATATAATTAAAAGATAAATTGTATATTTATCACAAAATTCATCCAACATTTAAAAAAAATCCTAAATGGAAATAGATAATTACAAAAAATGATTACTTTTTTATGGAATAAGTTATAACTTTTTTATCTTTTAATAACTAAATGCTAAAAATGTGTATGATAATAGTTAAAGATAATAATTTTATTGAAATTATTAAAATTAAAATTGTCATTTTGTTAATCAAGGGTGATGGATTACTTTTACACTATTAAAATTTTTACATAAATAAATAATAAATTAAAATTGGGGTCCAAATTTTGAAATTGAAAATTTTTAAATAAAAAATTTAAAACATAAATGAAATATGTATTCAAAAAGTCTCTTCATAAACAAAAAGAACTTTTAGAACAATAGTTATCGGAATTACAACAAACATTTTTATTTAAATTATTTGCTTATAATTATTTTTAAAAAAGAAATTAATTGATTATAATTAAAGATAATGAATATTATTAAAAATTATACTTCTTAAAGTAAGAAATTTAAAATTTAAAATTTACTAAGAAATATATCCAAGTTTAAAAAAATTTAAATGACCTATTAGCTATAATAGTTATTACTTTTATTAAAAAAATTTTTATTATTTTTTTGACATAAGTTGTGATTTTTAATTATTTTCTATAAGCAAAACACTTTGAAGAAATTAATTAATAATATTAAAGAGATTAAATGCATAATTTGATACTTTATGTACAAATCTTAGTACTAAACATTGAAAATTTAAAGTAAGATTAAATACAAATTAAATATTTATTAAAATCTATCCAAGTAATTTAAAAATACTAAAGAGTAAATAGCTATACAACTACCACATTTGTGGCATAGCTATAATTTTATTTTTTCCTAATAACGAAATATTTTAAAAGATAATTATTATTACGAAAGATAATAAATAAAATATGATTATTTGAATAAACATAATCTTTGTTTTGTCAAGATGTACTACATGGATACTTTACACAAAAATTGTCATGTACATAATATATTATTAATATAATACGTTTTTTAACTTTGTAAAATAGTATTATTGATTTAGACATACTGTAATACAATATATTAGATGATATAATATTTTAACTTAGAACCATATATATTCATGAATAATACAAGATTTCTTTATATACAAGTTGTATTTGATATGTAAAAATTCAAATTTCCTATTGGATTAAATTTGGTAATCAACCATCAACACGAATTTACTTTCTAAATGAATTAATGTAAGGATATCAATTTGTATTAGTGTTCGTAAAAAATGTTACATTATCTCATGTGATATTTAACTTGCAATCATATATTTAAGATAGCTTTATACATAAAAGTATTATTCAAAATTTTATCCAAATAAAATGAGTGATATTATTTATTTCACAAATCTTATCATGAATAATTATTTAAACTCATTAATATTTTAAAAACATACATTTAGTTGGTTTCTACTAAATAGTTGCATACTATAATATAAATTTTTTATGATAAATACGATGATATAAATACGATGATATAATTTTATGACAAAGTATGATTTTGAATGAGAAATTAAATTAGACGGTTGTTGCATATTCATAACTAACTTAAATTCAATCTCGCATATGACTTTCTCATAGATAACTTTTTATCTAATATAATAAAATAATTTAGTATTACTTATGTTTGGACAATAACCATATTCTATTTTTTATTATACATTGTTGTTTTCTTTACATCATATTATAAAATAATTATTGAAAATAACCATCTTTTTTATTATTTATAACAAAGATATTATTGTTAAATTCAAACATTTCTTATTTACATAAATATATCTTTGTAGTCTTCAATTTTATACCGTTTAATTATTTCTACACAACTAAATGAAATATTAATAGATACAGATAGATATATATATATATATATATATATATATATATATATATATATATATATATATATATATATAGAGAGAGAGAGAGAGAGAGAGAGAGAGAGAGGAGAGAGAGAGAGAGAGTCTAAAACTCAGATATTATATTATTTTATAGTACGAGATAATTTTCATATTATTATTTATTAATATTAAAATTAATTATATTATCTATTGTCACCAATTTTCTTCAATTTGGTGCAATATATACACAAATCAATTTGTAAGTAAATATACATAAAATATCTAACTTTTGTGATTTCAAAACTCCGTACCGCTTGATCACCATTAACTCATGGACATAGGTGTTCAGTGGCCCGTTACCCATCGCCACTTTAAAATCTGCAGTCTCCCTTTGTACCTAGGAGCTCTTACCCAAATACAAGAGATCAGATATCCTTCCGGTCCCAAATTCAATATACGCAATACATATACAAGCATGGATAAAACGTCTCTTGGGCCCATACCATAATGTCCATAAAAAGAGATCAACATGTCCCATAACTTAAGAGTTAGTAAATTACCTTATACAACACATATCAAAATTAGAGAATCTACCATGTATACATCATCAAAAGCCACATCCGCTTTCTTCTCAAAACCTCGGTCTCTAGTGAAAGAATCGCCTCTCAGACGCCCCAGACTCCTCGTGAAAAAGGGATCCCACGACCAGGGTGAGCTAAAGCTCAAGAGGGAGAATCGCCTCCTGCCTACCACCACCTGGCAGCAAAGGCAACGTCTAAAAGAACACACATTCAAGCAAAATGCATGATCCTACTCAACGCTCATACGACCAACCTCTGTAACCCAGTCTCATCGACTTCCTCACACTCGCCAAGCCTCGTATGAGAATATTTGTTTTTATTAGTGCTGGCAACTAGATGAATACATATCAACTCCACATCCAATGGTTGATATATTATTTAGTTCGGGCTACCGATAATTAACATTTTAGACTACCTAATCATTCTTTCTGTGACTCATCTCACGCTACAAACTCCCATATTCCTGACGTTCTGGAAGGCATACTAATGCAATGCATGCCGCTCCATCACAAGCCTAATCACACGAAATATATCAACATGAATATATTCATATAGTTATCCAATCACACAATCATGTCATGTAATTAATCAATTTCACATCAAAATTAGCTCACTGGGCTAATGATCATACACTATAATTTAATTTAAACACTCACTCAACACGTATTTTCACAAAATATATATTTTGAGAATTATCTCGGAATAGTGAAACCCTCGCTATCATTCCCTAAAATTACAAAACATCGGTTCACTTGTAGTTAACTCCGCAATCCACGTCATTCTTCTCGCCCAATGCATACCAAACAACCATTTAATGCACAAGTTAAACAACCACACCAAACAGCTCTCACGGCCATGGAGGCCACGGTCGCCCATTTGTTAAAAATTCTATCAATTCGGTCCCAAGTTTCGATCGATCAAACGTCCCTCACCGGCCTCATTCAACCTAAAACATTAGTAAAACATTTAAATGAGAGTAAAACTCGTTAGGAGAAAATCCTACCTTCGGCAGAGTTTCGTTAAACTCCCAATCCGAAATTATCACAGAAATTTCGTCCAGAAAATTCATTTCTCCTTCTTGTCCCTTGGTTCGCCGACGGTCGGATTCTCCTGGATATTCTGTAGAGAAGCGATGACCTTATCTCTGCCAAATCAAACCCATTTTTCGTTTAGCTACTGGTTTTCTTCTCCCCTAAAATCACGTTTTTTGTCTTTTCAAATGTGGGAGATGAAGCACTATTTGAGTTTTTGTCATTTAGTGACTTAAACTTTCAAAAAATGATTGTCCCTTCATTTCCGACACGGATATTCGGTGCACTATCTCTCGTCCATTTTCATCATTTCTCTACTATACCACTTATGGTACATGAGTACATGCCATATGCCTCGTTAGATCAAACGTTTTACTAAGACCCGAAACGCCGACGCCTCTAAAAACGCCACGACTAACCGTTGCCTTTAAAATTACGCAATTTACGCATAACTAGATTTCATGGTGATTTATTCCAACGGTGCAATCTGTTTTTGTCACAGATCTAGAGAAGATTACTGATTTTTAATCGAATCACAACGTTGTAATCGAACACGATTTGCCCTTATTCCAGAAATTGAATTTCTCGGTCTTACACTTTAGTAAGGAAATTATTTTCAAGGCTAAAATTCATTTATCACAACATTTTCAAGCGAATATATGTTTGTCAAAGTGTTTATGGAGAAAAGGCCACAAGTTTTCCTACTCATGCCTTTAGTGATGAAATTTTCAAGTTTGTCTACAAAGTTTTCCAAAATTAACAGATAGTGACAAAAGTTAAAATTCTTATCGGTGTTACTTTTAGAGATGAAATTACTAATTCATCTCAACCATTCACAATAACATGTTTTCTTGTAGTGTCATCCTGACGAGCTCATCCCATCACTCAGCGTGGACGAGTTCTACTTTACTATTCATTCTAACGAGCTCAACCCATCACTCAAGATGGACGCATCTACTTGTAATTCATTCTCGACTTAGCTCCATCCCATCACTCAATATGACCCTAGCATCACCCGTGATCTAGCCTCTACTTTACAATTATCTCGACGAGCTCATCCCATCACTCAACACGGCGAGCTCTACTTTACTAACATCCTGACGAGCTCATCCCATCACCGATGGACGAGCTCTACTTACTATTCATTCCCGACCAGCTCTTCCCATCACCCAACATGGACGAGCTCCTCAATTATTATTTCCCCGACAGCCTTCCCATCACAATGCCATGGACGAGCTCTACTTTACTATCATTCCTCGACGAGCTCATCCCATCACTCGTGACTTGTGCCCCATTACAATTCATTCCGACGGCCTCATCCCATCACTCAACATGACAGCTCTACTTTTACTAATTATCTCCGAACAGCTCATCCCATCACCAAGACGACCCAGCCTCTAATTTCACTACTCATCCCCGACGAGCCTATCCCATCACTTGCATGGACGAGCTTCCATTTTTAATATTCATCTCCCCGACGAGCCTTCCCATCACCCAACAGCGGACGCAGCCTCCTCAATTACACTCCGACAGCCTTCCCATCACCTCAACATGGGCAAGTCGCCCGCTTGGACGACCTTATTCAAGAATCTCACATTGACGGCTCACCCACGCCTACATGAACGGTCTTCCGCCGACACCACATCTACAAACTCTTCCCCTCACCGCAGTGACGAATCCCTTCCAACAGAGACAACTAAATCGTCAAAGCCACTTCTGATAAGGCTACGACTACTCAAGTCCGACGAGCTTATTCATCTCACTGATCCTCAATCCGGGGCCATTTAAATCATGGAAGAAAAGCCGCACGACGCCTACAAATGAGAACGCTTGATGATATATAAAAAAAGAGAAGAGAGTATATTTATATGTCATGTTCGAAGGGTCATGATGTCTTGGCCCTGTCACGAGACGAAAGAAACGTGAGATATATATATATATATATACAGTATGATACATATATATATATATATATATATATATATATATATATATATATATATATATATATATATATATATATATATATATATAAACGACAAATTTGTCATGCAAACATACATAGGAGATCGATGTCAATAGATGAACGGATCTAATTAAGAGGGAATCAATACCTACGGAGTACTGTGCTCGAGAATAGTTCGTAGAAAAAGATTCTCCATTCGCCACTGGGTGTCAAAATTAAAGTCCAGATCCGGGAAAGTATGTCGACAGCCTTTCCGCGAAAGGCGACACCATGGGTCATCGAAAGAATCGGGCCCGGTCCTCACCATTTAATGACCTATCCTCTCGAGCAAATTTAAACTAACTCACATGGAGATCCGCGCAATCCGCGCTGACATACCTCGCTCTTCAGTCACGCAATTTATGGTCAAGATTCGACGAAGCGCTTCCTAGCAACGCCTCTTGTAATTCCTGGTGCCATGACGAGTCGCCGACTTGCGCTTGCTTATCATTCAGACGCCGTTAATCGCAGACGAATTCCTTCAAGATCCCGCAGCCACCCTCGGAGGTACGAGCTCCTCCCTAACTCGCGGCTCACTTACAGACCAGCCTCCCGCCTCACTAAATCGCCAGAAGCTCGACTACTTCGACTCAAGCACGCCTTCTGTCAGCCGGCCAAAGCTACTGAACCTCCTTCCCCATTTTCTACCGGTGCACGAGCCGACGGCAGATGCTTTAAATCTGACTTAAGTCGCCCACTTTTCCCTCAACATATGTCACACTACCCCGCACTCTACCGTTTCGGCTTATAGAGCCACCTTCGCTTATAAATTCGGGCAATTCACGCAGCCCGCTTAGTTTGGCTCTTCTGCCAGCTCTTCAGATGAGTGGCTACCTGCATATCAAACATAAAGATAACGCTCAACCCGGAGGCAGCATGGAAGCAAGCACAATTATAGACTTCATCGCAACCCCGGCGGATAAAGCCAAAAGCCCTCGTCAACGATTCACTGACCCTCCCAAGGCTCAGAGTCCTTGAGGATGGAGGAGTATGTTGACTTGTCGCTGAATGAAGAGCTAGAAAGCAGTATCCAAGTTTCACCCACTTGCTTCGCTTCTTCTCTTCACTGTCGCCTTTCGAGGAGGCGATTTGGCTTCTTCCAAAGGCTGATTCCGACTACATAGGCATAACCACCAACGCATTGCCCCACGTGGTCGCCATTGAAGGGTCTCAGCCCTTCCGTCTGCCAGGGGAAACGGGGGCTCAAAATCACGGAGCCCGCCTAAAGGAGACGACGCCCGCCTCGGCTCTCGAGTGCCGGAGGCCAAGCCCGGCCTTCAACTTTGGTCGAAACCTGGCCGCCTCAATGGAGCTTGGTTTTTCCTTTTCACACCTCTAGGCTTCCAGATGTCACCCAAAAATGAACCAAGATTCTCCTTCCGGGCAGAGCGCCGCCAGAGAAGCCCAACGAGAGGATCCTGTGTAGCAAAGAGTAAAGACCTCAAGCAGAGAACGAAAGACTCCCGGGATTGATGGACTGTGAATGTCCGACCTTATCAATTCTGCGTAAGGACGAGCAGGATATCCCGCCAACGCTAGGGCTATGACATTATCTTCAGCGCTAAGTTCAAGACGAGCCTCTGGGAAACAAACAGATAATACAACATCAGAAACATCCGACCACCTTCAGATAAGTCATACCAAAAACAGTACAAATACTCACGAATGTTATCAGGAGCGCCCCAAGCCGTGGGAACACCCAGGGTGTCATCCTTGTCAGAAGGATTGTATTCCAATTGAAACCGCTAACAAAGAAATAACGTCCCTTCCATGACTCCATGCGAAGACGGGAAGGTCGAGATCACTCCGCAGAGCCCCGAACGCCCTGGAAAGAGCAGTTCTCGCCGGTCTCATTCGCTAAAAGACGAAGAAACAAGCCCAAGCTTAGGATGCCGAGCCCTTTGTATTCATAGCGAAGCCAAGAACTTGACTCAAAATGCCCCAACCGCTGAGCGAGTCGAGGGGCAAATGTTGAAATGTCAAAGATTCCTTTTCATGAAAGGGTGCGAGGAAAACCAAGGCCATCACAAAGGCGACCTCAAAAATAAACCATCCCAGGCACAAAGGCTGCGTAAAAGGTTAAGACATCGGGGACCCATACTCTGATGCGGGAGGTCAAGAACTACCGCAGCTGTACTCCCGATATCGGCGGGTTGTCCACCTACAGTCCCACATTCACGCATGCCTAACGGTGATGGGGCGGTACATCTCACCCCTGTGATATGTGATTAGGTTTATTTTCTTTACCCTACCAACGGGAAGAGGGATGCCGCCAGCCGCTCGGGATTCGGATATAGTCAACGGGGGTCGAGGCATCTCCACCAGATGCGGTCGATAACAACCGAGAGTCATCACCAATCCGCAAAGAAGAAGAGCGACCCGGACCCATGACGGAGACAAGCGACAAGAAATAAAAGCCAATCGGTTAAACCCTAGTGTTTCGTCGTACCAATCAAAACGATATGGACACAACAGACCTAGAAATACAATGAAGAAAGGCTGCGCAAAAAGGCATGAACAGGAGGCTAAGAAAGAAGCGGGCCTCGGGAAGGTGCTATGCCAAGACGAAAAGATATCCACGAAAGAAATGTATGGAACCTGAGGAAATGGGAGAAATAAGCGCCAAAACCCAAGTGGTCATCATTATTACAAAGACTTACGACGGGCGATACGCTTTAATTTACCAACCACGGCATCGCACGCCAGAGAAACCGCAACCGATACTAGAGAAACATGCCTCGCTTCACGCCATTACCGTGCGGTGTAAGCAAATCGACAGGTTTAAAAATAGTTTATGTGCCCACTCGACTAAGCCAAAAGAAGTGGTACGCCCAATGCAATACCCGTGCCTCAAGATCAGCCCAAATCATGCCCAAGGGCTAGGTCCAAAGGACAATCCCAATGAATTGGAAGCCCCATATCCATAATCGATTGTATCGCCTCATAGCGTAAAAATGTATCAACCCCTACTAATATATTATCCTCGTCGATCCAACCAACCTATCAATAAGGAAAAGACAACATCATCGCCAATTGGTCCCCCAATAAGGAATATGATTATCTCAAACAAACAGCCTCCTTCTCTATATCTTGTACCAACCATATGACTACAGAAATATCCCGTCCAATGGGAAGGACTCCTAACCACCACCCAACCTGGTCAACATCTACTATAAATACAAGACCACCCATCGCGGTAGTTTATCGCAAAACCAACGCCAACATTTCTACACACACATTCGTGACGCATATACATACGCAACACATCGTCTCTGGGCGCTTCTTTTCTCCCAGAAGAACTGACTTAGCATCGGAGTCGAAGCACCTACGTGCTCCCCCCAATGACCCCCTTCTTCTTCCTGAGCCATAGAGGAGTTACACTGGTCCGGAAATTACAGATCAACAGCTTAACGATCTTACCTCAAATTTCAGATAATCCAGACGTCAGATCCCAAATTCATTAAACAATCCGGCCCGAAATTTCAATACCCCTACGCGCTCCTTTGTACTCCTGGGCCTGGATTAAAAGATTATCATTTAAAGTTATAGTGTCACCATCACATTACATAGCACTAGGACTTTGATCATTTTCCACAAGTGTGTTTGATTTTAAAGTTTCTTTTTTACTAGACATGATCTATATTGTCGGACGAATAATGTTTTTATATCCTTTTATGAAATACCATAGGTTATAGTGTCACATCACATCATACAGCACTAAGACTTGGATATTTTTTTATTAAAAAAAAGACTTGAATCGTTTTCCACGAGTGTGTTTTATTTTAAAGTTCCATTTGATAATTATTTTTAAAATTAATTTTTATATTTTAGAGCAAAAAAAAAAAAAAATCATTTAGCAACAAAAACTGTAGGTATTTTATTTTCATTGTTAAAATATAAAACAAAGTCATTTTAAAATGAAAATTTAGATATTTTTAATTAATAATAAAATAAAGTCTGCTTTTCATTAATAATTATATGTCCAAAATTATCTTGTGGTCATATTTGATACTTATATTCTTCAAAATAAATTTTTACTTCCCATGAGGAATCAATATGAGTTTGAAAACAATGATAAAGAGTTTAAGATTTTCTGTTTATGGTAGGGATATTTTGTAGGAGAAGGGTTTTTCTCTTATGGTCTTGACTTGACACAACGGTTGGGTCAATTTATCTAATCTTTGTATGGACCATATTATTCCTAGCCATATATCATATTATTTCTAGTCACATACCATGTTTTACATACCATGTTTTACTTAGATTTTGGACATTTGAAAATACGGGTCTTTTTATCCGTCCCATTACGCCCTTACAGAATAAGAGAGATTTAGCATCCTACCTGGCTAGCCGTTCTATTAAAAAAACTTGACCACAAAAAAAAAAAAGCGAGATAATGACATATCATTGGATCAAGTATCTTTACTCCTGAATATTATATCCGAACATACACGCATAAAATCAAAATAGTATTTACACTTGTTTATTTTTCTTAACGATGGTACCGCTATTCTCTAGGATTTCTTAATGAAAAATATCCTTTTAAAAAAGTATTACTAAGTATGATGCGAAAACTAAACGAATTGATCGAAAAACCAAATCGAGTAAATGTGTTACCTAACATACCCGCTTAGCTGGTTTTTATTTTATACAAATCTGATTGACAAGTTTAATACTTTATAAAATATAAATCGTTATTACTAAATCATCAAAACATATATATATATATATATATATATATATATATAAATAGATTTTCCTACTTTTACTTTCAGTGGGCGAGCCTATTTTCTCCATGTGGGACATGAAATTAAAGCCTTTTACATGGAGATTTTACAAGAATAGGTATTTAGATCAACCTGTAACTTATGTGAAATTACACTATAAGAATAATGTTTTAAAAATAAAAAGAGTTTTATATAGACTAAAACAAGCACATAAAGCTTGTGTTGAGTGTCCTAAACACTTCATAATTTCATCTTTGTCTAGCGTATTTTTAATTGTTTTGGTGGGATTATGAATGTTTTTAAGGCTCAAAACTCTAATTTCATGTTTAGGTCAATGGGACAACAAACAAAAAGGGAATGAAAAATGAAGCAAAAAAGTAGCAAACTCAGTACAATACGAACATTTATATAGGTTAACGAACGACGAAGACACAACAACATAACAACACCAACCAACCAACGACCCTCACGGCGCCATAACTGTAATTTGCGTAATTGCCATTTACCGATTTTCTACGAACGATATTAATAACGATCCCATCGACGCAACATCAACGCGTCATCGTCGTCCCAGAACGACAGGCACTCACGTCGCCATCTCGAAAACGACTCACCACCGCTTCGCCGCCCGCACCGAGTAGGTAAATTTAATGACTACTATATTGTCACAATTAAAGCCTCGCCCTGGCTACCGCCGACAACCGCAGCAAGGCCACTGCCAAAACCGCAACCCTAGCAAGCAACCAAAAAACAACTTGATTGTATAACTTGCCAATTTATTAGATAATCTGTAGGTAAATTGACTAATTAACTTACTAATTTAATAGGTAATCTATAAGTAAATTGGTTGTCTAACTTTCTAATTTAGTATATAATTTATAGGTAATTGTTGATATTTATACATATTTTTATAATTTAATGTAATTTAATTTAATTATAATCATGATAAAAACATAATAGATTTACAAAAATTATATTAATATATGAGTGAGAATGCTATTAAAAAACATACAATAGTACAATTAAACTATTCAAATTATAAAACCTATCTAAAAAGTGAAGTTAAAATATAGTGTTATATAAACCATAAAAGTGGTAATAATAAAAAGTCACAAAATATGTTCACAATATATAACATGATTAAATGAAATCATTTAATAACAATGAATACTACTTTGGAATTGTATTATTATCGCTGTTGTCATCTCAGATTACTGCCACATTTCCCACAAGTGTATTTGATTTTAAAGTTCCATTTTTACTACACATTATCATTTAAAAAAAAAAACTTACTTAGACATTATCATTTTAAGGAATTTTTACTAGACATGATCTCTATTCTCAAAGGAATAATGTTTTTATATCCTTTTATGAAATACCCTAGGTTATAGTGTCACCATCACATTACATAGCAATAGGACTTTCATCATTCTTTACAATATGTGTTTGATTTTAAAGTTTCATTTTTACTAGACATTATCATTTTAAGGAATTTTTATTAGACATGATCTCTATTGTCCGACGACTAATGTTTTTATATCCTTTTATGAAATACCATAGGTTATAGTGTCACATCACATCACATAGCACTAAGACTTGATAATTTTATTAAAAAAGACTTGGATCGTTCCATTTTTTTATTAAGTTCCATTTGATAATTATTTTAAATTAATTTTTATATTTTAGAGCAAAAAAAAAAAAAAATCATTTAGCAACAAAAAACTGTATTTTATTTTCTATTGTTAAAATATAAAACAAAGGCATTTTAAAAAATGAAAATTTAGATATTTTTTAATTAATAATAGAAATAATGTCTGCTTTTCATTAATAATTATATGTCCAAAATTATCTTGTGATCTTATTTGATATTTATATTCTTCAAAATAAATTATGATTAATCGAAAAACTGATATGTGGTTATCCAAGAAATGGAGCCAAACTAAATATTTAGTTAACCATATTAATTATTATGTTTTTTAAATAACAAATCAAAATCGATGATTGATTTATTTTGTGTCATCATTCATTAACTGGAACCATGTCCACCCTATTACTATTATACAATTGCTTAACAAATAAATGTAAAATATGATCATATTTTTCATCATTTTAATTTTTGCATCAATTGGCCTTTTTCAAAGATGAATTTATTTTTATATTAAACTCATCTTTTCAAAAGAAAAGTTCACTTTTATACTAAACTCGTATATTGAGAAATTATGAACTCAAATAAATATAAACTCACATTCTCTACATAGAAATTATCTATCTAAAACGAACAGTTTAATTTTAGAACTCTTCTTTTTTTTAATTTGAAAATACTATACTCTTGGACTTTTTTTTCGATGATCTTTTTAAAATGATAATACTTTCTCTATAAAGACCTTATTACTACTTTCTCTCGGGGAAAACATATGTACTCAACAACTTCATAAATAAATTTTGTTGTATACCATAAAAAAATATATAGAAGTTAGATGATGACGTCCGCTAGAGTTCTTATGATAAAGTCTTCGCATAATGTGGAAAAATAAAATTTTTCTTCAGTTTAAAGGTTTTTGTATTGATTTGACTAGGATTAGATTGATGGACATTTGGAAAAATTTTCAATCTTTACGGGGAGCATAGAATATAATCCATGATAGTCGTGTGTATTTTTTCATTTAGATATTTTAAAAAATATGGTATTTTGTGTGGGGATCCACTTTATAAAATATATGGTTCCCAATAAAACACATTATTTAGAGTTTTAGATATTGAATATTTTATATGTTAAACACTTTAATTATAATACAAGATATTTGGCTCTATTAAGCACTTAAATTTTAATCTCCTTCTCATATTCTGTCTATTTAAAACGTTGAACGCTCTACTATATGAGTTAAGCATGATAGACACGTATTGGTATCTTTTTTGTAACCGAAATATTCCATTTTTACCCATTTAGTTAATTAATAGATTAAAATCATATTAAAGATATTACTAAATTATAATCATGTTAATTTGTTTATAATTTAATCTAACCTTACATTTTTTATTCTGATGTTCGAAACTCGACTCAAAATAGAGTCGAGCTACTCAAACTTGACTCGAGCTACTCAAACTTGACTCGACAAAACTCGAATTAAATAAAAAATTAATAAATAATCAATAGAAAATTTTTCATGCTATATTTTGTTGGGAAAATGACTTACCCACTGTTTTTGTTGACAGTACTTTTGTAGGTAAATTTAGTGACTACTATATTGTTAGTAAATTTTGTAAATAAATTAAAAGCTTTTATCGCTATATTGTCAGTAATCTGTAAGTAAGGTAGTTGCCTAACTTGCAAATTTAGTATGTAATCTATAAGTAATTTAGTATCAATTTATTAGGTAATATGTAGGTAAGTTGACTAGTTAACTTACCACTTTAGTAGTAATCAGGTGTTGCTGTCTAACTTACCAATTTAGTAGGTAATCTATAAGTAAAATGATTGTCTAACTTGCCAATTTAATAGGTAATCTGTAGATAAGTTGGTTGCTTAACTTACCAATTAAGTAGGTAATTGTTGATGATTATACATATTTTTATAAATTTAATTTAATTTAATTATAATCCTCATAAAAACATAATATATTTACAAAAAAAAAAAATAATATATGATTGAGAATGCTAATAATATCATAACAATAGTACAATTAAACTATTCAAATTACATAAAACCTATCTAAAAAGTGAAGTTAAAATATAGTCTTACATAAACCATAAAAGTAAAAATAATAAAAAGTCATAAAACATGTTCATAAAGTATAACATGATAAAATCAAATCATCTAACAATAATAAATACTTTTGCGTTTCGAATTACTATCGTCGCCAAGCCACATCTATATGATCATCATTTCCAACAAGTGTGTTTGATTTTAAAGTTCCATTGTGACATTATCATTTAAAAAAATTTACTTAGACATTATCATTTTAAGGAATTTTTTACTAGACATGATCTCTATTCTCAAAGGAAATCATGTTTTTATATCCTTTATGAAATACCCTAGGTTATAGTGTCACCATCACAATACATAGCTCTAGGACTTTGATCATTTTCCACAAGTGTGTTTGATTTTAAAGTTTCTTTTTTACTAGAGATTATCATTTTAAGGAATATTTACTAGACATGATCTCTATTGTCGGACGACTAATGTTTTTATATCCTTTTATGAAATAATTACAGGTTATAGTGTCACATCATATACAGCACTAAGACTTGATAATTTTATTAAAAAAAGACTTGGATCGTTTTTCTCGAGTGTGTTTTATTTTTTTTAAAGTTCCATTTGATAATTATTTTTAAAAATTAATTTTTATATTTTAGTGCAAAAAAAATCAGTTAGCAAATAAAAACTGTATTTTATTTTCTATTGTTAAAATATAAAACAAAGTCAATATTTAAAAATGAAAATTTAGATATTTTTTTAATTAATAATAGAAATAAAGTCTGCTTTTCATACAATGGTATGTCCAAAATTATCTTGTGGTCATATTTGATAATCATAGTCTTCAAACTAAATTTCTTATTTTCCATGAGGAATCACTATGAGTTTGAAAACAATGATAAAGAGTTTAAGATTTTTCATGGTTTACTGTAGGGGATATTTTAGAGAAGGGTTTTTCTCTTATGGTCTTGACTTGACACAAATGTTGGGTCAATTTATCTAATTTTTGTATGCACCATATTATTTTTAATCGTTTATGGATGGACAAAAAAACCTAAGAAATCGAATCGATTGAAAAACCAAATCAAAATCAAACCGAAAATAAAGTACTTTATTGATTTGACAATGGAACAAGTTCTACTTTTCTTTCAAGTTTGGCTTGTATTTTTTCATTTAGATATTTTAAAAATATGGCCTTTTGCGTGGGGATCGACTTTATAAAAATATGGTTCATAATAAAAACACATACTTAGAGTTTGGGTATTGGTTCCCTTTATAGTTTAAATACTTAGTTATAATGTAATATACTGTCTCTATTAAGACTCAAACTCGGAACCCCTCCCTATATTCTGTTTATTTAAAATGTTGAACGCTTTACCATATGAGTTAAACATAAGAGACACGTATTGATATCTTTTTTGTAACCGTAATATTCCATTTTTACCCATTTAGTTAATTAATAAATTAAAATCATATTAATGATATTAATAAATTACAATCATGTTAATTCGTTTATAATTTAATCTAACCTTACATATTTGTTAAAATGATGAAATATGTGGTATTATGTCTCTCAAACACAGAGACATATATATATATATATATATATATATATATATATATATATATATATATATATATATATATATATATATGAGCTAATAGGTCCATTGGACCAGCAATACGCTAAGTTTTACATATTGTTGAGGCCCACAAACCTTATACTAGGTAGGTCTAAGATAGGAGGGCTCAAGAATTAAAATGGATTTTTTTTTTAATTTTAATCCATCCCTCAAACTTAAAATTTAATGCACAAACTAAGTTGCACCTTTAATTGGCTTATAAATAAACTTTTATAAAACATATATTATAAATAAGGTTATATTATGTATTTAAAAAAAAAAATAACATAAGATAAGGGTGGACCTATTAGGTTAGGCTCATGAGGGCCTAAGGCTCGTAGTCAAGTAAGCCTACTTAGCCTAAAAACAATACACGCATTCCGGGATCTTTCTAAAATGAGTCCAAATGTTCGATACGCTCGATCGACTTAACTCATCTAGAACAAAGCAGTATGAAGTGAGCCTTGAACTTTTTGGAAACCCCTAAACCCTATTGAATGTTAACTAAAGAATATAACTAATACAATACTCCTTTTAGGAAAAAGCTAATACAATATGCCTTATTTGATGGTTTGAATCTTGTCTCTTTCATTTTCATTTTCTTTTTTCTTTTTATTTTTTCTCTTTTATTCAAGTTCGTTGGTGTACTAAGACTAACCAGAAGATAAGATAACATTTGATTTCTTTTTCCTTTTTTCTCATTGAAGAAAAAAAAGAATATAATGCATCTAGCTTATTTCCGCTAAAGAATGAGAGACACTTAATTGAAATTTTCCATGAAACATGGGAAATCATCTTAGGGTTATCCACCGAGGACTTCACACCATGTGATTTTTTTTCCAAGAAAACATATCACTTTTATCTTATGAGAGAGAGAGAAACAGGGTTTGAACATGAATAACATGTTTTTGGAAAGAGACAGATAGAGAGAATGAGAGGGGAGACTTAAATATGAATTACACGTATTTGGCAGTATTGACCAAGTCCAAAAGAAAAAAAAAAACGTGTTCAGTTAAATGGTTAGAATTTTGTGGTGACTTGAATTTTGATCCAATCAAAATATTTTAAGAGTTTGACTTCGAAGAAATTTTTTTATGAGAACTGTGATAGTTAGGAAGGGTCAGAGACGTAACTTGACCTGATTGGAACGACTCGATTTAATGTAATATATATATATATATATATATATATATATATATATATATATATATATATATATATATATATATATATATATATAGTATATATATATAGCAAGCAAGGCAGGTGTGCTCGATGCCTAAACCTGGTGGGTTTTATTGATCAACTGTCAACCCACGAAATTAACTATGGGCATCGGGGTAGCCCAATACCACAACTTGGAGTCTCAATTATCAGGATCCAATCACAAGTTAAAAATGACCACAGTAAACCCACTTATCACACTTAGGTACAAACATATGCGACTATGTCATCAATATTCCCATAAGAATTTATTTACAATTCTTTTATACAAAAATACATGCTAAAACTAGTTCTTTCCAAGCATCATTACAAAAAAATTTGTCAAGCCACAATCCGGCTTCTTTACACACTACAAAGAATTAGCTTCGCGTCCAAAGTTTTTACGATCATCATTCACATTATCGATTCCAATTTTCACGCTTAACTTTGATAATTGGTCGCTAATTTTAATAGATAAACAATTTAAATATTTTATTTATTTACTTAATCAATAATTTTATTTATAGCAACCATTGCTCGGGCCATAGATTTTATAATTTGTGACCAAATATTGATTGGTTGTAAAATGTATTAGTATTTATGATAAATCTTATATCGGGTCACAAAAAATACTAAGATATATAAAAATATTATAGCTCGTTTCCTTGGAAGTTCGACATTTTGTGAGGACTGTTATTTTAGTCTCAAAACATCTTATAATCAGGGACTAATTTATCGATTGGTCGCCGACTTATATATTAATTATAAAGAACTTTATGTTAGTCTCAAAAAATTATAATTTATGAGAAATATTGTAACACATCTCTAAAAAAGCATGATATTTTGTGAGGAGGGTAAAATGGTCATAAATGTCCTATAATCTATGATCACTCATTGATTGGTCAGACTCCAGCATAATAATTGTGACGAAACTTATGTTAGTCTAAAAATATATAATCTATGAGAAATATGATAACACATCTCTAAAAGTATGACATTCCTCGTGAGGAGCGGGGTATGGTCATAAGATACCTCAAATCTATGACTACTTATTGATTAGTTGTAGAAAAGTATATTAATTGTGATGAAACTTATGTTAAGGTCTAAAATAAAAATATATAATAAATGAGAAATATTTTAACATGCTCTAAAATATGATATTTTGGGTATAAAAGTAAAATCGATCGAGAAGATAATTCTACATCTATGATCACTCATTGACTAAATATAGAAAGGCGTATTATTTACAATACACCTTATGTTAGTTGCAAAAACTTATATATTCTATGAGAAATAATTTAACTTATCCCCAAAAGTTTGATATATTATAAGAACCTGAAGATAGTGGCAAAATGTTATATTATTTGCTATTAGTCATTGGTCGTCTAAAAATCTTTAATATTTGCAACAACTCTTTCGTTGATCACATGAAAGACTTCAACACGTGAGAAAAATTCATAATTAATTCACCTTTTGAAATTTTATTATTTTTGACAATAATTGTAGTTGCAAATGTCTCGATAATTTGGGGATCAATATTTTTGTGACTTTTCTAAAATATACTTTCTAGTTTAAAACAATTTTATATTATTATTAAAAGTTACCTTCTTAAAATACACACTTCATGAGGCTTTTAAACACATTAAAAAAAAAAAAAAAAAATATTATCAATATAAAACCAATTTGTTAAAAATATTTATTAAAAATTATTTCTATAATTTTTCAATTAATTATATGTTTTTCCATGTACTTATATAAAATAATTACAAAAAATATCTTTAAAAATAATTCAATTTTTTTATGAGATTTTGGACCCATTGTAATAATTAAATCGATAAAATATATTACCAAATTATTTTGATAAAAATCTATAAAATATTTATTATTTTTAGTTAGACAATGATATAAAATTGGGTTTTTAAAATTTTATATAAGTTTATATTAACACCTTTTTAAACTATCTTAAGCTCCTTAAATCTTATCTAGTGTTTTATTAATATTTTCCATTTATATGATAATTTAAAATTATTCAATGATTAAGTAAAGAAACAATAGATACGATTGGAAAAACTATATTTATATTGTATAAATAATTATATATATATATTACCAAATTATTTTGATAAAATTCTATAAAATATTTATTACTCTAGTTATACAATGATATAAAATTGGTTTTTAAATTTTTATGAAAGTTTATATTAACACCTTTTAAACTATCTTAAACTCCTTAAATCATATGTAATGTTTTATTAATATTTTGCATTTATAAGATAATTTAAAATTATTCAATGATTAAGTAAAAGAGAATAATAGATAAATGACGAAAAACTATATTTATATTAAAAATACTAGTAACTATTTTTGTTCTACATGTAAAAGAGTGCATGTTTTAAGTCGGATAAACATCAATTTTAAGTGCATTAATATAAATATGGTTGGATTTGAAAGTATTAATAAACCCAAAATATATTGGGTAATTACTAATTGGATTTTAAGGATAAGTAACATGATTTTTGAAGTTTTATTCACTTTTCCTAAAAATTCAATACGTGACTTGATTTTTAATATAACAATGACAGGGTATTGTAATTGGTCCTTATGATTTTATTTATTTTAAATTTTTTAAATTGTAATTAGTACGTAACTTTAGAAGAGAAGGTTTAATTAAAATCTTATAAAATTGATATTATCAGTAACTTCTTTAGAATATATTTAATTAAAATCTATAATATTATTATTACTAGTAACTAATTTTTTTTTTCAACTACAAAAATATTATACTTAATTAAAATTTTATAATAATACTTTATCTTTTAAATATTTAATTAAAATCTTATAATAATCTTATTATTAGTAACTTTGTTTTCAAATACAAAAATATTATATTTAATTAAAATTATAATATTATTATCTTTTAAATTTAATAGTTTTCTTCCATTTAAGTTACACACAAATCATAAAAGTTTTGTTTTTTAAAACGAATCATAAAAAGTTAAAAGCAAAGAAAAAAATTCAATAAAATTACATGAAAAACAAATAATCCTTATTTATCCTAAGAATGCTTAAAATTAAAATTTTATTTTTATTAAATTAAATTTAAATATAAATATTCGTAATAATGAAGGCCCTAGTTTAGATTATTCTAAATTAAATATTTAAATTATCACTCTTCAAAAAAGGTAAATTATCTTTAATAATTTATTAATATTATTATCATTAAAATAAATATAAAGAAACACAAGCCTCAGTTTCTTTTTCTCACGTTTTCCACAAAATATGTACAAACTAGTATTGTGTTTCGGTCTTTTTAAAACTAGAAGCAAGTGTAAGTCTCTTACAACTTTTTTTTTGGGTTAGTTTTATTTAATTTTTTGTTTGGCTTTAGAAGTGATTATTCTTTCTGCAAAGAAGTTTTGATTTGTAAGAAATTTTGTTTGTAGAGTAGCATGATTAAAATGAAACAAGCTAGAAAGACTGTTGGAATTCCTTTGTATCAGCATATGAAGACACTATCTTTTTTTTTGTTCATTCCGTTGCACTTTCGTGAAACATTGTTTCATAAAGATATGTAGGATACTTATTAAATTATCATTATTTAATATATTTATCTTACGTTTTTGTGATGAGCATCATTATTTATCGCTCTGGTTGAAACTTTCTTTGATCTGTATTCCAAAAACTTTATATACTAATAAATAATTTCTGCTTACTTGAAATGCTATCATTATGGTTTATTGGTGGGTGGTCATTATCCTTCTTGGGATAGGATGAGTTCATTGTTGATTGTTATATGGTTGTAACCAATAGCCACAATGGACATGCAGAAAAAATGATAAACATTATGTAAGGTTGACTTCTTAACAAACATTAGATATTCCAAAGAAGCACACTTGTTGGTAAAGGAAGTACCTTTTAAACCAACATGTATCTTTAGATGTTATTACTCGATACATATAGGATTCAAGGTGACCTATAATTGGGTTTTGAATTTTTTAATATATTTACTGACTTTTCCTAAAATTCTTGGATATTTTAACTAATTTTAATAGATCATTGAAATTCTTTAATCTATAAATAATATTTAAAAAGTGTAAGTTGTGCTAATGTTTTTCCAATTCTAAACCATTATAAGTAGTGAAAGAAATTTTTTTTGCTATTCTTATCATCTATTTAATTTTTTTTTTCTTCCTCCAATATAATACTCAACCTCAATAATTTTGATCTCTCCATTGAAGCATTTATTTGGTTGTGAATATGACACTGTCATTTTTATCTTTGAGTGTTAGAAAATATTTGTTCTTATAATTAGTAAAGATGTTCTTATAGATTTGAACATGAGACATACTATCTTGGTAATTTTTCTTGCAAGAATAAATTTTGTAGCAATGAGTTGTAAACTCCAAAAGCATCCTTTTAAATGTATTATAAAAACTTAAATGTTATTTTTTTGTTTCCTTTTATTTAGGTTGTCTTTATTAAATTAATTTTTTCCTACTACTTCAATATTATTTGAGTTATATAATAATATTATGTCCATGACTTATTCACCATTTGAAATAAATTATATGGAGTATCTCAAATCTATAATCTCAACTAGTTGTCATATTATTATATCATATTATATTGTGTGCTGCATTATAAGGCTCCTGGTGGTATCAATCTATCACCAACATTGTTTGTCCATTATCTAACATGATTGCACAAAGTGCATATTTTTTGTAAAACCAAAGGTAATTGTTATGATAGGCTTGTTTCACCAATATATTCTCATGGTTTCCTTCTGTCATTGTATATAGGAGGTTCATCAACAACAAGAAAGAGGCGAGGCCCATCTCTGAGGAAAAGGATTAGATAAAATACTATTAGGAGAATGGAGAGAGAATTTTATATCATTTACTAAGAAGAAAGGAGACGCTATATGTTTATATCCTTGCAAATTTATAGTGAGATTGGTGTCATAGCTGAGGATTAATTTCTAGACCATTTATTTTCGTTGTCATGGAAATGACCAATTGTGACCATTTAATTTCATCCTAGAAATATTTAAACTATGTCTAATTTTTTTCATCATGAAAATTATAAACCATGACCGCTTGTTCTTCATCGTGCAAACGCGGAATGCAACCACATACACATTCATCAGGAAATATGAAATTGTGACCAGATAAATTATCAGAGAAACACGAAATTGCGATCATGTTAATTCATCATAAAACAAGAAATTGCAAATCATGAAAATTCATCGTAAAATCACTTTAAACGCGACTCATATAAATTCATCATAGAAACACAAAATCGTGACCATGTAAATTCATCAGAAACACGAAATTGCGACTACGTAAATGTCATAGAAACAAGGAATTTGCGAGCATGTAAATTCATCATATAAACAAACAATTGGGACCATGTAAATTCATTGTAGAAAATGAAATTGCAACCATGTAAATTCATCATAGAAACATCAATTTATGACCATGTTAATTCATCTTAGAAACATGAAATTGCGATCATGTAAATTCATCGAGAAACATTTCAAATGCGATCAAATGTTTTCTATTGCAAAAATAAAATTTTGGCATCACTACTATCGATGAGTAGAACGTGAAACTGGGCTACCAAGATGTTGACATAAAAATTTACATTAATGACCAATATCATCCATCACACAAACAAATTATGTACGCCAAAGTTAAGGAATGGTCGTAAAAAACATTCCCCGACGGACATACTATGACGATTGTGCGACCAACATTTTTTGGTTGCAGATTATTATTCGCGACTAGAAATTTTGTTTTTGGGATGAATAACGTAGTCGCGGAATATCATATTTCTAGTAGTGACAATTGCGGCCTCAAAATAGCGCCTTCCACTGATATAGACCCTACACTTGAAATGTTTTCCCATAAAGGGTGAGCCATGCCCAATAGAGAAAAACTCTTATAAGGGTTACTCCCTACCTAATTGCATACACAATAGTCATGTTCCACATATTCACATTCACATTCCAAGTAAAAACATGCAATTTCTATTATGAGATCCTACATGTCATGCCATGAAATGAGATGAGACTCAATCATGTACCGTGCCCCAGAGTCCTTATCGACTCACATCATACTCGAGTCCTTACCGACTCTTATCACATAATGTTGAGGCCCATGCATGATAAAATCCATCATTTATGGATTACATACAATAATTATTTTACAAAACAAATTCATTTGTTTTCAAAACAAAAGCTTTTTGGATGCTACACCTCAATTATCATTTATATTCAAAACTCAAGTGTCTTTTTGTGGGTAGCGAATTTTGGTGTCCCACCGTAGGCTTCACACGCCTAGACACTTTCACGGACATTCACCACTAGAATTATGTCCAACCATAAATAACGAGTCTTTCACCCGAGGGGGTATATATCCCTGCTTGCTATTACCCGACACAAGTTTTCTTTTACTGTTTCATTTAACCATGAGACTCTATTAGACGTCGTCCAACAGTACAGAATCCACCCAATCAAACACCAAACGCAGTGTCGATTATAACCATGCACTCACATTCCGTCCACTACGCCCTCGCATACGCCAAGAATGCAACGCGCTACGTAATGCTATATCATGCGACATGTATAATGAATGCTACATGGACAACACAAACCACACCACTCATCTGGTGTCATGGACAATCACATCACCTGCATATGACTTCCATACATCATTTCATTTATGTCAATATATTATGCACGGATATATCAACATCAACATATAACATGTCATTCTATGTTCAAGCAATGACACGCACACAATCAAGCCATGTAATGACCATTTGCACATATAAACTCATCACATGTCAATACATTAGAACGCACATATTGACATCCAAGCATGTCACTCTTTAGTCAAGCAATGACACTCTCAAATCAGTCATACAATGGCCCCGAAGCAAGCCACAAACAATCATAAACTAGGCCACGAAACCGACCCCAAACAGGCCATGAACTCAAGCCTCGAACAGTCACAAGCTTGCTTAGGCATAGCCTACCTTTGCCTAGGCGTGGTTGTCCGCTCTAGGCGAGCAACACCTCACCCAGCGACCAGAAACTCCACATTTTCGATTCCCGCTCGGCCTGGGGAGTACACCCACGCCTAGGCGGACCCCTTCGCCTAGGCGAACACACCCTTCGCTTAGGCGAACACACCTTTCTTCCTAAGGAAGCCCCTTGTCCTCGCCTCAGCGGCACACCACCCAGCGAGGACGCTCCTACAGAACTCAACATCCGACCATTTTTCGACCCAAAAATGGAAAATAAACCAAGTATGAAGAATTCTCTACCTCTTTGAGCGTAGAAGAAACCCTAGGAAGCCTTGTGGACACTTCTTAAACCCGAAACCTTTGATTTTCCGAATTCTCCCTTGGATTCTCAAATCAAGTGCCGCACTCCACGGCTTCCTGCCGACGCGAAGAACTGCTTCTTAGCCCGACGAACTTTGATCGACGAAACTCCATAGATCTTGGAAGGAAGCTTTTGGCTCTCCTCTTTCTCTCTTCTCTCACTCTCGCGTGAAACAACAGGAAAATGAAGTATTTCTTGCCTAAGTCCTTTTTATCTTACAACTTAAGTCGTGGCCCACGTCGCGCCACATGCCCACAACCGCTTGGGTCCGATTTTGGCCCGAAGCCATTTATTTCGTCTCAGTTCAAGTTAAAATCATATGCCATGAACTTAACTAAAATTATTTCCTAACTTCCGAGATTTTCATAAAAATCCCATCCCTGTGAGTCACTAGATACCCGTCACCCAAAAAAAGGTGAAAATCCAATTGTCTCGGAATTCAACGAAATTCGTCTGGATAACTAGATTTCGTAAGATGAATACAACGAAGAAGTCTGTTTCGTCATCTGAGATCTAGAAAATTTTCAGGCTTTCAACCTATACTATAACGGTAAATTACCGTTTTACCATTTTTTAGAAAAATTCGATTTTTTTCAGGTTGTGTTCTTATGATTTTCTTCATTTATTTTTCTTCGTATTTGCAATTTATTTTGCAACAACATCGAAGCCACCAATTTTGACCCCTCAACTTGCTTGTAAGTGGTTATATACGTGGAGATCGTGTGTGTGGTTCCACCAACTGCCTCAACCTTTTGGAGGATTAGCATTCAAAAGAAATTTCTCAGATATACATATAACTTGGATTGATGGTTAATACAATCATATAAAAATACACAATTAGAAAAGTAAGAGATAAAATTTTTAGCATGTTCTGACAATTACTATGATTCTTATTTTGACAATTAGAGTGCACCAACACTTAATTAATAATTCACCTCTTAAAAAAACCCTTAATAATTCACTAATAAAAAAAATGAATGAGAAGATATAACAGTAAAATTCTCAATAACAACCTCTCAACTGCAAAGACACTCTAAAAAAAAATTAAAAAACCTAAAGTAAAGTAAGGTTTATAATACGGTACGTATATTCATCAATCACAATAAATAAAATAAAATCTACAAGTCACAATACGTAGCAGATTCAAATACCAATGCTAACTAGCTACTTGATAATTAATCAAATAAAGGATTCTTATTTATTCAAATAATTTTTATCCTTGTTCCATTTATAAAATTAAACGAGACAATGCAAGGTGGAGTGGGTATAAGATTATTGTCTTTTAAAAAACAAAAAGGTTGTTTTCCAAAAATTGGTTTTAATTTTTTAATTATATTGACAAAAATATATTTTATATATAATTAAAATATTATATTTTTTATAATTTATTATTATTATTATTATTAGAATAAAAAAAATCAAATTAAATTATTTTTATATATAAACAGTGTGAATCAAAACAATACCTAACTGATCTGAAATTTTAAAGAGAATAAATACTTATGTTTCAAACTCTGTTTACTGAAATCCGACATTCATTTAATTAGAAGAAGATAGAAAGGTACTTAAGAAAATCTTCCCTATTATACTTTGTAAGGGGAAATATTAAGTTGGTGAACATTAATTATAGAAGCTCTTGAAAGCAAATATGTTGTTTTATTGGTTGAACAAATATTCGTGTGATTGAAACAAATTAATATGCCTACCATAACAGCCTCTGCCTCCCTGGCAGGAACGGGAGGAAGGAAACAGGCCAGTTTGAGTCATGGAAGTTCTCTGAAGCGGCCAGCGAGCATGGCCGACTAGGTATCGGCCATTAACCAGAAAACCTGAAGTAATCAAATGCAATCATGGTTGTAGTATGACTCTTTAGGATTAGATCCATGACTAGATCAAAACGATCTCACATAGAACACAAAAAACACTATATTTAAAGAACAAAAATAGTTTTTATAAAATAGCAATCCTAGTGTTCGCTATTTTTTCAATAACTGTTTTCAATAACAGTTTTCAGAGACAGGAACAAATTTAAAAGGCTCATACTCTTGTAATTTCATCTACTTGATATAAATTCTAGATCTTTATTTCAATCTTATAACATTTTCCCCTACTAGGGTAAATTATTTATAAATATAAATCATATCACTAAACATGTAATTGAGATGATCGAGGTTTTTACTAACTTAATCTGAATGGAGTTGTAGTCTATGATAGAACTTTATCTCCTGATCAGATTATATTTAATAAAAGTATAATGTACTACCAAAGAATGTGAAAAGTCTTAGTCCAATCTTCGAAGTATTGGGTTTCAACAACCAATCAAAACGAAAACCCAAATAATTTCATGAAAATTTCAAGGGAACAGGGTCACCTGATCACACCCTGTAATGGTGTGATCCCTATCTGGTGGCTATTCACAAAAAGAAGAAAATTGAGGAAGAGAGAAAGCTCGAAATGCATGAGTGGTTGTTGTTGAGTCGTACTGGATGGGGTCAAGGAAGCAGTCTATATATATATAGATGTATATGAAGAGAAAGGGATAAGGAGTAAGGTTTGAAGCACCGCCGCTACTGGCACCGGCACCGGCAGCGCAGCGGCGGCCCATTTTAGGGTTTTGTAGATTATAGTGATGGGGGAGGAAAGAGCAAGATACTAGTGTTTGAGTGAGAGGGTATCTGGGTAAATACATGGTTAAAGCTTAAGGTTCCATGGGCCATCCGACCTATGTCTACGTTCGTCCGGTTGACCCTTCCAAGCTGCAGCTGCACCGTGAGTTTGAGTCCATGGGAGTCACCATCTTCCAAGTAACCATCTCTCTCTGTTTGGTTGTTGAGAAAACTAGCTAGGCAAATGCATTATTCTCTCCTTAAAATTTATCCATATATGCAATACTATTTTTTTTAAGAGTGAATTAGTGGGTGAACTGCATGGATGCAGGGAGAATTGGATGAGGAAGAGAAGATGGTAGCAGCAGTGAAGCAAGTAGATGTTGTGATATCCACTTTGGCAGTTCCTCAACATTTGGAACAGTTCAAAATCATACATGCCATCAAACAAGCTCCCAACATCAAGGTTAATTGTCTCTCTCTCTTTATCTCTCTTTCTATCTCTCTTTCTCTCTTTATCTTTCTCTTTCTCTTTCTATCTCTTTCTATTTCTTTTAAGTTTAGCTATAAAAAACTCGTTTTCATACGGTAATCCAGCTACACCGTTGGGATTTAATTTATCTTTAAAGATCTCAGATAGATTAAAATTTTTGACCGGAAAACACGCATTTTGGTTAAAATAAAATCACTATTTAACGATGTAAAACTCGTTCTTATATGAGAACGAATTTTTTATAAATGAACCCCTTTCCCTTTCTTTTTCTGTTTTTCTTTCTTTCTGACTTATTCATAATTAGAGGTTTGTCCCTTCGGAGTATGGGAATGAAGTTGATAGGGTTAGTGGGCTACCACCATTCCAAGCTTTGATGGAAAACAAAAAGAGGATAAGAAGAGAGACAGAGTCTGCTGGAATCCCATTCACTTACGTCTCTGCCAACTCTTTCGCGGCATATTTTGTGGATTTCTTACTCCATCCCCATCAAACACTTCAACATGTTTCCATATATGGAAATGGAGATGCCAAGGGTACCATTGTCAATCACCCTTCCTCTTTTCTTCCTTTTTATTTTGTTTGAATTAATTCCTCTTTCAATCTCAATAATCAGAAAAAAAAAAAGGAAAATATTTACTTTTTTATTTTAATTATTTTTAAATTATAATATATTTACAACTTCCCAAAAGGCACAAATTGTATGAAAGAGATAAGTTAATTTTTCGAGATTACAATGTGTTTATAAACCGAGAACAAATGCTATTGTAGATTTATGGATTGAAATGGGGGCCTTGATTAAGTTTATTTGCATAGTATTTTTTTGTTTGAAAATTGGCTTTAAATTGACAAATTTAAAAGTTTTTGCAAAATTAACTCCTTAAAAGTAATCTTAAAAATGTCACTCTAGACAAAAATGCAAAATGTAAAGGTAAATAAATCCTCACATGATAAATAAATTTCTGACATTTTATCCCATTCCACACATTATAATTATATCCCCACATTTTTCAGGGGCAATTTTTTTAAAGAATGTCTTTTTATACCTATTTTCGATTTTAAAGAAAGAGGTTAGTTCCTTAAAAAAAAAAAAAAAAAAAGAAAGAGGTTAGTTTTGTGAATGCTGGCTGATAAAGACATTTGTGGTTGGTATGTAATATGCCTAAAAGAAAAAGAAAAAGAAAAAGAAAAATTGTTTGTAATTGTGATCAACATCGACATCAAAACAGAAAAAAAATGTTCCTTACTGTGATAAGCATCAATGTCTAAAAAAGAAAGAAAATTGTTTCACTTGTGATAAGAAGTAAGAACTATATATGGTCTAAAACGGTTTTTTAATTCTATTTTATTCCCTTTTTTCTTTTGAATTTTGAACAGCTGTATTGAATTTTGAGGAGGATGTAGCAGCATACACAATAAAGGCTTCAGTAGATCCAAGAACATGCAACAGAGTAATAATCTACAGGCCACCAGGAAATATAGTTTCCCAGCTTGATTTAATATCTTCTTGGGAGAAAAAGACTGAACTACACTAAAGAACTCACATTTCTGAGCAAGACATTATCAAGCTTCTTGAAAGTAAGAAATATTTCTTCATAACTTCATTATATTAAATAAATAAGAAAATTTGCATGTATCGTAAGATGTCTAAAATGATAAACCACTCTTTAGATCTTTTCCAATCCACTATGTCCTTATTATATTGAATAAATTAAAAATATATATGTACGTCTGTGTGTTGAAACATGTACAAACTGGTGGGTCCAACCCTATTAATGGCTACTGCAACAACAGCCTTTCCTTAGGAGAAAGATTTCTCCCACACTGCCATCACAGTTTCATATCCTATGGTTGAGAATTGGTCGTTGCTCTGATTAATGAAATTGGTTTTTATTTCAATCAATGAAATCCATCCGTAATAAACCCTTGCTTATAAATAGGTTTTTGAGAAACATAATCTGGGAATGAGAATTTTAGAGACAAAGAGTTTCAGAAAGATTATTCTTCTTCACCACGACAATTGAAAGGATAAAGGCGAAACAACAAGCTGTTTTCACATCTAGAAAGGACAAGAAACGTATACTTACAAAGAGAGTACCAAGAGATAAAACCGAGAGGACAAGAAAGATATCCCTGTGATGCGACATCTTGCACCGCTTCATCTCATGCTTGATTATTTTCTGATTTGTTCCGCGAGGTTTCCATTCTGAGGGTTTTACTACGTTATATCGGATGTCATTATTATATTCCCTTCTTATTCTCTGATGATTGACTTAGTCATCCATCTACACTTTCATTTCCTGAAGGTTGGCATAGCCACCCATCTATTGCTTTTATTATGTTGATTGACTCAACCTTCCAAACTGCTTATTAACATTTCCGTGGATTGGCACAACCATCAAACTGTTTTTAATTTCCTGAAGGTTTGGCATTGCCACTCAATTACTGTTTTATTCTATGAATTGGCCTTGCCTCCCAATTGCTAATATTTACAATGGATTGGCAAAATCACCTAAATATTACTTGTTGTAATATTCCATTGGCCACTCATAATCCCAACACAAACATGTATTGTTATACATAATTCATCATACCTTATTAATAAAATTAAGGATATTTATATGTTGAATTTTTTTGTTTGGCACAGGCTTACCGTTTCCAGAAAACATACCGGTGGCTATCCTTCATAACATATTCATCAAAGGTGATCAAATGAGCTTTGAGCTCAATGCCAATGACCTCGAGGCGTCGGAATTATACCCGGAATACAAGTATACTTCAGTTGATAAGCTCCTTGATATCTGCTTGGTGAATCCACCCAAGCCAAAGCTAGCAGCATTTGCTTAAGTTTTATGATCCAAAGTTAGTTGAGATATATTGTTGCATGTCTTTTGAGACTGAAAAGTTCCTAGAATTACTGCCCCCAAGTTCTAATTGTTAAATGAACTTCTATTGTTTTAATTTGCTGATTTGTGTTAATCCAGGAGCTTTATTCCATTCTCTTCTATGATGACTCAATCTCAAAGCACTGTCTATCAATGGAAAGGTGTTATACATTTTATGTCAATAAGATGAGCCAAGAAACTTATACGGTAAAATCCTATAAGATGAGGGGAAATTTCCACAGGCAAGAAAAAAAAAATCCATCACTATGAATACACTTACAACTTTTTTCTCGTTTACAAGTTCATAAAGAGTGCAACAAAAATCAAATTTAATAATTCATTTTTATATAATTTTTTATATTTTTAATTAGTCAAATAAATTTAAAATATATAATTTATAATAAAACAACATTTGATGGATAAATATAAAAATAAAGGTGGCGTAAGGGTGCATTAAGGGAGAAAGTTGACTCAACACAAATTCTAGATTGTGGAAATCAATTTTATATTTCAATATAATAAATATCAAAATGACTTTTCCTTCTAGAATGACAAGGAATTTTTTTACTGAACATCACTTTCCTTGGAGGATAATGCTTTTCTTTTATCCTATATCAAATAGTATAGTTTGTAGTGTCACCAATACATTATACAACCCTAAGACTTGGATGACTTTCCACTTGTGCGTTAGATTTTAAAGTTCTAACTGTTAATTATTCTTAAAAATAAATTTTTTTTTTTTTAAAAACAAAAAAACTGGAAGAATACATTTGACAAAGGGTTATGGGTCAATTAACCTCATCTTTATATGGATCATTTTATTCCTCGTCACATATCATTTTTTTACAGATTCATAGGTTTTGGACATTTGAAAATATGGTCTTCTATATGAGCCCCACTTATGCTTCCTATATAAATAGCATTGTAGTCCTTAAGACTTGACTCAAGTGGCAAAAGAGTGGGATAGGTATACGGGATAACCTAGGATTGAATCCAGAAGAAAATTCTATTTACTACTCATCATTTCAAAAATAAATAGATTGTCTGTATAGAAGCTAGATGATGACCTATGCTAAGAGTCCTTATGATAAAGTCTTGCTCGTTGTCATCTTGAAGAAAAGAAATGCTTGATCGACTAACTAAAACTAAAGCGAGAGGAAATCAAATTCAAACTAAATATGATGAATATCTCCGGGCTGTGATGAAAGGAAATACTGAAAGATAGGGGCATTGTACGCCCAAAGCAAGATCGCTAATAGGGGATGCCCTCAAATGAAGATCGAATATTTGAATGAGGATTTAAGATAATCTTTAAAGAATGAGGGATGTTCTTGGTGATTTGGAAGAAAAGAAATGAATTAAACTTAATCAAAACTAAATGAGAGGATATTAAAATCAAATTAAATATGATGAATATCTCTAGGTTGTAAATGAAAATGAAATATTGGAAAGATGTGGACAATATATGCCCAAAGCAAGATCACTAAAAGGGGATGCCCTAAAAATAAAGATTGGTTTTGTAACGAGATTTAAGATATTCTTTAAGAATAAGGTATATCTAAATTATCTAAAGAAAAGAAGTGAATGATCTAATTAAAACTAAAGTGATAGGATATCGAATTCAAACTAAACATGGTGAATATTTTTGGGCTGTGATGTAAATGTAATATTGAAAGATAGGGGAACTGCATACTCAAAGCAAGATCATTAATTGGGGGATGCCCTAAATGAAGATCAACTCTCGAATGAGGATCTAAGATGAAAGAACGAGATATGCTCCCAGATCTAAAAGAAAAGAAATGAATAACCTAACTAAAACTAAAGTGAGATGATATCAAACTAAAACTAAACATAATAATGAATATCTCTATGTTGTGATGAAATGAAATACTGAATTATGGGAGCAAAGTACACCCAAAGCAAGATCACTAATTGATGCCCTAAAATGAAGATCGACTATCTGAACGAGGATCTAAAATAACCTATAAAGAATGAGGGATGGTCTTGGTAAAAAATGCAAATAGGGTGAATGCCCTAAAGAAGCGCTAAATGAAGGGGAGTGCCCTGAGAAACCTCTAGGAGGGAGATGCCTTAAACAAAAATGCAAAGAGGGGGATGCCTTGAACAACTAATTAGATGGAAGTAAACAATCTATAACTGAAAACACTTAAAACAAAGCTAGAATATAGGAAAGTGGTCTAGAACCAACAACATCTTGATGACACATGTTGGCCTAAGGGTGCCTTTAATTGAGGTTTTGATGATAACAAACCAAGATTATTGGTTACTTATAGTTAACAATGAGGTTAGTGATAGGTTGAAATTGATCAAACATAAAATTAAGATATTCCAAGCTTAAGATGACAATGGTGGATTTGATCAAGATTTTGGAAGTCAGTTCAAGCCAAATCAAAGAACTAAGATTTCAAATCCAAATGACAAGTAACCAACCTAAGCTCAAGCATCACCTATTCATTTATTTAATCGATCAACCAATTTGTCCAAAAGTGGTTGATCACTGGTCGACTCTTTGGGTCCAAAAGGGTGTTTCTTTCATTTTATGAATTTGTGTAATTTCAAACGGTCGATCGGTTTGGAATCGGTTGAGTTGTGTTTCTTAACCAGTTGGATATGGTAGCTTCTATTAACCAACCTAGCAAATGCCTAGCAGCTTGCTCAACTCGGTGTAGTCCAACAATTATGAAACTAAGAATTACAACACATTCTAAATGCTAGTGCATTTAATCAATTAGTTGGAGGAATTGGTCAACTAGCTAGCATTTTAATGAGTTACTGAAGCTTCTATATTTTATTTTGAGGATCATTTATCGCTAAGAAACACATTGCATTAAAGCTCTCTACTACTGTTTTCTCTTGTAATCAATTCTCATTCAATTTTCTTGGTGCATTCAATTCACTTGCATATTCTAGAGTGCACCTTTGAGTTCATCATAGCTTGAGTTGTAATAGATCAATCTTGTGAGCTAGAGAGAGTGTCTCATTGTGCTTAATGTGTATAACTTGAAGGATTTGTGAAGTGCCTATTAGAGCCAAAATCCAAGTGTAAAAGGAAGAAGCTCGAGTTGGAGCTTGAAACTAGTAGAACCCCACCAGTTGGATACGGTAGCCGCTGTAATGAACCCAAGAAGCAAACGGTCTATCACGTTCTGTGAACCTATAGAGCATTAAATGCACAAATAGCCTAGTGCATTTAATGAAACTACACCAGGAACTGGCTTCCACCAATCAGCACTTGAATGAGCTACCGAGTTTCCCCTCTATATATTGTATTTTGGGGATCATTTATTGCTAAGAGACACATTACATTAAAGCTCTCAACTACTGTTTTCTCTTGCTAATTAATTCCCATTCAACTTTCGTGCATCTAATTCACTTGCATATTCTAGGTTCACCTTTGAGTTCATCATATAGCTTCGAGTCGCAATATATCAATCTTGTGAGCTAGAGAGAGTGTCTCATTTTTACTTAAGAGTTGTGCTTCAAATGTATTACTTGAAGGATTTTGTGAATTCCCCATTGAAGCTAAAATCCAAGTAAATGAAGAAATTCGGCCGAGCTGAACTAGTGGAACTCTCACCTGGCTGATATAGTAGCTTCTTTTTTAATTAAATGAAAAGTTAAAGGTCTACCGATTGTTCAACCGGGTCAAGTCTTAACTACTAAAACGGTAAATTTACAGCACGCGTTAAATGCACAATGGCTGGGGCAGACAATGAAACTATCGCTTGCTATGGGAACCAAGAGTTAGACAACACTTAATGAGCTACTAAGTTTCCCTCTATATATTGCATTCGGGTTTCATTTATTACTAAGAGACATATTGCATTAAAGCTCTCAACTACTGTTTTCTCTTGCTAATCAATTCTCATTCAATTTTCTTGGTGCATTCAATTCACTTGCATATTCTAGAGTGCACCTTTGAGCTCATCATAGCCTGAGTTGTAATAGATCAATCTTGTGAGCTAAAGAGAGTATCTCATTGTGCTTAAGAGTGAAAGCTTCAAATGTTTATAACTTAAAGGATTTGTGAAGACCCTGAGCAGCTTTAAAACCAAAATGAAAAGGAAGAAGCCTCCTAAGCCAGCTTGAAATCTGTATCCTCACCAGCTGGATACAATAGCTTCCTATAATGAATCGATAGAGCAAACGATCTACTAGTTTCTCAACCAGTCGAGTACAACGGTCATAAAACGATAACCTACAGCACATCAAATGCACAACGGCTAGTGTAATTAATGAAATAGTCAACTAGTTGGGGGAACCGATCGATCAGCCAACACTTTAATGAGCTACCAAGTTTTCCTTCTAAATATATTATATTTTTGGGATTATTTATTGCTAAGAGACACATTGCATTAAAGATCTCAACTACTGTTTTCTCTTACTAATCAATTCCCAGTCAATTTTCTTAATGTATTCAATTCACTTGCATATTCTAGAGTACACCTTTGAGTTCATCATAACTTGAGTTGTAATATATCAATCTTGTGAGCCAGAGAGAGGGTCTCATTGTGCTTAAGAGTGAAAGCTTCAAATGTGTATAACTTGAAGGATTTTTGAAGTCCCCATTTGAGCCAAAATCCAAGTATAAAAGGAAGAAGTTCGAGTTGAAGCTTGAAACTAGTGGAACGCCAATTCTGCTGAAGGTTGGAGAGGCGGATGTGTAGCGTGTCGAACTACCGTTATAAAAACGAGTTTGATTTATCAAACTCTCATCTCTTTATTTAATGCTTTGTAGTTAAATTTGTAAATTTCTTTGATTTGCACTTGAGAAAACTAATTCGTATAAGCCAAGTAAAACTTAGGATAAGAGAGAGTGGATGGATGAATGATTGTTTGAGAGAAGGTTCAATGGTTCTTGTTCGAGGGGAGGATTGTTATAGTTTTGGATTCAAGATCTTTAGAAGAACAAAATATTTCAAAGCACACAAGATGAAGACAAAAAGGAATTTTAGTTCAAGGTGGAGTCAAATGATGGAATTTGAAAGGTGGAATTTGTTGAAATATGTCTCAAATTTCTAATTAGTACAACCTATTTGAAAGAATATTTTATAGGATAATTTTAAGTTATTATATTATTATAAATATCGTGTTTCCTATAGAAATAAGGAAAGTTGTTAGAATATCACAATAAATATTCTGGGTCATAAGGGGAAACATATATGATGAGAAAGATGAGCTTGTAAAGACTATTCGTGTGTGTAGAGATATATGAGTTTTATGGATTTGGCTTGAAGATATTTTCTCGGTATCAGGCATCCTAGATTTTGTGATTTTTTCTACTTCTGTCACAATACGTTGATACTCCAATCTTGTAACTCTATTTTCAAAATAGTGAAAGATTCTCTCTCATCCGTAAATGTAGGCATGATTGGCCAAACAATATTAAAACCTTAGTGCACTTTTATGTTGATATCTTTATCTTTGTATTCTTGAATTGGTATTCTGCAGATCAAAAACTTTTTTTTTTTTTCATAACAAATGGTATCAGAGCTTCAGGTGAAAAAAATTTAGAAAAACAAAATATTTCAGAGAACCAAGATCAAGATAAAAAGGAATTTCAGTTCAAGGTGGAGATTGTTAGAGTATATCTCAAATTCTTATTTAGTATTACTTCCTTTTTGTAAAGAATATTTTATTGGATAATTTATGATTATTATATTATTATAATATTAGGTTTCCTTATAAAATAAAGAAAGCTTTTAGAAATATTCCTATAAATATTATGGGTTATGAGGGGAAAAAGTTATGAGAGAGATGGACTTGTAAAGACTATTCGGTATGTGAAGAGATATATGGTTTTAGGATCGAGAAGCCATGGCAGAGCTCGGGAGCACAAGGGTATCTAGAGTTTTGTGATTTTGTGATTTTATCTAGTTTTCAATACTTGATACTCTAATTCAGACTGAAGCTTTCTTAAGAATAGCGGAAAGATTTTCTCTCATTCGTGGATGTAGATATGATTGGTCAAACCATGTTAAAAACCCTCGTGCCTTATTACATTGATTTTTTTTTATTTTGTGTTCTTTTGAATTTATATTCTCTACATCAAAGCTTTCACGATTTATAACATTTTATATTCTCATTTAAAATTTTTAACTAGGAGAAAAGTAGATGGAGACTGAATGATAAGGCCAATACAAGAGTAAGTAAAAATTTTATAGCCTGCATTTTGGAAAATATTAAATAGGGAATTGTTGGTGAAGATTAGTGGGTAAGGCCAACACAAGACAAAGTATCTTATATTCTCATTTAAAAATTTTTAAATAGTGAAAAGTTGATGGAGACTAATGGATAAGGCCAATACAAGAGTAAGTAAAAATTGTATATTCGCATTTTGAAAATATTAAATAGGGAATTGTTGGTGAAGATTAGTGGGTAAGGCCAACACAAGACAAAGTATCATATCTTTCTATGAAGCTAATACATATTGATTAAGGATATTTTTTATTTCTTAAAAGTGAAAATGAGAAGAAAAAATTATTTTTGTGAAAATATTAAAGAAAATAAATTTAATTTGTAAGATTGAGAAAGCATCTTAGGTTGCCCACCAAGGATGGCAAAACGTTTTATTTTTCAAGAAAAATAGTACATTTTACGTTTGTCTCATAGAAAGATAGAGAAAGAGAAAGGGGTTTGACACGAATCACATGTATTGGCAAGAAAGAGAGAGGAAAGAGAGAGATAGAGAGAGGTTTAAACGTGAATCACGCGTGTTTGGCAACATTGGCCAAGTCCAAAAGAAATATGTTCACATCAAAAGAAGGCACCAATTTTGAGCCCTCAACTTGTCGAGTAGTTACTAGTTAATATATTTGTAGTGAATCTGTGTGTGGTCTCACCAACTGCCTCAACTCTTTGAAGGATTTCTAAGCATTCAAAAAATAAATTCCCGAATATTTAGTTAAGTAGCCACAAATATTACATACATGTGACTTAATAAATGTTGATAAAATCACAAAAATAAAATAAAATAAAGAAACAAGTGGAAAATTAAGAGATAAAGATCATTTACATGTTTCGCCTATTAATATGATCTATGTTTTCACGGAGTGCACCAACACTTAATAATAATCACTAATCGAAAAATGAATGAGAAGGTACAATGGTAAAGTTCTCAATAAACATGAAACCAAGATAAATATATTTCCTTGTGTATATGAAATAGAGAAGAATTGAATGGAGAAAGAAGAAGAGGAGAGAGATAGAGAGAACAAGAGCAATTCTTTCGGATGATCCTACAAGACGTGGGAGAGGCCTTTATAGTCTTTCTCATTTGCCCTCCATTAAGTGGTTAGTAAATGGATGTATTAGATGAGTTTTAAGAAAATCATTGAACTTCAAATCTTTATTGAGCAAATGGTCATTCATTGCAATTCACTACATTTATAACACTTCCCAACATCACCAAAAATATGTCTCATTAAAACCCAATGGATAAAAACTCTAGGAAAAGGAAAATAGTACAATATTCTATGATATTGTAGATTGTTCTTAGTTTGTTAGGACCGCCTCAATAAAAAACCTTGCTAATAAACTCAACGACAAAACCTGGATTTAAGGAAAAACAAGGCAAAGACGCTTAACATCATGTTATAAGCATATTCCCTCATGTCAATGTCCTTCGTTGACACATTCCAATCTTGTATATTGGGCCAATGCTGAGGTTGGAAATGATTTGTAAATAAGTCTCGCTAGATTATCACTCGAGCCAAGTATTTGGCTGAACATCAATTTCACCACTCTTCCGAGTTCATGTGTATAAAAGTTAATCCTTTATGAAATGTGTTTAGTTATATCTCCTTGATATAGCCTCATTTGATCTTTATTAATGCATGCAACATTATCTTCAAATACGTTACTCCGATTTTCATGATTCTCGATATGTCGAATAATCGATCTTAGTCATATGCATTTATGATTTGCTTCATGAATTTCAATCTATGAATGATTCATGATGTGCCACCATTGCTCAGCTAAAGGATTTGCTATGAAATAGCGCCCATTACAATTAAACACATAGCCTGTTTGTGATATGACCTTATGTGGGCCTAAAAGGTATCCTGCATTAGCATATTCAAGTAATTGCTACTTTAATTCCTTTGAGTAAAATAAACTTATATCAGTTGTTCCTAGGAGGTACCGCAATATATGTTTGATACCATTCGATGTCTTCGGGTTGGATGAATTTGCACTGCTAATAAATTGGATAGAAAATGATTTTGGGCTTAATTATAGTTAGCAAGATACATAAGTGCACCAATGACACTAAGATATGGTACTTTAGGGCTAAGTGATTCTTTACCCTTTTCACAATGATAAAAATGGGTCCTTTTTCACATCAAGTGAACTGACAACCATCGAGAACTAAATATGTGCTTTATCCATATCAAAACACTTTAAGATTTTCTTAGTATATGTTGATTGGTGAACTACCACTCTAGTAGGGAAATGCCAGATTTGCAGACGAAAAAAAAAAATTTGTTTTCTTAAGATCTTTCATCTCAAATTCATTTTTCAAATATTTTTCTGTTTTTGTGAGCTCTTCAAGAGTCCCAACAAGATTTAAATCATCAACATACACAACAATAATTTCAAATTCAGTTTCCGATTTCTTGATAAAGATGCGTAGGCGCATGTGGTTGTTTCTGTACACTCTTCAATAAATACTCGCTAATGCGATTGTACCACATGCGTCCAGATTGCTTCAATCCATATAGAGATCGTTATAATTTGATTGAACACATACTACGGGGCTTTGTATTATTTGCTTCAGGCAATTTAAATCATTCAAGGATTTTCATATATATATGACATTATCTATGGATCCATATAGATAAGTCGTGATGACACCCATGAGATGCATATTCAGTTCTTCAAAGACTGCTAAGCTTATTAAAAAATGAAAATTCATTGCGTCCATTACTGGAGAATATGTTTCCTCGTAGTCAATACCAGGTCTCTACGATAAACCTTGTGCTACTAATTGCGCTTTATATCTTATGATCTTATTATTTTTCATCGAAGCCATATAAATACCTAATGTACCTACCAGCTTTTTTACAATCTTAAGTGTTTCTCGGACCAGGCTCAAAACTTCTGCTTTATTAATGAGTTTAATTTATCTTGTAATAGCTTCTTTCCATTTTGGCCAATCATTTCTATGCGACATTCTTCCACATTTTGTGGTTTGAGATCCTTGTCATTTCTAGGATGTCTAAGGCCACTGGAAAGAAAAATATTATTGATAATAATATCATTCCAATCCCATTTATATCCCTGTGCAACAATTCATTGAGATCTCATGACTTTCAAGTACTCTGTGCCTCTTCAAGGGCCATTTCTTTATTTCGAACCCTCTTTAGGGTCTTTGTTCATTATATGCCTCTACAAGGGCTTCTGTCCATCATATGCCTCTCGCTAGGGCCTTTGTTCATCATATGCCTCTATCGAGGCCTTTCGCTTACCATGTAATTCCTTAAGGGGTATCAATTCTCCTTGTGTTCTTCTTCTGGGAGTTATATTTTTGAGCCACAAGCCTCCCATGCTTCATACGTATTTAGACTCATTTGCCAATCATCTTTAGGGACATCAGGCCGAGCATTTAGAAGTTGTGGATATGTGACTTTGTCACTTTCTTTTGTATCATTAAAAGAATTTGGTAATTGATTTGCAAGATTTTGCAAATGAATGATCACTTGAACTTCCATTTCACATTGATTTGTACAAGGATCAAAATGAGATATTGTAAATGCATTCCAAGTGATTTCTCATCGTTTTTCTAGAATCGACTTTTCTCCCCCTGGTGGTGGGAATACACTCTCATTAAAATGATAATCCGCAAAGCGGGCTGTAAAAACAGTTCCTATTAAGGGTTCAAGATATCTTATGATAGATGGAGAATCAAAACCTACATAAATCCCAAGTCTTCGTTGGGGACCCATTTTAGTGCGATGTGTAAGTGCACTAGAGAGCAACCGTGACAACCAAAGATTCATAAATGAGAAATATTTTGTTGTTTGCCTAAGCATAAGTTAAAAGGGAGTATTCATGGTAAGTCACTGGTCGACATAAACCAAGTTTCAGAAAGATGCATAATAGCATGTCCCTGTGCGTAATCCAAGAATTTGCTTTCATTACAAAGGGTCGGTTTTTACACTGGAAGACGTTAATGACCTGACCAAGTAAACTATTTTGGGTGAGTATAAGCAACATGATGCTCAACATTTATCTCAATTGCATATGCATTAGTCAAGAAGGCTCGGGAGGTAAACCTTACTCCAAGCGCTTGTCAAAGTATGATAGTCTTAATTGGATAATCAGAAACTAGGCTCGTAATTTGATCATTTGTGCAAGGAGTCAAACAAATGTAACATTTCATGTGGAAAGAAGAAAAACATGTGACCACCTCGTACATGCATCTATTAAGACCATAGCAACGAATAGGTCAACATGGTGGATGGATAGGTCCACATATGTCCCATGTATTCTTTCGAAGAAGACTGAGACTTCACATGACATGGTCTTACCTTCCGAGCAAATGTTCCATGGGTATTCATTAAAGAATCTTCTCGATTTTTAATGACGCTATGCGAAAGTGTTCCCATGATTCTCCACATCATTGAGTGACCCAAGGTGACCTAAATTTTGTCATGTCAAAGAACAAAAGTCTTTGGGTCGTTGAACTTCTTGTTCAAGACAACATATGAGTCGATAAGGTTTTATATTTGTATAATATAACCCAAAGGAGAATGTTGAGAGTTTTTCCATTATAAGTTTCTTGCTAGAAACAGTAGAGGTGATGTAAAGACATTCTGTATTACCTTCATTCATAGTTTCAATATGATATCCATTTCTACAGACATCTTTAAAGTTGAGCAAATTCCTTGTGGATTTTCTAGAATATAATTTTCATTGATATGGAACCTAATTCCATGTGGTAGCATTATATTTGCTCTTCGAAAGCCTTCAAGTAAGTTTGTAGTACCAAATATGGTACTTACATTGACATTTGTTAATGTCAAATCTATAAAGTATCTTTAATCTCGGAGAATTGTGTGTATGGTTGCATAGTTAACAATACATTCATCACCCTCAATCATCTTCGAGATCAAAAGTTCACATGAATTCCCTCTGGAGCAAACTAATAAACTTTATAGATAATATAAATAACAATGTAATAACAAATATATTTTATTTAATTTTGATATAAGAAGCATCATTCAAGAGTTGATTTCTTATCATTCATCAAATAGTCTATTTTTCTACTATATCTCCCAAATAAATTAATATCATAAGAAGTTAAGTCTGCACTATTTATATCAATAGTTCATTTCTTTATTTCCTTTCCTTTTCTTCGACATGCTTGGTAAAGGTCGGCCAAATTTTTGGGTGTACGACAGGTACGCAACCAATTTCCTTTCATACCACATCTATGAAAATTATTCTCATGGGCCTTGAAAGGTGTATTTTGTATATAATTCCCATTTTCTTGTTTCACCTCTGTGATATCTCCACTTCCTATGGTTCCATGAGGTTTTTTCTCGGAATTTAATTATTACTACCATGATCGGAAGTTCCCTTCTCCCACTATCATGACCACATGGCCTCGCCCATGTCCACCTGCTCGACGATATAACATTTATAAACCTCGTAAAATTCTAATTTTTGAAAAATAGTAAACAAGAATGGCCAAATCCGTGCACTTTTCAGACTTCGATGATGAAACAACCAATCGTTGGAATTGTCTCACAAATCTACTTATCACTGTCGACTTCGCGAGTTCCAAGACAATCTAATTTCACGCTTTCAAGCATCGAGGGTGCGTGACACTTAGCATTTCGAGTGTATCCAAGACGAGACACGGTCAAGTAGAGCTACCAAGAATGAGTCAAGTGTGGGGCCATAGGACAAATGACACTCAGAGTAGATGGGAAATCCATAGTAGATGGATAAGAGGATATGAAATCCAAGTCAACCAATGGAAGGTTGACAAGTGATATAAGAGGAAAAGTTCTCTCGACTAACCTTAACCCAACGGTTTATAAAAAGTTACAGAATTTATATAAAAGAAAGAGGAAAGAGAGAGGAGAAATTCTAGAGAGAGAGGCTCTCTAATTTCTTTAGATTTCCCAATGACGGTCCGCGACCCTACAGACAAGAGGCAAAGTTGATCCTCACCGCAAGAGCTACGTAGGGTACGTATCAGGGAGTTTCGACAAACTGCGGGAGGTAGGAGCTTCCTCACTTGTTTCTATTCCTCGCTAAGAGTCATTTTAATGGATAAGGATGTTCTGGCAACATCTAATGGTCGTGGTATTCGCCCAAAGATTGGGATTGGTGCGGAAAAATCTCGAGTCGCCCATGACAAACCGAGACCGCGGTCGACTGCTCATGTGACCTGCGGTCGCTTTGTGCTGGCTAAGGTGATTCTTTTAGGCAGCTTCTCCAAGATGATCGCGATTGTTTATTAGCCCATGAGCTAATTCTTGTGTTACTACTATGAATGAATAACATGTTGTTTGTGTATGATTTTCATTAATATATGCATGCTTGATATATTAACATGAATTATCGCGAAATTCAAGAGATTGATTTCATACGCACCTGGCCACCCTAATAGTAGTGTGAGTGCATGACATGTTTTCAGAGGGTTGACTCAAAATTTATATCGGAAAATTGTCCGAAGAATTGCTTTGGTCCAACAATTCATGCTCGAGGTGTGATGTCCAATGACTGCTTTAGAGTTGTCCAATAATTTAATTCCTGAGGGTTGTCTACTAAATTAATTATCTGGAGTACTCCAATTTTTACATATGTCGGAGGGTTGTCTATAAAATAAACAAATAGATTTTTTTGGAAACAATTTTCATACATGGCACAAGCATGTGTGAGAGAGTCGGTGAAGACTCGAGGCATGGGATTGGGCATGTAGACATTCGAGTAGGAATCATGAATTCACTTGAATGTGTGTGTTTTCCATTGCATGAGCACTTAGGTAGGGAGTAACCCAATGTAGGGAAGTAAATTCAACCATCAAGTATCAAGCCACCCTCGTCATGGGATCCTCCTTCGTGCATGTGAGGCTCAGAAGACCACTCTCACTAGAGTCATGAGAAGAAAGCCGACATGTGGCTTTGATTATATATTTTTGTAAAACATGTATGAAACCTTCTAATTGGTACGTGTTTGTATTAGGGGTGTAATTAACTCTTGGAACTATTGTAATATAGTTGGTTATATTTTTTGTGAGTATGATGGCGTCGAACGTGATGTCTTCACCTCATGTTTGAGTCTCGGGTAGAGAGACACTCATTTTGTGGCATTGAGACACTCAATGGCTTTATGTATTTCGCAGTTGACGGGTTGTCAACGGACCCCCGGATCGGGGCGTCACAACATTCACTTCAAGGAATGGTTCAGATCTAGTTGGACGAGAATGATGATTTCTCATTAAAAGCTCATTATTTTGCTCAACCATAAGAAGACATGATATCAATTCAAAGTATTCTTTAAATTTACGCTCGATATCAAGGTTTAGTGCTAATATCTGAGGCATGAAATGTGGTGAACGTTTTTTCTAGCATGTCTTCTTTTATGACTTTCTCTCCGCACATCTTCAACTGAGAGTTGATTTTAAATAATGCAAAGTTGTATTCATTGACTGTTTTAAATTCTTGCAACCTCAGGTGCATTCAATCATATCGAGCTTTTGGGAGAATCATAGTTTTCTAGTGGTCATATCTTCCCTTCAACTCATTCCATAGAGTGAGGGGGTCTTTTACAGTAAGGTATTCACTTTTTAAATCCTCATAGAGGTGGTGCCGAAGGAAAATCGTTGTTTTCAGGCGATCCCCACAAGCGGATTCGATTCCTTCTTCACGATAGTTCAAAGATTCATCAGACAAGATGTATCCTCAAGATTAAGGGTCTAAGAGATAATTATTTCCAAGAATGTCAAGTGCCACAAACTCAAGTTTTATGATATTTGACATTGCCTGACAAAACCTTTGATAATAATGTATTAGATCGTTTTGGATAAATAACAAAGATAGATTTTGCTTACAATCAAAACCATATATAATTATAGATATGCAAAATCGAAATAATCCCAAGTTAGGTTAGGAAATTACCTTGAGATCAAGCTCAAGTTGATTACATGTTGTAAAGCTATTATAAAATATGAAACTAAGATAAATATATTTCCTCTTTTGTATATGAAATAGAGAAGAATTGAATGCAGAAAGAAGAGGAAGAGAGAGATAGATAAAGAGAACAAGAGCAATTCTTTCTATGATGATTCATAAGACGTGGGAGAAGCCTTTTATGATCTTCTCATTTGCCCTCCATTAAGGATTAATAAATGAACTTCAAATCTTCATTGACCTTGAGACCTAACTCAAATGATCAAAAGGTATGATGGGTATATGAGAGAACTCAAGATCGAGTCCATGGGGCTCAAGGCCCCCAATAAAACTTTGGAAAAAATAATGTTGTTACTAGTATTTGAATTTTGGACCTTTAGTTTAGAGGAAAACAACTTAACCTCTACACTACATTTTTAACTTTGTCTTAATCATACCCAAAAAAATAATTATGTTCTCTTGAGTTTATTTTTCAGGTTCGTCACTGAATCAAATTTTTGTAAAAATAGAATAGTATAATATAATATGTAAGTATATATATATATATATATATATATCAAAACACGAAAAAAATTTCTCAGATTATTAGCCCCAGCCCCCCTTCAACTCTCGCAAGTTGATTGGGCAACTAAACCCCTGCAAGCTAATCAGATAACTTTTTTTTTTCTTTTTTTTTTCTCATTTTACTACCATTAATTTGCAATGTCACAACTTTATTTACTTTCCATATTTTTTTTTTATAAAATTCCTCGAAATTATGAGTAGTTGGATAAGACCAATCAAGTGAGAATCATTTTTTTCTTTATCTTAGGTGGTGGATGTAGGGGCTGGACCCATAAAAATAAATCCAGATTGGGGTCATGAAACTAATTTAACTGAAGGGGGGCTATATTTTTCTTTCTTCTTAAACATTTCAACCTCATGACCCAATAAATTAACTGATGGGTTTATATTTTTCTTCTCTTCTTAAATATTTCAACCCCATGACCTAATACTTTAACTGATGTTGAAATTATATTGGTACAAACGCTACTACGTGTACTATTTTACCAGTTGTGGTCCAAACCGATCAAGCTCCTAGTAGATTCTTCTGATTAAACAAATATTGTGGAAAAAATAAGCTTGATAGCTTTGTTTCAAAATAATTTTTAAACAAAAATTTTAAATTAATACATGCTTAAAATAATGTTTAAATTAATGCAAACTCGTCAAACCATAATGACTATGGTAAAAATTTGTGTTAAAATTATAATTAATGACTATGGTTTTAAAATTTTAAAGCTAAAAATCATAGTTATTAACTATAATTAATATTTGCTAAAATTATAATCATTAATTATGATTTTATATCCTAATTTGAGTATATTTTTTTAAACTTTACTAAATTGGTAATTTTTTATTTTAAAAATACTATTATAAGACAAAAATCAAGCTCAGAGGGATTGGGTTTCACTTTCACCAATCAATCAAAATGAAAATTAATTTCCCATGAAAACTATAGAAACAAATAAACTCACCAATCAGGAGTCCTATCCCGTAGCTTTTAATAAAGAATGGAATTGGAAGTCAAAAAATAAATAAATAAATAAAGAAGGAATCGATCAGAGAGAGAAAACCTCGCCATTGGAGAAAAGCGAACAGTGCACTCATATAAGAAAGATGCACGAGTGGTTGGTATTTGGTCATGTACCATAGAAGGAATCTGCTACAACCAATATTTCCACATGTTCTGTATGGCGGGGTATAAAACAGGTGGGATAGGGATATAACAAGTATTAAATTATTTCTTATTATGCGGATAAACTTCTTTTCTTTTTATCGATTTTGTTTCTTTTATGATTCTTCTATTAAGTTTATGTTTATATAAAAATTGTTATTTAATTCTTAATTAGTTCAATGGAATAAGACTTTAAAGTTTTTTCTCTTATTCTCAATCAGGTTTGTTACTTTAACATGGTATCAGAGTGAGATTTTAAGTATAAGAATTTAATATCAAAACACGATTTCACTCGAACAAATTTTTTTTTTTTGGAGTGATTGTACAATTTTGGCGTTGATTGCACATAATTAGGGTTTCAACAATTTTGATCTTTAGTCGTTTTTTCTTTTGCCTTTTTTGCATAGCAACTGCATCCGTATTTTATTTGTCCTTATTTATTTTGTTTCTTGGTTATGGCAACTCAAAGAGACGATTCACTTTAATTTGTGAGTGTGAGGTTGGATGAAAAAAATTATTTGTATTGGAGTTATGTGATGAGAAACTTTCTCAAGGAAAAAAATTGTGGGGATATGTTACTAGAATTTGTGTTAAACCTAAAAGTATTTGTAAAACCCTGGAAAAAATTTAATTTTTCTAAAAATGGCAAAAACAAAGAAATTGTTTAAATGGTTTAAGGAAGCCTCGAAAATTTTTCAGATTCGTGATGACGAAACGAACTTCAATTGGCGGGATTATTCTCATAAATCTAGTTTTTAGAAATTTAATAGAATTCGAGACAAATGGATTTTTCATCCATTTTCTGGATAATGGGCATCTAGTGACTCCTGGGCGACGATTTTTATGAGAATTTCTGGTTAGAAATAACTCAAGTTTAAATTCATTTAAAATAAATTAAACTTCAATCGGTGTTAAAATATATCAAGCCGATACAAACGAACCCGAATAAAAGTTAAGGACACGCGCGACGGGTATCGATGTCTAACTTAAGCATTGGTTATACAAAAGAGAAATTTGGGAGAGGAGCCCATTTTTGGCAAGATGCGGGGAGAGGAGAAGAGAAAGTAAGGAAAGAAGCTCCAACTTCTCTCTAAAATCTATCGAGCCTATTGTTCTGTCATTTCGACCAAGAACTAAAGTCCATCTATACCACGAGAACTATACGATGGGTACTGCAAACAAAGGGATTTCGTCGAAGATCTGCCAAGAGTTCAGGAGATCATGGGTTTCACCCTAGACTTCAAAGCTTTTATTTTCTCCAAGAGGTAGGGATTTTCCTACTCATTTATTTCCATTCTAGGTTGTTTGGTTGAGTTTTAATGCCCTGGCGTTGTTTGGAAATACTGGTTTTGGGAATAGTGCCCTGTTTTGACCCTATATTATGTCCAGTTTTTGAAGTTGATTTTCGATTGGAAAAAACGGAGAATTTAAACTAGTATCCTTCAATGAAATTGTAGCTCTATTTGAGAACTTTATGTTAGGATTTTAAATCACCCAAATTAGACCTCTATAACCCAAGTTATGGTCCATTTTCTGGGACTGCCACAGGCTACCCTGTTTTGGTTGAACCTACTATCTAGATTTTTAGGACAGTTTTCTGCTGGGGAAAAGGGAATTGGACTAGTTTCCTCTTCATCGTACTGTAGCTAAAGTCAGGAACTGAGGTTAGCATTTGAATTACCTATATTGAACTCCTATAACTCAAGTTATGGTTCATTAAATTTATGAATTGTCATAACTTTCAGTTGTTAACTATTTGTGTCCGTGCATTTGGACCGATTTTCTGGGTTGGAAAGAGAGGGAATTTCGATTATTGTACTCATGACAATTAGAAGCAAAGTTGTGAAATTGGAGGTTTGGCTTTAATTACCCAAATTTGACCTTAGCTCGGTTATGGTCCATTTAATTTCAAATCATATAAAATAGACGTTAACTCGTTGTGTCCAAGTTTGGGACTACTTTTCTGGGCTGGGAAAATGAGGGAATTTTGACCAGTGTCCTTCATGACAATTGTAGATAAAGTCAGAACTTGAGGTTAAGATTTGAATTACCCAAATTGGACCTTTATAGCTCAAGTTATGGTCTTATTTAATTTTTGAATTGTCATAGTTTGCAGAGTTTGAGTGACATGCTTGGTAGTAATTGATTGGATGTCCTAATGTATTGACATGTGGAGAGTATGTATGTGTGTATGAATATGTTGACATGATTTGTGTGATTTATTTGGAAATTGTATGTTGATTGATATAATTGTTCAAATGATGCATGGGTGTAATGCATGAATGAAATTGTCCATATAGCATCCATATATATATGTGTGACATGGCATAAGCATGAAATGACATAATTGCATTTCATATGCACGGGGACATCGCATGAAATGAGTGTGTGTCCATGGTTGTTGTCATTCACCATCTCAGAATGGGTGGTTGACTCTAGCACTGACAACGCCTCCGTCAGAGTTCCACCTGGGCTTAAGTTTGTAAATTAACACCGTTGCTTATAAGTTGATTGTGCGGGCTCAGAAAATGGGACAACGTCCAAATTGAGTCGCACGATTTGAAAATGGAAAATGAAATTATGTGTGTCTAAAAAAGCCTGCTTATCTTTTTTGGTTACACATATGGTTCCACTTGCGGAAAGCTCGTAAAAGTGTAGGAAGGTTTCCATGGCTCGCAGGGGACCCCTTTAAAATTCGCTACCCATAAAAGACACATGATTTTGAAAACAAATGATCATTAAGGTGAACATCCAAAATCTTTTTGGTTTGAAAACAAATGAAATTTTTTTTTGTAAATATCATCGGATGCAATTCAGAATGATAGATTTTATCACGACGGGTTTCCTGGTGATTGTGTGATAGGAGCTCTGCTGGGGACTGTGTTTGATGGGAGCCTGAGGACTCGGTACATGGGACATGCAGAGTCATCTCATTCATGGCATGTAGAATTCCATTTTAGGTTTGTATAATCTTGATTTGAATGTGTTTTTTTTGGTGACACGGTTATTGCATGTTATTAGGCTGTGTAGCTCTATAGAAGCTTACTCTACTGGCATTGTTACCCCGTCGTTGGACCCCTTCGTGCAATGTGGAGTGTGGCAGGAGACGACTCACTTAAGGCCGCATTATGAAGAAAGCTCTGCTGTTGCTTTCGTTCTTATTTTTGTAAAATATATTAGAACAAACTGCTTTCTGACATATGTTTTGCGGAAAAGTGTATTGTACTAAACTCTAAGGACTATGGTATTATAGCTTCCTGTGATTAGTGCCCAAAGTGCTATTTTTAACCCTATTAATTATAGGTTTTGAGTGCTTTTTGTGTACTAATCATTCTAATTAACCCAATTGGCATGTTAAGGTCCCTATTATACTACTGATCGCATTCTGTGGCTATTTTTGTAGTTTTAATAGGCATTTGATACTAATTTTGTTGAGTCAATCCATGCATAAAGGATTCGGGTTGATCTCCTTCAAAATTGGGAAGACGTATGCAGAGCAATTTCAAGACTGCGGAATTCTCACAAGAACGCAAAAATCAGGCAAAGACGAATTTTTCTACTTGCGTGAAGTTGCTTGCTTCCCATTTTTGGCCCAAAACGACCCCGTTTTGTATATTTTCCAATTTTACCCCTGATGTATTCACTATTGACATGGGTATTTTGGTTTTTCACTTTTTTGTAAGGCTATATATAGCCATTTTAAGGTAATCGGTCAAGGAGCGGGCTAGGAATTACGAAAAGATGGTGCTCTATTTTGGATTCTCCCAGCCTCTTTCCTTCTTTCTCTCACTTTCGCAACCAAACACTCCCTTAAGGATGAAAACTCAGGGGATAAAGCTTACAAGAAGCCCCTCATCCTTGAAGAAAGGAGGTCAGGCTACACTGTGAGGTAAACGCAGGTTCTCTCTGTTTTTAACGCGAGCATTTATTGACATTTATGTTCCTGTCTTTTAACTCTAGGTTTAAAAGCCCTTAGATGCATCCTCATAGGCCAATACTTGGCAATCTTTTAGGGTCTAGTGGATGCTTGTCATTAGATCTACTGACATCCATTAGTTGTCATTTACGAGCCTCAGGAGGGTGGGTCAAGGTGTTAGATTCTCACCGATGGAACCATAAATGCTAGTAAATGCTTTCTATTAAAAGGAAAATGTATTGAGGGTTAGTTTTTAAAGTTAAATGAAGATTCGGTTCGGGAAATGACTACATGTCATGCTCTCAACGCGAGGAAATGAACCCGAGGAACTCTATATAGCCCTATCAACCCAGCCTAGCAGCCCGATACTTCAGGGATTTCTTTTTCATAGTTTATTTCATATTATTTCACCTTTCTTTCAATCTGTACACCATCAACCTCACACATTTTACAAAACTCCTTGATCCAAAGTGAGATTCACCATTTTGAAGCATCATAAAAACATTTTGTGCGAAGAAAACCCATCCCTGCACTGATCCTAGCCACTATATCACAAAGAGCAATGCTACTGAAGAGGCGGAATTTAGGTTATAAATATTGTTGATTCCAGACACCTACTATGGCACGAATCACCTTGTGCATTATGTTTGAGTATGGATAAATGGACCCTATGTTATTTTATTTACCGTAGATAGACCCTAGAGGTTATGATATGATATTTAGCCCCATATGGGTCATACTTGTATCTCAAATTATACTCCCGACGCTTTATAACATGTTTGGGTATAATAAAAGTAAATGTATATTTTTTCTAATAAATAATGCTAAAAATAAAATAAGCAAAAATCCGAAATTAATTCAAAAGTCAAGGGTAAATTGGTAATTTACTAATTCAGGACCCAAAAGTCATATGATAAGAAGATTATAGGCTAAAGTGGAAATATGAATAATTTTATTTGCAAATAGATGAGAGATGAAAGACCAAATAACAAAAAAGGAGAAAAAGAAAGCACAAATGGGTTGTCAAACATGGCCTTAACATTTAAAAGTAAAACAAAGCAAAATATCTCAAGTTGGGTCTTACATGTTGTGGCAAATCGGTTGAGAGAAAAGAGAAGAGAAGAGAAGAAGAGAAGAAGAGAAGAGAAGAAGAAGAAGAAGAGAAGAAAAAGAAGAAGAATAAATCAATGTATGGAATTTGTTATGAACTTTTGTATGGATTTTGGTATGAATTTTTGTATGAATACTTGTTCAGGGTTTGGAATACTTCTTTTTGCAGGTAGAATCCTTGTTTTAAATGGTTGTTTGGTTTGGTTGTGGTCCTCAATGGAGGAAAATTTGTATAGAGAAAATGTTGCCAGTAGATGTCATTCCGGTCTGCTTAAACCTATGTTTTGTTTTTGCCATAACTCGGGTCATCTCTCATCCAAATTGAGTGGATAAAATTTTTGGGTAACTAGGATTCAAGAACAAATCGGGAATAGGGTGTCTCTAAATTTGGACCGTATACCTAATAAATTGGCCAAAGTGAGGCTATTTTCGAGTCAATTCGACGCTTTGGGTTTCTAACGCTTTGGTATTGAAAATATAAGTTGAGTTTCACTCATTCAAATTCGAGTGATTCAAATTTATGGATAAAATATACTTCTAGGAGAACAAATCTTTATGAAGTATATCCAAATTTGAACCCCACTGGACCTAGGAAATTTGTCAAAGTAATGGAACAATTCGGTCCTTGAAATCTATCTCAGAATAGTCCCTTGAACTGGAGTAATTCCGGTTATTTAAATCATAACTTGAGTTATACTCATCCAAATGAGATGATTCAAATTTAAGTACAAACTAGACATTTGGGAAAACAACTTTCATGAAGAAATTATGGTTAAATTATGTCTCTAATGTTCCCATAAAATCTTTAAATATAGGACACAATTCCAGATTTTGTTATTAGAAATCGCTTCCAGGAGCGCTTCGTAATATTTGCACCATATCTCCCAAATTAAAAGTCCAAATTTACATGATGTCAACTAAAAGAAACTTAAGACATATGGGTATATTGAGTTAGAATATCACCTTTCAACAATCCCGCTTATAGGGCTGGATTATAGCCGAAAATGGACTTGGGAGCTACCTATAAATATTCAGCACTGGTTATGGAAACTGAAATTGTATAAAGGTTATATAAATGTATTGTTATATGAAAGCTAAAGAGAATACACGTATAATTGTATTATACGAAAAAGTGTAAAGTACAGTTAAATGTTTATAAGAGATTATTTGATAATGAATATCTCATAAGTATAAATGATATCAATAGTTATTCATGCATATGAGATATCTTTTTCTAATACCTGAAAGATTGTTAAGAAAAACATAATAAAACCGATTGCTTCTTATGACTTGGTAGTCGATAGATAGGCATGCCTATAGTACATTTGCTAAAGATACGCTTTACGTGATATCAAGTCTCGTTTGTCGATGACATGCATCCCGCTTCGATCATTATAGCGACCCTGCTCGGGTCATACGTATAAATCATTGTTCGCATGCTGATAAGATCTTCTGCACATATAGTTCTTTCCGTATCCAATTTCTAAGGTATTTGTAGACATGAAATATAAGATAAATTATAAGAATATGTAAATGGCATGACATGATATGAGAAGCATAGCATTGCTATGTGATGATACGTAAACAATGATAAGTATAAGAAAAATACGTAAATGAAAGATAATATGAAATGAAACTTGATAAGACGAATAAGTATGATATATGTAGAAGCATATCTATAAATGATATGTTCAAAACATGAATAAGCAGGTGTATATGTAAATGAATGTTAAAGTTATATGCAGTTGTCTAAAGTGTGATGACTTTGATTAGAGGTCGTCTATATGTATTTATTCCCGTTAAGCTATAAGCTTAGTACGGGTGTTTCATCCTTATAGGTATAGAAGAGGAAACCAGATGACAGGATAATTCGCATCAGCAGTCAAAGTCAATACATCACTAGGTACCCACTAGAAAACCATTTGGTCTAATGTACATGTATTTTTGTTTCTTTTGTAAGCAATGTAAATATTATAAATGTTGAACACTTCTATATATGGAGCTTGTATATATTTTGTAATCCGTTGTTACATAATATATTACAAGTTAAATGTTTAACATTATATAAATGAACAAGCTTAAAGTTTATGTTAGCAAACAGAAAAATGACACCTCACTTGACACCGGGTGCCAAGTCAGCGCTGGCAATGCTATTATCCGCTTGTACAGATATTTTGCAGAGCCCCGTACAAAGGAGACTCTATCCGATTTTTGTTAAATTATGGGTCCGCATAAAGGGACATACAGGTGGATATCGGTTGCCCGACTTCCATAAGTTTTCATCGCGTTGGACAGCTGGTCAACGAACCCCTGAGTTTTGGGGCGTCACAGTATTAGTGATAATTTTGCTGCTAAGTTCGGTACATGGGACACAAACAATTTAGAAATTATTACTTGGATGAGCAATTCTTTTGAGCATTCAATGGGTGCACATTTGGCATTGTCCGAGACAAAAGTGGATTAGAATGCGTATGAGAGGAGACCCATTCATCTTAGAGACCGATTAGAAGAAAGCCTGTCAGGCTTTGGCTTTAGTTGGATACATGTATTAGAATGTTTTAAAACTTTTAATATATGTTGTATAAGAGCAAATTATGAACTCTTGAAACCATGGTATATAAGTTAGTGTATTTGGATGAGTATTGTATATATGGGCCCAAGTGGCCATTTGTATCATATTGAATTATATTGGATTGTTTGGGACAGTTTATTCGGGCAGAGCTCTCGCAGACAAAAGAGACTCTGCCCGATTTTCGTGAATACTGTCACCCGACATTCACGAGTATTCCGCTGGTTGACGGGTAGTCAACAGACCCCCCGGGTTTTGGGGGGTCACAAGGGCATTGTTGCGAAGTGTAAGGGAGTTCTCATAAAGAAGTAATTTTGGGAGCCTACTTTTCAAAATTTGAGGAAAGGTATTGGGTATATGTGAGAGATAATGAAATATGGAAATTAGAACAAAAAGAATGTGATATTCTCGCCTCATTAAGATCGAGTTATGAACAATTGCCCTTTTACTTAAACGTTGTTTCAAGATACTGCTCAATTTTCCTAAGGATTACAATTTTAATAACGCAACCTAGTTAACATGTGGAGCTCACAAGGGCTCATTCAGTAATCCGAAGAGGAGAAAGATTTGGAAGACATTGGAGACAGATACATCGAAGAATTGTTATCAAGATCCTTTTTTCAGGATCTGGTACAAAATTGGTCTTTATGTTAACTTTAAAATGCATGATTCGAGGTATCTCGCTTCACGAACAGAGTGCATTCTTATAGATTGTGTAAATCCAACCATTCCTCGAACGGTTCGTCATGTTTCATTTAGTTATGAAGTGGATTACGAAGAAATCTTAAGAGTTGTTGGTCAGCTAAACGACATTTGTACTCTTGTTCGTGGTTAAAGGAGATACCACATGAGTAATTCCTTAACACTTGCAATATGTCAATGTTCAAATGCATTAAGATGCTAGGATTTATCGAACTCCGATTTGACATTGCCAAGTTCCATTGCCAATTTAAAGTCAGATTTCTCAACTCAATCTCAATAAGAGGATAAAGAAACTTCCAAATTCGATATGTAAATTGTTTCATCTGCAAATCGTTGTTGTTACGGGAATGTAATCGACTGAGAAGCTGCCCATGAGATTAACCCCATCAATTTGAGGTATTTAGCGATCACCACAAAGCAAAGGGATTTGGGAGGGATACGACACCTGGAATCTCTTCGTATTTTAGTGATTTGTCAATGCAAAAATTCGGAATTTCTGCTTCAAGGTATGCAAACACTCACTGCCCTCCGGGCATTGCATATTGAGAGTTGTAGCAGTTTGGAGACTTTGACACCTAGCATGAAACAACTGCGGTCGTTAGAAAGCCCGAATTTGGGATTGTGAAAAGCTGAAGTCACTGGATGGAAATGGGGAACGACACATTCCAGGGTTCAGGAATCTACGAGTTTTGCAGCTTAAACAATTACCCAAGTTGGAGGCGTTGCCGGAGTGGATACGCAGTCTCATATCCCTAGACGCACTTTGTATTGAAGCATGCCCTCAATTGACCGAAAGATGGAGGCAACAGCAATAGGGAGGATTGCGTAAAATCTCTATGTCCCCAACATATATATTGATGGCATAAAATTGATTTAAGGTATAAGAAAATCTGTCATAAGCAACCTTTACTTTATGCATCTTAATTCTTGAGTGTCCTCTTAATTCTTTAATTTATGTTACAGGAATTCTAATCAGGCCCACGATGAAGCTTCACACTGATTTGAGTGGGAGGCATCTGTTTTTTTTTTTTTATTTTCGCAAAAGACGGTTTATTTATACATGCAATTTCCATCTGTTGAACAAAACTGGAATAAATTTGTTGTCCATCAAATTTAAATGTTAAGTCTACTTCTCTTCTTTACTTAGTCATTTGATGTTTAAAATAAACACAGCCTAGATTAGCTAATGCGCACCTTATACTAATCCACTGTGGTCTGGCAAAGTCAATCTGATGATTATTGGAGAGCAAATCTAACACCTCATACCAACTAATCTTATTGGATAGGATTAGCTGGTTTTGAACTACGAACATCTACATTAGTTGACTTGTGAAATATTTGATTCTTTCCTAGCATTGAGTTTTTACATGTTGAAGCACAAAGCCATAATAATATATACTATACCCATTTTGATGATGGCTTTTCAACTCGAACTCGCCAGCCACACACTGGTTGAATGGCCTCAAGCGACCTCGCACGCTGGCCTCTGCAAAAACTTCTTTTTCTAATCGGAACTCTGGCCGGGAGCGCAAGGAATTGGCTGGCCGGTCCGCTGATTCTGCACATTGGGCTCCTCTGCAAAAACAAGAAACAAAAAGGATCGACGGGGTCACGACATTGCTTCTCTCGATGCTCAAGTCAATTTTCCAGCTGGAAAAGAAGATCAACCGCTGAGTGAACGTTTTGTGCATGTTCATGACTTTCAATCAATGGGGTGGCCCGGTATTTATAATTGATGATCATGATAACTTTCCTAGTTGGATGATACACTGTAATAGTATCTTCCTTTGTCGATGATGATACGATATTCCTTCCATCAGCGGGAGATTTTCTTTCCTTATCGTAAACCGATTAATAAGGGATAATTGATGAGCAATAATTAGGAAATATCCTACTTTCGATTTAGGAGATTAAGCCTCTAATATGGATTCC